>CM073495.1:58965000-59565000 GCA_037074585.1 Biancaea sappan
AAAAGCAAAGATCACTGTTGTCTCCAATTCCTGCTATAACTGTAACTCTACTCATGAACCTTCATTTCATGCTTTGGTTCTTTCTGGTTTTATCATATGCTTCTAAAAAGCTAGAGAAGCTGTTGCTCTAATCAAAACTTATGCAAACCACCTCCCTTTGCCCAGACAAAATATCTCAATGATCATCGAAATATTTAGCTCTTTTTGTCTGTTCTCCATCTACTGCTATTTTTGTTGTCTCCTCCCTATCACTGTTCAGCTAATTTTATTTTGGCTATCTATGATGATCCTTTTGTTGTCTTCTTTTGTACTAAGAACATGTTGTACCAACTATTATTAAGTTAATGCATTTCCTATTGCCCAAAAAAAAAAGTTAATTAGTGGACAAAGCTATTTTAATGCTACTTTTTTAGCTTTACAAGATATTAAAATAATATCTATCGATACTCCAAATATGGTTCAACCCATGATTGTTAGGATCGAGATCTTATGCAGAATTAAAAAAGGTACAAGATAGATCAAATTGAGTATCATAAGATCTTATAAGAAATATGAAATAATATATAACATATATGTGTGTGTGTATATATATATAATGATATAAATTTTGTAAATAATACAAAACCATCAAATGCTCATTATATTTCAATAAAACAAGCTCAAATGTCATACAATTAGTAAAGAAAAAATAAAGAGCAACTCTCATTTTCTATTGTATGTTTTCTTACCAAATAGATATTTTCTTCTTCAAAACTTATAATACTATATGTCATTGTCAGCATTCACTAAACTAATTTTAAAATTGAATAAATTATGAGTGGTAAGACTATAATTGCATAGTATTTGTAAAGACTTAAGTTAGTTTAATAACTTTTTTTATCCCAATTGTCCTAATAGATTAGAAACATATCAACAAATAAAAAAAATAGTACTTTATATTCCTAACATGTACACTGATTTTCATTTATGCCCCTAACATTTTTTGGTCCAAATATATCTCATATGTTTTAATTTTTTCAAATATGCTCATTTTTTTAACCCCGTAAAAAAACTAACGGAAAGGCTGATCAGGTTGCTTATATGGCAAATATCATTTGCCACGTCACTTGCCATGTGGAGGAATTCCAAGTCACCTAATGCATTTAATAGAATTACGACACGTGGCACAAGCTTTGTTTTGAAGAAAAATTAAAAAAAAAAAGTGCAAGTGGAAGGATTGGAACCTAAGACCTCACAAAAAATAAAGGCATCCTCAACAATTAGGCCATTGATCTACATTCAACATATACATATGCAAAATTTAATATATAGGTATTTTTGTTATTGTATTCAAAATTCAAAATAATATACACTAATTATTATAAGCTATAAAACTATAACATATCTTATAATAAAAGAATATGTTATTATTTTACATAATTCATTTTAAATTATTTAAAAGTTTAAAAAATGATTAAAATATAATACAAGTCCCTATAGTTTCACCCTATGGTAGATTTAGTTCCTACACTTTAAAAATGAAAGATTTGGTCCCTATAATTTTCAAAACTCTAAATAAAAAGCCCCTAGTGTTAGTCAAACTTTAGTCAACAGTTAAGCTGTGACACCTATCGCTTAGTCAGCACCATATCAGCATCACATATTACAAAAAGAAAAATGTTGACATGGTCCACAACACTCTACGTCATTAGTACTTTTCTTTTTTCATTTTTCTTTTTTTCTCTTTTATTCTTTTTTTCCCTTCAAGCTTCACTGTCCATGATACCCTTAGCCATTTTTCTCAAGTTGTTGTGTTCTATGTGCCACCTCCGTTGTCATTGCCATCACCCCTTGCCTCTTGCTCCATTACATTTGGTCATACTACTTGCTGCATCCATGGTGAAGCACTATAGGAACTACGAGTTTTTTAGGAAGCCGAGAACACCAACATGAAAGAATCAAATGGGAGCAAAACAAAACAGAAGACCACAGAGATCAAGAATAGCATAATAATTGGAGATTACAAAACCCAGAAAAGGAATAACGCTACTAGAGATCATGAAAGCCACCGCAAATCACGAAACCCACCGAAGGAGACCAATGCTGGATTGGAACCACCATCGATGACGGACCCATGCGATGGACAGGCACAACAGCTGAGATTACGGAAAAAAGAAGCAATAACGATAGAAAATCGAAGGGTTTAAGGGAGTAAGAAGATAGAAATTCTAAGATGAAAAATATAACGAAAAAATAAAATTGCCATCAATGATATGGCAAAAATAACCCAGACAACGTTCCATTTGCCATGTATGCGCTGACGTGGCATTAAGATAGTGTTTATTGCTAATATTAGCATCCTGACCAATACCAAGGACCATTTTTTGGAGTTTTAGAAACTACATGGACCAAATCCTCCATTTTTAAAGTATAGGGACTAAATCCACTATTGTGTAAAACTATAGGGACTTGGAATATATTTTAACATCAAAAAATTTAATAACAAATTTTATAATATAAATTTAATTATTATTTAATTTTAAAATAATTATAACAATATGCTATGCATATTAAAATTATTTTTTAATATAAGATTTGATATTATCATTTTTAATAATAATTAAATTTTATATAATAAAATTTATATATTGAATAATATGCACCAATTATTGTAAGTTTTGAAACAATAACAAACTTTATAATAAGAGAATATGCTATTATTTTACCTAACTCATTTTAAAAAATTTAAAAATTTAAAAAATTTAATAATAAATCTTATAATATAAATTTAATTATTATTTATACTTAATAAAAATAAATTTATATTAAAAATAATTTTAATATGTATAGCATATTGTTATAATTATTTTTAAATTAAATAATAATTAAATTTTTATGATAAGATTTGTTATTAAATTTTTTAAACTTTTATATAATTTAAAATAAGTTATTTAAAATAGTAGCATATTATCTTATTATAAGATTTGTTATTGTTTTATAATATATAATAATTGATGTATATTGTTTTGAATTTTGAATACAATATCAGAATTTCTTATATATATTAAATTTCGCATTAATAAATTAATTTTACTTCCGTGGCCTAGTGGTTAAGGATACTTTTATTTTCTTTGAGGTCTTGTGTTTAAATCCTCTCATTTTCATTTTATTGATTTTTTTTAAACAAAGTATATGCTATATGTAGCAATTTTGTTTGATGCATCAGGTGACGTGGAATACCTACACGTGACAAGTGACGTGGCAGATGATATTTGCCATGTAAGCAGACCTGTTAGCATTTCCATTAGTTTTTTGACAGTGTTAAAAAAATACATATTTTAAAAAATTTGAAACATATAAGACATGTTTGACACCAAAAAGAGTTAGGGGCATGAATGAAAACTGGTATTAATGTTAGGGCCATGAAATTCCCTTTTGCCATAAAAAAATGACAAAAATTCAAAATGTTATCTTCTCTTCTTGGACAACACTCTCACAATTCTTCTTTCTGGTAACTGAATTAACTTCTTCATCCTCATCTATAAATAAAGGGAGTGGGGGGATTCGGTCATAAGCAAGCTCAGCCACTGACGAGCCGAGCTTGCTTTATTTATTTATTTTTAAATAAAGCAAGCTTGGCCATTGACAGGCCAAGCTTGCTTTATATCATGTGAGAATCTCTACTATGTACATGTTCCTACGTGAGCGTGAATTCCCATCATTTAGACACTACACTGAAACTTAATCAATTATTTTTTAAAAAAAAAAGGCCGAGTCTCTTTTTTAAAAAAAAAATTTTAAGACTCGGCTTGTGACAGGCCGAGTCTTGTTTGGATTTTTTTTTTTAATTTCTAATTGGAACTCGGCCTGACATGGGCCGAGTTTCAGTAAGAAAACATCGTGGCGGGATTCGTAGTATGCCTCTAAATATTTTTGGTTCCTTAGCATATTGCCAATTATTTTTAAAATCTGTATTATTTGACCAAAAACCTTGATATTTTGAACCATCAACCATTACAAAAGACAAAGATGGCTGACTTGCAAGTCAGTATTACATATTCCATGAATAGTTGCGTTCCTGCTTGGAAGTTACCCTTTGCAGTGATTATCTATTTGGTTGTTAATTGTGGACAGTGACTAAATAATCAAACACTCAAAATGGCATTTTCTGTGCGTCTTTATTAAAATATTTATTTTTGCCAAATACCAATTCACCGATTGAAAACACAAGATTAGCAAACATTGCAGATGATATGTATATAGATGCATCTTCGGCTCAGTTTAATGCCAATCCATGAAAATTGTTGAAGCGAAAAAATGGTCTTTCTCTCTAGTGTCAATAATTCCCTTCCACATGTCCGATTAAACTATTAATATGTCAAATTTCTTGCCGCTTCACATTCTCCGACCATCGAATTTATTAACACATGGGAAGAGGGGCATGACGTGTTAAGAAAGATAACACTATTAAAAGAAATTGGACAAAATAATTTATTTATTAAAATATCTATATTCATAAAAGTACTCTTATTTGTGTTTGTAAAACTTTTGTGCTTTCCAAAGAAAAATAACAACCAAAAACCTTTTCCCGTAGGAGCTGCGTGAATTATTGGAGCCTAGTAAACTTGTTTATATGTCTCTAATGTAAAAGCCTCTTTCATGTTCTCAAAAGGCAAAGATCAATGACTTGGACTCAAAAAGACTCAGTGTTGCACATTCCATGGAGACTTTTGGTTCCTTCGTGGAAGTTACTGTGTGTCTTCATCTTCCTCATAATTGAAAACAGAGGATAATCAAATTATATTATCCAACTTCAACGAAGGATCGGATCAGGTACTTGCTATTATTTATGACCATCTTCCTCGTAATTCTTTATCAACTTCAATCTAATTTACTTCCTGCTGATACTACCTTTGTTCTCGGAAGCTATTCCTCTCGTTTCGATCGTTTACTTCTAAATTTCTTGACTTGGCTTTGTTCTGCGGTGGCAGATTTATATATACACTCTGTTTTCCGAAAACATCAAGGGTTACAAGCTTTTTGTGTTAAGGGAACTACAATTCAGATCCATCAAAAACCACACACTTTTACCCTTTGTTTATGTCCAAATATATATATATATATATATGACATCTTCTTCTTCTTCTTCTTCCCGAGTTCCTCAAATAAAACATGATGTGTTCATCAGCTTCAGAGGTTCAGACATTAGACATGGTTTTCTTAGCCATTTGACAAAGGAATTACGTCTCAAGCAAATTGATGCCTATGTAGACGAAAGACTGAAGAGAGGAGATGAAATATCATCAGCACTTTTGAATGCAATTGAAGCATCAGATATTTCATTGATCATATTCTCAAAACACTATGCTTCTTCAAAGTGGTGCTTGGAAGAGCTCGAGAAAATCATAGAATGCAAGGAAGCCAATTGCAAAATTGTACTACCAATTTTCTACAATATAGATCCATCAAATGTAAGAGACCAAAATGGCACTTACGGAGATGCATTTGCCAAACATGAAAGCAGGTTCCAGGACAATATGAAGTTGCAAATTTGGAGATCTGCCTTGACCAAAGTTGCTAACTTATCTGGCTATCATTATCCATCAAATTTTGAGTAAGTTTCTTTTTTAATTACCAATTTATTTATCATAAGTTCTTTTATCATTTTTTTTCCAACTGAACACTTTAAAATGCATACTAAATTTATCAAATTATAACTGTGCATTTATTATTTCAGTAAATTACACTTCCCTCTACTCTATTTTCAAAATAATGTACAATTTCTCCCTTGTGACTAAAAAATATACTTCACTTTAGTCCAATTTTATATTTTTTGTCCATAGAGTGTCCAAAGAGATATATTGTAGTATGTTTTTTGACATATGATAAACTAATGATGCATATCTTTTGACCGAACTACCTTCTATTAACCTAAGAACATTAATTTTTAGATATTGGGATACTTTTTTTTTTTTTTTGCTGTTAATCCAAAATAAGATGTCACAATTATTCTTTTTATTTTTTATTTTGGTATAAAAAAAGTAACCAAGAGCAACTTAGGTTAATGGCTGTTATTTCAGTTCAAAAAACATATGGTATTAAGGTACGGAGACAAAAAAAATTTATAGAATTATAAAAATTGGACTAAAGTGTAGAAATTTTATAATTATAGGAGAGAAGAGTGAATATTCTTTTTTTTTTAAAAAAAAAAAGGGTGGGGAAGGAGTGTAATGTGCTCGTAATATTTTATTGTGGCTAGTTGTTAATTTTCTTTATTTTTCCGATTATTGTATGTTAGGAATGAATCTGAACTCATTGATGAAATCGTCAGAGATGTCTTGGAAATACTAGATGATACTTACTCAATTGAACAAAAGAACCTAGTTGGATTTAATGAAAACCTTGCTTGTGCCGAAAAACTATTGGAGATGGAATCGCAAAAAGTTTTAATTCTTGGAATTTGGGGCATGGGAGGCATAGGAAAAACGACCCTTGCTCGTGCTCTATGTGAAAAATTTTCTTCTCAATTTGAAAGTTGTTGCTTCTTGGAAAATATTAGGGAAGAATCAAAAAAGATTAATGGATTGAGTTATTTGCTTCAGAAACTTCTTTCTGGACTATTAGGCCAAGAAAACCTTTATATGAATGATGTGGTGCAAGCAAAATTCATTAAGAGAAGGCTGCAAAGGAAAAAAGTTCTCATTGTGCTTGATGATGTAGACACCTCAGAGCAATTAGAATATTTAGCAGGGGAACTTTGTCTGGGACCAGGCAGTAGGGTCATTGTAACAAGCAGAGACAAACATGTTCTTATAAGTAGAGGAATTCATGCAATATATGAAGTCAAGAAATTAGACTTTCAAGGATCCCTTAAACTCTTGAGTTTGAATGCCTTCAACCAAAGGCGTCCCAAAATGGGATATGAAGAGCTATCAAAAAGGGCAGTTGTTTATGCCGAGGGCATCCCATTAGCTTTAAAAGTTTTAGGTTCACACTTTCATTCTAGAAATATTGAAATATGGGAAAGTACACTTAGAAAACTCCAAAAGTATCCTAACATGCAGATTCAAAATGTATTGAAGGTGAGTTATGATGGATTAGATGAAGTAGAAAAGAACATATTTCTAGACATTGCATTCTTTTTCCAAGGGAGATGTAAGGATGATGTTACAAGTGTGCTAGATGCTTGTGGTCTCCATGCACACATTGGAATAGCCAGCCTTGTGGATAAATCTCTTATAACAATTTCAAGTTATGGAGAAATTATAGAAATGCATGGTTTGCTACAAGAAATGGCTGAGCAAATAGTTCGTGAAGAATCTATCAAAGATCCTGGAAGACGTAGTCGGTTGAAGGATGTAGAGGAAATTTATGATGTATTGAAAAATAACATGGTAAGAGAATGATATATGCTAACATCCTTTTTATTTTTATTTTAAACAAATCTCAACACAATTTATTTACTGTCATTTTGATTTTGTCTATATGATAGGAAACCAATGCAATTGAAGGCATTATTTTGGATCTAAGCCAAATCAAAAATGTACATTTGAGTGCTGATGCTTTTAAAAGGATGACTAATTTGAGAATTCTCAAATTCTATAAAAAACCTAGGCATGAGTCCAATGTGAATCTCCCTTTTGGCCTAGAGTCCTTTTCTAATAAGTTGAGGTACTTCCATTGGGATGGATATCCTTTGAAATCACTGCCACTGAGCTTTTGTGTTGAGAAACTTGTTGAACTTCACATGGAAGACAGCAATGTGAGAAAACTATGGGATGGAGTACAGGTACATATTTACTAAAGCATGCTTTAGCTTTCTATTTATTTAATTATGCTGACCTTTCTTAGTAATTAATGTTCCTTATAATTTTTATAGGATCTTGTAAATTTGAAGATATTAAATCTAGCAGAATGCCAACAATTGATAGAATTACCTAATTTCTCGATGGCACGTCATCTTGAAAAAGTGAACTTAGAGATGTGTAAAAGTTTGTGTACTGTTCATCCATCTATATTATCCCTCCACACTCTTACTGATTTATGTCTATTCGACTGCAAAGGACTAAAGAGTCTTCAAAGTGATATCCATTTAAAATCTCTTGAACACCTTGATGTTGAAGGATGTCATAGTCTGGAGGAATTTTCGTTGTCATCAAAGAAACTGAAATGTTTAGATTTAGCTAATTCAGAAATTGTAATATTGCATTCGTCAATTGGGCGTTGCAATAAACTAGTGAAGTTGCATATCAATGGTTCAAGACTAAAGAGTCTTCCATTACATGGGTTTGGTTGGTTGACATCTCTGGAGGAATTTCTCCTTGAAGATTTCAGACAAGTAATTGGCAAAATGGAGCTACATAGCCTATTTGATAACTTAAGTTCTTTAAGAACGCTATGGCTTGTTAGATGTGACAAGTTGACACAAATCCCAGACAATATCAGTGCCTTAACATTGTTAGTATCCTTATTCCTAAATGGGAGCAATGTGGAGAGCATTCCTGCTAGCATCAAACATCATTCAAAGCTAAAAATGATTTGCTTGGCAGATTGCAAGAGGCTTAGGTCTATAATGGGACTTCCACCATTAATTGAATTTTTAGATGCTCCGGGCTGCACGTCATTGGAGACTGTCTGTATCTTTTCACCTCTGCCTAAAGTTTCTTTCTGTCAGTTTCGATTGACAAATTGTGTAAAATTGGATGAGCATTCTATTTTCAGTATTATGGAATATACTTTTCGCTCAATGCTTGCAGTAGCACGTGCCGGTCATCGTGTATACCTTAGTTTTTGTTACCCAGGAAGTAGAGTTCCAAAGTGGATCAGATACATTTGCACGTCAGGGGCTTCTATTACTGTTGAAGGTGCTCCTCCTATTATCCAATGTTTGGGTTTTGTTTTTTGTTGTGTTGTTCCTCAGCTCTCCCAATACAAAGACCTTTCCATTTCTTGTCGTTTCTTTGGCGGTGGAAGAAGCGACATATTCCGTACTGGATACGACTTAGCCATTCATGAACTGGGTTCAGACCATGTTTTTCTATGGTATGATGTACGTGGATATTATATAATTGATGGTGCTCAAGAAAAATATGATAATTACATCATTCCTGGGTTGCATTACTATGAATTCTCGGCTCTAGCTCGCACAGATGATCTTGAACAAGAGTATGAGAATTTAGATCACTTGATAAAAGCATGTGGAGTGTGGCCAATATGTGGTTAAAGTGTGTAAAAGCACGTGGAATTGGATAGTGCTATTCACCTCAGTGATGTACCCCCTTTTAATTTGCTGTCATCACTCTGGGCGATGACTTTTGTTGTGATTGTCCTTTGCGTTTTGCTTCCACTGATGATTTGTTCTCTTTCGGTGCCTCATATTATTACAAAAAGATGAGTTTTGAAGATCTGCAATTTTGTTATCATTAACAAAAACTTTCTTGTAGATGTCGCTTTAAAAAAAAAATTCTATTTTTTACTTTTGGCCAAAAAAAAGTTTTTTAACCTATTAAAAGGGGTTTTAAAGTTATAAAATTTAAAATATAAAGAAACATAAAGTCATTCTCTTAAGAGTCTCCATCTAAGAATGTTGTATTGATTAAAAATGAAAAAATAAAATATGCGCAATCTGAAACTACGATGTTCACTTCCAAAGTATTTTATTGTGTCCCACTACAATTCAGTGACTATCTATTAAAATTAATGTAGACAAAGGTTCCATATAAAAATACAACATGATGATATATATGGCCTTTTTTGTGCATCTGTATTCAACCTTCTTTTTGCAGATAGTATATAAACAAGTCAGCATTATTTTTCTTCTGAAAATCATTCAACAATTAAAAACTCGAGATAGAAACTTCCCACAAGTTATGCAAAAGACAAAAAGTTAATAACAACTAATCCAAACTTAATCCTATATATATATTTGCCTTAAACAAAGATCTGACAGAGACCAAGTCAAGCAAGGCATAATCTAAAGCGTAGTCTTTCAGCATTTTCTATTGTACTCTGATGTATTGATGCCATTTTTTATCCACAATTTATCATCTCAGAGTAGAGATATCCTTAGTATTTTTTAATTTGCAATTTGCACTAAGAATTTGCCGGATTGTTTATTTGGTTGTTAAATGTGGACAATGACTCAATATTCAAAAACTCAAAACCAAACCTTATTGTGTCCTTTTATTTATAAAGTTTTCAGCCAAACAGCAACTAAACAATTAAAAATAGAAGATAAGCAAACTTTCCAAATTATATGGAGAAAATATAAAACGACCCTTTAAACTTTGAGTTACTTGGAAATAGGAGCTTAACTTTTCAATTTCAAAATTTAGGTCTTTGAACTTTCAATCTTCAAGAATTATGTCTTTCTGTTTATTTTCTTTCTAATCTTCAATTTCAAAATTTAGGTCTTTGACACATGGAGGAAGGGGTTTGACATGTCATAAAATATATTAGGAAGAAACTGTACGGAGTAACCTTTTTCCTAAATTTTGAAGTTTAGAGACTTAATTTCCAAAATTAAAAATTCAAAGGTCCACTTCAAAGTGACTCAAAGTTAGACAGGGCAATAAATAAATAAATAAATAAATTTAAAATTTGTTCAAAATGCAGTCGGGACAAAATTGCTCTCAAATTTAGATTCATTTTGACAGCACAAAATTACTCTAAACTTTTCCTCAAAATAAACCTTCTTTAATTTTCCTTGCTTTCATCCGTTTCCTACTGTCCTATCATGATCAGCTACAATATGTAACATCTCTATTTCTATTAACACTCATATTCAATTATCATCCCTCACATATATTCTTCATTTGGACCTTCAACAAATTTTTATTCTCAATTTTGTCCTTTATAAATCCAAACTTTCTCAATTTTCATAAATTTGTATTCTGAATTTCGTCTCTCATGTATGCTTATTTTCTTAATTTGGTCCCCACAGATTTTTATTCTCAATTTAGTCCCTCACATATGCTTCTTTTTTTAATTTGGCTCCCTCATGGATCTCATTCTCAGTTTGATCTCTCATAGATGCCACTTTTTACAATTTGGTCCCTCATAAGTTTTCATTCTCAATTTGGTCCCTAACAGATGCCCCTTTCCTTTTTATAATTATTAGTTAGGAGTCCAACGAAGGAAGAAATTAATTTTATGAAAAAATACATGGCACTTACGATCCATATCAATGAGTTAAGTGCCAAATTAACACTTCTATTAATGGTAATTGCGTAATGGGACCAAATTGAGAATAAAATTTGTGAGGGACCAAATTGAAAAGAGGGGCATTTGTAAGGAACAAAATTGAGAATGAAAATCTGTAAGGAACTAAATTGAGAATGAAAATATGTGAGGACCAAATTGAAAATAAAATTTATAAGGACTAATTTGAGAAAAAAACATTTGTGAGGGACCAAAATTTGTAACAGAGTTCATTACTATCCAATAAAACCTTCATAGTAAGAAGTGACTAATAATATTAGAATAATTTTTCTTAGCAAAATTTTCTGAAGGTGTATATTTAAAGTGTGTCCTAAAAGTAATATATTCTTTTTACTCTGTTAAGTTGCCTTTTAAACAAGATTTCAACAAGAACTAAATTTTTTTAATTGAAGAAAAAGTGTTATAAATATGTACATGTGTAAAAATAAAGGGGAAGGGAGTGTAATTTTAAAAATTTATACGGGATGGCAGTGTATATAAAAGTATAGAGGAGGAAAGTGTAATTTTACAAACAAGCCAGAGAAGTTTAATTTATTGTAACTAATAAACATACATGAAAGGCATCCCAAAATGGGATTTGAAGAACTATCGAAAAGGGGAGCTAAGTTTGCTAAAGGCAATCCTTTAGCTTTGAAAGTTTTGGGTTCACATCTTCATTTTAGAAATATGGAAACATGGAAAAGTGCACTAAAAAAACTCCAAAAATATCCTGACTTGCAGATTCAGAATGTCCTGAAGGTGAGTTATGCTGGATTAGATGATATAGAAAAAAGACATATTTCTAGACATTGCATTCTTTTTCAAAAGAAGACATAAAGATGATATTACAAAAGTGCTAGATGCTTGTGTTCTTTGTGCACATAGTGAAATAGCTAACCTTGTGGATAAATCTCTTACAACAATTTCAGGAGACAGAGAATTTATAGAAATTCATGATTTGTTGCAAGAAATGAGTGAGCAAATAGTTCGTGAATAATCTATCAAAAATCCTGAAAGATATAGTCGATTGAAGGGCGGAGAAGAAATTAAATAATTGTTTATCTTTCAACATGTATGAATATTGAACATCAATCAACTAGATTTTAAAGATGACCGAGTAAAATTGACCAATTCTCTCTTCATGACATTTACGCTGCATTCAATCCACTTTTTATTGGGTTTACTTTTTAAGAGATAAAATTTCATTAAATGTATTTTGAAAGCTTTATTCTATTGACTAAAAAATCAAAATAGTTTTTCTTTTGCACAAAAATATTAAGATAAATAGGGAAAAACTCACTCATATAAATTAAAGAATAAATATCTATATTCATAAAATTACTCTTATTTGTATATAGAAAAGGTTTGGTGATTGCTAAAGAAAAAAGAAAAACGAAACTTTTGTGGTATGGATTGCGTGAACTGTGGGAGCTGAGTAATTTCCTCTTTAAGTCTCTAATGTGAAACCATCTTTTATGTACTCAAATAATCAAATTTTGTCAAAGTGTACCAAAATTTTCAAAGTTTATGGTTGATTATTTGAGAGTACAAGAAAGATGCTTTCACATTAAAGACTTAAAAAATAAAGCAGAAGATGCAAATCATTTCAAGTTGCTTGTCGTGCTTCATGGATTCATGGAGTACTTTTTTTTTCTTTTACTATTGATAAATAGATTCAAAATACACATTTTCTCAAATTATTTATTTTTTTTCATATTAGTTTATCAAAAAATATTTCTATTTCAAAATGATCATTGCATGAAGTCCGAGTCAGAAACACTTTATATTTGTGTGCAATGTTTGTCTATTTGTTTGTGAAGACCTACAAGCTCCAAGTCAGTCAACGCAAGATTCATCGAATTGCATTGTTAATATATATTGCTTCCTTATTGCTTCATCATTCATCACTATTAACATTCTCAGGGAAGAACAAGAGAGGCGTACAGTTGTTGAGCACTTTGAATAGCTATAACCACAACATATATGGGTGCTGCAGCTTCATCCTCTTCCTCTTCTTCTTCACTTCCTCCCAAGAAATTTGATGTGTTTATCAGCTTTAGAGGTGAGGACACTCGCTCCAACTTCACCAGCCATCTTTACAATGCTCTCTCTCAAAAATCAATCCGAACCTACATAGATTGTGAGCTTCACAGAGGAGATGAGATCTCGGAGTCGCTCATCCAAGCAATCCAAGATTCGAGTATATCTCTGGTGGTGTTTTCAGAAAACTATGCTTCTTCAAAATGGTGTTTGGATGAACTCACCCACATACTCCAATGCAAAAAGTACCAGGGACAGGTTGTTATACCTGTATTCTATAAAGTTGATCCATCAGATGTTTGAAAGCAGAATGGAACTTACAAGGAGGCATTCACAAAACATGAGAGAGAGTTCATTCATGACCAACACAAGGTGAAAGAGTGGAAAGATGCTCTTTTTGAAATCACCAATTTAGCTGGTTGGGATTCAAGATCTTATATGTACGTGCTTGTTCATTCTTTTAAATTTCAAATTATAATGCTTGGCAATTACCAGGGAGTTCTTTTTATTTCGTTTTTCTTTCTTTTCTGATCAGAATTTTTTGTCCAAGATATTCATATCCTGAAAAGTGATATAAGCTTATAACAACTCTTGCTTATCAATGACAAATTGGCAGGCAACAAATTGCATTTGATAGTATAGATATAGAATACTTTTGTGATTTGAGTACCTCAATACCCCATTTTTTTAAAATCTCAAATTGCTATTGAAATGATCTAATTCCCAAAATCAAAATTTTATACTACGCAGGGTTCAAATAAACTATTTTCTATCGTTATTCGACTTTTTCTTTCAATCATTTATCAGAAGAATAACATACATAAAAGTGCCATTTTGTTATCATTTTAACCAACAATTCCTTATTGACTTCATTTTTTTTTTCTCAAAATTCTAGTAATGAATTTGAACTCATTCAAAACATTCTCAATGAAGTTTTGCAAAACCTAGATCTTCGATATCCAAGTGCATTAGGAGGTCTAGTTGGAACTGAAGAAAATTGCAAGGATATTGGATTGTTACTCGAAAAAGCCCCAGTAATTGGAATTTGGGGCATGGGTGGCATAGGCAAGACAACTATGGCTAAGGTTGTATTTGCCAAACTCTCCTCCAAATGTGAAAGTTATTGCTTCTTGGAGAATTTAAGGGAAGAAGAAGAAAAGCATGGACTGACATATATATGTGATAAACTTCTCTTTGAGCTACTAAAGGAAAAAAATCTCTATGGTAGCACACCTAAAGTTGTGGGATCCAAATTTGTTGCAAGAAGGCTTAGTAGTAAAAAAGTTTTAATTGTGCTTGATGACGTCAACAATGCAATGCTATTAGAATATTTGGCTCAAGAATGCAACTGCCTAGGCCCAAACAGTAGAGTCATTATAACAACAAGAGATAAGCATTTGCTTATTGGAAGAGTTAATGAAATATATGAGGCTAAGGCATTGAACTACCAAGAATCTTAAAACTTTTCAGCTTCAAGGCCTTCCACAAAGACCATTTGGAAATTGGATATGAAGACCTCAAAAAGGGCAATTTATTATGCTCAAGGAATTCCATTAGCTTTAATAGTCTTGGGCTCATTTCTTCTTTCTAAAACCATAGAGGAATGGGATAGTGCATTGAAAAAACTAAAAAAAACACCCAACAAAGATGTTCAAGAAGTGTTAAAATTGAGCTACAATGGATTAAACTATGAAGAGAGAGAAATGTTTTTGGATATTGCATGTTTTTTAAAAGGTGAAGTAAAAGAACATGTAATAACACTAATGGATAGCTATGGCTTCCATGCAAATATTGGTTTAAGAACCTTGGTTGGTAGAGCTCTTATAATTATCAATGGCAGAGTGTGGATGCATGACTTAATACAAAAAATGGGTTGGGAAATTGTTTATCAAGAGTACTTTAAAGATCCAGGAAAACGTAGTCGATTATGGGATCCTAAAGAAGTCTCTGATGTATTGGAAAATAATCAAGTAAGTAAAAGAAGCTTTTTTTTTAAACAAAACATATGTCTATGTGAATGATGCTACTAGTATGATACTATTCACTTAATTTTGTTTTAATTTATGTGTTTTTCAGGGAACTGATGCAATTAAAGGCATTATGTTAGACATGTCTCAAATTAGAGATATAAACTCAAGTGCTAACACTTTCAAAAAAATGACTAATCTAAGATTTCTCAAACTCTATTCTTCTAGAGATGAGGGATCATGTAACATGAACTTTCCATTAGGCTTTGAGTCATTTCCTAATAGATTAAGGTACCTTCATTGGTACGGTTATCCTTTGGAATCTCTATCCTCAATAATTTGTCCTCAAAGGCTTATTGAACTTTGCATGCAAGACAGCCATGTTAAAAAACTTTGGTATGGAGTGCAGGTAAATATATGAATACAATGGCCAGGTTCTTATTCTTAATCTAATGAAGATAAGTGGATTTTGTATCTAAAGGCAATGTTTATATTTCTTTTGTTATAGGATTTTGTAAATTTGAAGAGAATAAACCTTCGTAGATCCAATCAATTGATGGAACTGCCTGATTTATCTAAGGCTAGAAAACATGAAGTAATGAATATTTCATGTTGTGAAAGTTTGTGTAACATCCATCCATCTATCTTATCTCTCCACACACTTGTTACTTTGAATCTTTGGCAGTGCATAAGACTGAAGAGTGTAAAAAGTGAGAATCATTTAAAATCTCTTAGAGACCTTGATGTTGGTTACTGCTGTAATCTTAAGGAATTTTCATTATCATATGAGGAAATTATAGAATTACAATTAATGACTACAAATATTGAAGTGCTGCACTTTTCTATTTAGCATCTCAAGAAACTTAAAAGACTCTGCCTAAATTGTTTATCACTGAAGAGCCCTCCAATAAGAGAGATAAGTAGCTTAACATCTCTTGAAGAACTTCATCTTTCTGATTGCGGAAAAGTAATTGATGAACCAGATCTGCACATTCTATTTGATGGCCTATGTTCTCTACGAAATCTACATTTGGAAAAATGTAGTAATTTGTCTACGCTCCCTAGAAATATTGGTTCCTTATCATCATTATGAGAATTAGGACTTCAAGGAAGTAGTATCAAGCACTTAGCCACTAGCATCAAGCATCTTTCAAGTCTAGAAAATATTGACTTAAGCTACTGCAGGAGGTTTCAGTCCATACCAGAACTTCCACCGCTCATTACACGTTTAGAAGCCATAAACTGCTTGTCATTGAAGAATGTATTTCCTTCTACTTCTATGCAGTAACACAATGAACAAAGGGAATATGCTTTTTGGTTTCTACATACTGTGAATTTGGATGAGCATTTGTTTACTATGGAATTTGCTCAGCTCTTAATGAAGCAAGCAATATATAGCTGTTGTGGAAGAGTTGAATTATTTTACCCAGGAAGTAAAGTTCCAGAGTGGTTCGAATATAAACAAACGATAGAGACTTTCATAACTATTGAACTTGCTAAATCTTTTGATAACTTAAAAGGCTTCATTTTCTGCTGTGTTATTTCTCAGTTGATCTCATTGGAAGAATTTCCAGGCAACTTGATTTGTCATTTTACCTTGGAAGACCCCGAGGATGCCGTAGAGAGGAAAAGATGGTGTTATTCTATGATAGATCTTGATTTGAATTCTGATCATGTCGTTCTTTGGCATAATATGGAAAGTTCATCCTTATTATATAACCAAAACTAAAAAGAAGTTACTTTTAACTTCTACTTTGGTTCTTATAATTTGCTTGGTGAATTTGTAAAAGATGATCACTTGATAAAAGCTTGCGGAGTCTGCCCAATATATGGCTCAGAATATCAAAACTTTGTCCAATAAATGGAGTTAGACTTCGGTAGGAAAGCAAAGAGGCATCGGGATATTGATGAGGAAGAAGAAGCCCTTTCAACAAAAGGCTTAGAAGAATGTTCAAAAGTTGAGCATGTTCTCCTAAGATTGGAGTTGAAGTTGGGCAACAAAATAAAGAGGCCTTGAGATATGGATGATATAAATGAGCAAGAACAGCTCCCTCCAACAAAAAAGTTAAAGGAAACTAATGCAGTTGAAGACATACCACTAGGAGTATATTTGGATTTAAGGCTGGCTACCAAGTCCAACATTTCTTAACATTGATTTTTTTGGAGTCTCTTCTTCTCATAAGAATCAAATTTGGTATGCAGACAACATTCTTTATATTCAAAGGTAGATTCTGCACTCTCTTTTTCCCTCCATATGTCCTTTTGCTCATATGTGAAACTGTTCTTAGAACAAAGATTATAATTGAAAATATCATCTAATTTAATAGTTTATATTATATGCTTCTAAAAAGAAATTACACTCTAATGAATTTAATTCAATGAATATTTTCTAATCTCCTTTTTCCTAAAATTGGACTTTTTGTTTAAATGACAATGGGCAGGTTTCTTGTCAAAGAACTTGAGTGGTATTTCTGTAATAAAGCATTCAAAGGAGGGGGTTATGGCTACAATAGCAACGGTGGTTATGATTGAGAAGGATGATGTATTCCTAACTACTGAAACTTTGGCAAAAGCAAAGATCACTGTTGTCTCCAATTCCTGCTATAACTGTAACTCTACTCATGAACCTTCATTTCATGCTTTGGTTCTTTCTGGTTTTATCATATGCTTCTAAAAAGCTAGAGAAGCTGTTGCTCTAATCAAAACTTATGCAAACCACCTCCCTTTGCCCAGACAAAATATCTCAATGATCATCGAAATATTTAGCTCTTTTTGTCTGTTCTCCATCTACTGCTATTTTTGTTGTCTCCTCCCTATCACTGTTCAGCTAATTTTATTTTGGCTATCTATGATGATCCTTTTGTTGTCTTCTTTTGTACTAAGAACATGTTGTACCAACTATTATTAAGTTAATGCATTTCCTATTGCCCAAAAAAAAAAGTTAATTAGTGGACAAAGCTATTTTAATGCTACTTTTTTAGCTTTACAAGATATTAAAATAATATCTATCGATACTCCAAATATGGTTCAACCCATGATTGTTAGGATCGAGATCTTATGCAGAATTAAAAAAGGTACAAGATAGATCAAATTGAGTATCATAAGATCTTATAAGAAATATGAAATAATATATAACATATATGTGTGTGTGTATATATATATAATGATATAAATTTTGTAAATAATACAAAACCATCAAATGCTCATTATATTTCAATAAAACAAGCTCAAATGTCATACAATTAGTAAAGAAAAAATAAAGAGCAACTCTCATTTTCTATTGTATGTTTTCTTACCAAATAGATATTTTCTTCTTCAAAACTTATAATACTATATGTCATTGTCAGCATTCACTAAACTAATTTTAAAATTGAATAAATTATGAGTGGTAAGACTATAATTGCATAGTATTTGTAAAGACTTAAGTTAGTTTAATAACTTTTTTTATCCCAATTGTCCTAATAGATTAGAAACATATCAACAAATAAAAAAAATAGTACTTTATATTCCTAACATGTACACTGATTTTCATTTATGCCCCTAACATTTTTTGGTCCAAATATATCTCATATGTTTTAATTTTTTCAAATATGCTCATTTTTTTAACCCCGTAAAAAAACTAACGGAAAGGCTGATCAGGTTGCTTATATGGCAAATATCATTTGCCACGTCACTTGCCATGTGGAGGAATTCCAAGTCACCTAATGCATTTAATAGAATTACGACACGTGGCACAAGCTTTGTTTTGAAGAAAAATTAAAAAAAAAAGTGCAAGTGGAAGGATTGGAACCTAAGACCTCACAAAAAATAAAGGCATCCTCAACAATTAGGCCATTGATCTACATTCAACATATACATATGCAAAATTTAATATATAGGTATTTTTGTTATTGTATTCAAAATTCAAAATAATATACACTAATTATTATAAGCTATAAAACTATAACATATCTTATAATAAAAGAATATGTTATTATTTTACATAATTCATTTTAAATTATTTAAAAGTTTAAAAAATGATTAAAATATAATACAAGTCCCTATAGTTTCACCCTATGGTAGATTTAGTTCCTACACTTTAAAAATGAAAGATTTGGTCCCTATAATTTTCAAAACTCTAAATAAAAAGCCCCTAGTGTTAGTCAAACTTTAGTCAACAGTTAAGCTGTGACACCTATCGCTTAGTCAGCACCATATCAGCATCACATATTACAAAAAGAAAAATGTTGACATGGTCCACAACACTCTACGTCATTAGTACTTTTCTTTTTTCATTTTTCTTTTTTTCTCTTTTATTCTTTTTTTCCCTTCAAGCTTCACTGTCCATGATACCCTTAGCCATTTTTCTCAAGTTGTTGTGTTCTATGTGCCACCTCCGTTGTCATTGCCATCACCCCTTGCCTCTTGCTCCATTACATTTGGTCATACTACTTGCTGCATCCATGGTGAAGCACTATAGGAACTACGAGTTTTTCAGGAAGCCGAGAACACCAACAGGAAAGAATCAAATGGGAGCAAAACAAAACAGAAGACCACAGAGATCAAGAATAGCATAATAATTGGAGATTACAAAACCCAGAAAAGGAATAACGCTACTAGAGATCATGAAAGCCACCGCAAATCACGAAACCCACCGAAGGAGACCAATGCTGGATTGGAACCACCATCGATGACGGACCCATGCGATGGACAGGCACAACAGCTGAGATTACGGAAAAAAGAAGCAATAACGATAGAAAATCGAAGGGTTTAAGGGAGTAAGAAGATAGAAATTCTAAGATGAAAAATATAACGAAAAAATAAAATTGCCATCAATGATATGGCAAAAATAACCCAGACAACGTTCCATTTGCCATGTATGCGCTGACGTGGCATTAAGATAGTGTTTATTGCTAATATTAGCATCTTGACCAATACCAAGGACCATTTTTTGGAGTTTTAGAAACTACATGGACCAAATCCTCCATTTTTAAAGTATAGGGACTAAATCCACTATTGTGTAAAACTATAGGGACTTGGAATATATTTTAACATCAAAAAATTTAATAACAAATTTTATAATATAAATTTAATTATTATTTAATTTTAAAATAATTATAACAATATGCTATGCATATTAAAATTATTTTTTAATATAAGATTTGATATTATCATTTTTAATAATAATTAAATTTTATATAATAAAATTTATATATTGAATAATATGCACCAATTATTGTAAGTTTTGAAACAATAACAAACTTTATAATAAGAGAATATGCTATTATTTTACCTAACTCATTTTAAAAAATTTAAAAATTTAAAAAATTTAATAATAAATCTTATAATATAAATTTAATTATTATTTATACTTAATAAAAATAAATTTATATTAAAAATAATTTTAATATGTATAGCATATTGTTATAATTATTTTTAAATTAAATAATAATTAAATTTTTATGATAAGATTTGTTATTAAATTTTTTAAACTTTTATATAATTTAAAATAAGTTATTTAAAATAGTAGCATATTATCTTATTATAAGATTTGTTATTGTTTTATAATATATAATAATTGATGTATATTGTTTTGAATTTTGAATACAATATCAGAATTTCTTATATATATTAAATTTCACATTAATAAATTAATTTTACTTCCGTGGCCTAGTGGTTAAGGATACTTTTATTTTCTTTGAGGTCTTGTGTTTAAATCCTCTCATTTTCATTTTATTGATTTTTTTTAAACAAAGTATATGCTATATGTAGCAATTTTGTTTGATGCATCAGGTGACGTGGAATACCTACACGTGACAAGTGACGTGGCAGATGATATTTGCCATGTAAGTAGACCTGTTAGCATTTCCATTAGTTTTTTGACAGTGTTAAAAAAATACATATTTTAAAAAATTTGAAACATATAAGACATGTTTGACACCAAAAAGAGTTAGGGGCATGAATGAAAACTGGTATTAATGTTAGGGCCATGAAATTCCCTTTTGCCATAAAAAAATGACAAAAATTCAAAATGTTATCTTCTCTTCTTGGACAACACTCTCACAATTCTTCTTTCTGGTAACTGAATTAACTTCTTCATCCTCATCTATAAATAAAGGGAGTGGGGGGATTCGGTCATAAGCAAGCTCAGCCACTGACGAGCCGAGCTTGCTTTATTTATTTATTTTTAAATAAAGCAAGCTTGGCCATTGACAGGCCAAGCTTGCTTTATATCATGTGAGAATCTCTACTATGTACATGTTCCTACGTGAGCGTGAATTCCCATCATTTAGACACTACACTGAAACTTAATCAATTATTTTTTTAAAAAAAAAGGCCGAGTCTCTTTTTTAAAAAAAAAATTTTAAGACTCGGCTTGTGACAGGCCGAGTCTTGTTTAGATTTTTTTTTTTAATTTCTAATTGGAACTCGGCCTGACATGGGCCGAGTTTCAGTAAGAAAACATCGTGGCGGGATTCGTAGTATGCCTCTAAATATTTTTGGTTCCTTAGCATATTGCCAATTATTTTTAAAATCTGTATTATTTGACCAAAAACCTTGATATTTTGAACCATCAACCATTACAAAAGACAAAGATGGCTGACTTGCAAGTCAGTATTACATATTCCATGAATAGTTGCGTTCCTGCTTGGAAGTTACCCTTTGCAGTGATTATCTATTTGGTTGTTAATTGTGGACAGTGACTAAATAATCAAACACTCAAAATGGCATTTTCTGTGCGTCTTTATTAAAATATTTATTTTTGCCAAATACCAATTCACCGATTGAAAACACAAGATTAGCAAACATTGCAGATGATATGTATATAGATGCATCTTCGGCTCAGTTTAATGCCAATCCATGAAAATTGTTGAAGCGAAAAAATGGTCTTTCTCTCTAGTGTCAATAATTCCCTTCCACATGTCCGATTAAACTATTAATATGTCAAATTTCTTGCCGCTTCACATTCTCCGACCATCGAATTTATTAACACATGGGAAGAGGGGCATGACGTGTTAAGAAAGATAACACTATTAAAAGAAATTGGACAAAATAATTTATTTATTAAAATATCTATATTCATAAAAGTACTCTTATTTGTGTATATAAAACTTTTGTGCTTTCCAAAGAAAAATAACAACCAAAAACCTTTTCCGGTAGGAGCTGCGTGAATTATTGGAGCCAAGTAAATTTGTTTATGTCTCTAATGTAAAAGCATCTTTCATGTTCTCAAAAGGCAAAGATCAATGACTTGGACTCAAAAAGACTCAGTATTGCACATTCCATGGAGACTTTTGGTTCCTTCGTGGAAGTTACTGTGTGTCTTCATCTTCCTCATAATTGAAAACAGAGGATAATCAAATTATATTATCCAACTTCAACGAAGGATCGGATCAGGTACTTGCTATTATTTATGACCATCTTCCTCGTAATTCTTTATTAACTTCAATCTAATTTACTTCCTGCTGCTACTACCTTTGTTCTCGGAAGCTATTCCTCTCGTTTCGATCGTTTACTTCTAAATTTCTTGACTTGGCTTTGTTCTGCGGTGGCAGATTTATATATACACTCTGTTTTCCGAAAACATCAAGGGTTACAAGCTTTTTGTGTTAAGGGAACTACAATTCAGATCCATCAAAAACCACACACTTTTACCCTTTGTTTCTGTCCAAATATATATATATATATATATGACGTCTTCTTCTTCTTCTTCCCGAGTTCCTCAAATAAAACATGATGTGTTCATCAGCTTCAGAGGTTCAGACATTAGACATGGTTTTCTTAGCCATTTGACAAAGGAATTACGTCTCAAGCAAATTGATGCCTATGTAGACGAAAGACTGAAGAGAGGAGATGAAATATCATCAGCACTTTTGAATGCAATTGAAGCATCAGATATTTCATTGATAATATTCTCAAAACACTATGCTTCTTCAAAGTGGTGCTTGGAAGAGCTCGAGAAAATCGTAGAATGCAAGGAAGCCAATGGCCAAATTGTACTACCAATTTTCTACAATATAGATCCATCAAATGTAAGAGACCAAACTGGCACTTACGGAGATGCATTTGCCAGACATGAAAGAAGGTTCAAACACAATATGATGAAGTTGCAAATTTGGAGATCTGCCTTGACCAAAGTTGCTAACTTATCTGGCTATCATTATCCATCAAATTTTGAGTAAGTTTCCTTTTTAATTACCAATTTATTTATCATAAGTTCTTTTATCATTTTTTTTCCAACTGAACACTTTAAAATGCATACTAAATTTATCAAATTATAACTGTGCATTTATTATTTCAGTAAATTACACTTCCCTCTACTCTATTTTCAAAATAATGTACAATTTCTCCCTTGTGACTAAAAAATATACTTCACTTTAGTCCAATTTTATATTTTTTGTCCATAGAGTGTCCAAAGAGATATATTGTAGTATGTTTTTTGACATATGATAAACTAATGATGCATATCTTTTGACCGAACTACCTTCTATTAACCTAAGAACATTAATTTTTAGATATTGGGATACTTTTTTTGGCTGTTAATCCAAAATAAGATGTCACAATTATTCTTTTTATTTTTTATTTTGGTATAAAAAAAGTAACCAAGAGCAACTTAGGTTAATGGCTGTTATTTCAGTTCAAAAAACATATGGTATTAAGGTACGGAGACAAAAAAAATTTATAGAATTATAAAAATTGGACTAAAGTGTAGAAATTTTATAATTATAGGAGAGAAGAGTGAATATTCTTTTTTTTTAAAAAAAAGGGTGGGAAAGGAGTTTAATGTGCTCGTAATATTTTATTGTGGCTAGTTGTTAATTTTCTTTATTTTTCCCATTATTGTATGTTAGGAATGAATCTGAACTCATTGATAAAATAGTCAGAGATGTCTTGGAAATACTGGATGATAGTTACTCAATTGAACAAAAGCACCTAGTTGGATTTAATGAAAACCTTGCTTGTGCCAAAAAACTATTGGAGATTGAATCGCAAAAAGTTCTAATTCTTGGAATTTGGGGCATGGGAGGCATAGGAAAAACAACCCTTGCCCATGCTCTATGTGAAAAATTTTCTTCTCAATTTGAAAGTTGTTGCTTCTTGGAAAATATTAGGGAAGAATCAAAAAAGATTAATGGATTGAGTTATTTGCTTCAGAAACTTCTTTCTGGACTATTAGGCCAAGAAAACCTCTATATGAATGATGTGGTGCAAGCAAAATTCATTAGGAGAAGGCTGCAAAGGAAAAAAGTTCTCATTGTGCTTGATGATGTAGACACCTCAGAGCAATTAGAATATTTAGCAGGGGAACTTTGTCTGGGACCAAGCAGTAGGGTCATTGTAACAAGCAGAGACAAACATGTTCTTATAAGTAGAGGAATTCATGCAATATATGAAGTCAAGAAATTAGATTTTCAAGGATCCCTTAAACTCTTGAGTTTGAATGCGTTCAACCAAAGGCATCCCAAAATGGGATACGAAGAGCTATCAAAAAGGGCAGTTGTTTAGTTTTAGGTTCACACTCTCATTCTAGAAATATTGAAATATGGGAAAGTGCACTTAGAAAACTCCAAAAATATCCTAACGTGCAGATTCAAAATGTATTGAAGCTGAGTTATGATGGATTAGATGAAGTAGAAAAGAACATATTTCTAGACATTGCATTCTTTTTCCAAGGGAGATGTAAGGATGATGTTACAAGTGTGCTAGACGCTTGTGGTCTCCATGCATACATTGGAATAGCCAGCCTTGTGGATAAATCTCTTATAACAATTTCAAGTTATGGAGAAATTATAGAAATGCATGGTTTGCTACAAGAAATGGCTGAGCAAATAGTTCGTGAAGAATCTATCAAAGATCCTGGAAGACGTAGTCGGTTGAAGGATGTAGAGGAAATTTATGATGTATTGAAAAATAACATGGTAAGAGAATGATATATGCTAACATCCTTTTTATTTTTATTTTAAACAAATCTCAACACAATTTATTTACTGTCATTTTGATTTTGTCTATATGATAGGAAACCAATGCAATTGAAGGCATTATTTTGGATCTAAGCCAAATCAAAAATGTACATTTGAGTGCTGATGCTTTTAAAAGGATGACTAATTTGAGAATTCTCAAATTCTATAAAAAACCTAGGCATGAGTCCAATGTGAATCTCCCTTTTGGCCTAGAGTCCTTTTCTAATAAGTTGAGGTACTTCCATTGGGATGGATATCCTTTGAAATCACTGCCACTGAGCTTTTGTGTTGAGAAACTTGTTGAACTTCACATGGAAGACAGCAATGTGAGAAAACTATGGGATGGAGTACAGGTACATATTTACTAAAGCATGCTTTAGCTTTCTATTTATTTAATTATGCTGACCTTTCTTAGTAATTAATGTTCCTTATAATTTTTATAGGATCTTGTAAATTTGAAGATATTAAATCTAGCAGAATGCCAACAATTGATAGAATTACCTGATTTCTCGATGGCACGTCATCTTGAAAAAGTGAACTTAGAGATGTGTAAAAGTTTGTGTACTGTTCATCCATCTATATTATCCCTCCACACTCTTACTGATTTATGTCTATTCGACTGCAAAGGACTAAAGAGTCTTCAAAGTGATATCCATTTAAAATCTCTTGAACACCTTGATGTTGAAGGATGTCATAGTCTGGAGGAATTTTCGTTGTCATCAAAGAAACTGAAATGTTTAGATTTAGCTAATTCAGAAATTGTAATATTGCATTCGTCAATTGGGCGTTGCAATAAACTAGTGAAGTTGCATATCAATGGTTCAAGACTAAAGAGTCTTCCATTACATGGGTTTGGTTGGTTGACATCTCTGGAGGAATTTCTCCTTGAAGATTTCAGACAAGTAATTGGCAAAATGGAGCTACATAGCCTATTTGATAACTTAAGTTCTTTAAGAACGCTATGGCTTGTTAGATGTGACAAGTTGACACAAATCCCAGACAATATCAGTGCCTTAACATTGTTAGTATCCTTATTCCTAAATGGGAGCAATGTGGAGAGCATTCCTGCTAGCATCAAACATCATTCAAAGCTAAAAATGATTTGCTTGGCAGATTGCAAGAGGCTTAGGTCTATAATGGGACTTCCACCATTAATTGAATTTTTAGATGCTCCGGGCTGCACGTCATTGGAGACTGTCTGTATCTTTTCACCTCTGCCTAAAGTTTCTCTGTCAGTTTCGATTGACAAATTGTGTAAAATTGGATGAGCATTCTATTTTCAGTATTATGGAATATACTTTTCGCTCAATGCTTGCAGTAGCACGTGCCGGTCATCGTGTATACCTTAGTTTTTGTTACCCAGGAAGTAGAGTTCCAAAGTGGATCAGATACATTTGCACGTCAGGGGCTTCTATTACTGTTGAAGGTGCTCCTCCTATTATCCAATGTTTGGGTTTTGTTTTTTGTTGTGTTGTTCCTCAGCTCTCCCAATACAAAGACCTTTCCATTTCTTGTCGTTTCTTTGGCGGTGGAAGAAGCGACATATTCCATACCAGATACGACTTAGCTATTCATGAACTGGGTTCAGACCATGTTTTTCTGTGGTATGGTCTACGTGAATATCGTATAATTGATGATGCTCAAGAAAAATATGATAATTGCATCATTCCTGGGTTGCACTACTATGAATTCTCGGCTCTAGCTTGCACCGATGATCTTGAACAAGAGTATGAGAATTTAGATCACTTGATAAAAGCATGTGGAGTGTGGCCAATATATGGTTAAAGTGTGTAAAAGCATGTGGAATTGGATAGTGCTGTTCACCACAGTGATTGTCCTTCGCGTTTTGCTTCAACTGATGATTTGTTCTCTTTCGGTGCCTAATATTATTACAAAAAGATGAGTTTTGAAGATCTGCAATTTTGTTATCATTAACAAAAACTTTCTTGTAGATGTCGCTTTAAAAAAAAAATTCTATTTTTTACTTTTGGCCAAAAAAAAGTTTTTTAACCTATTAAAAGGGGTTTTAAAGTTATAAAATTTAAAATATAAAGAAAGATAAAGTCATTCTCTTAAATTAAGAGTCTCTATCTAAGAATGTTGTGTTGATTAAAAATGAAAAAATAAAATATGCGCAAACTACGATGTTCACTTCCAAAGTATTTTATTGTGTCCCACTACAATTCAGTGACTATCTATTAAAATTAATGTAGACAAAGGTTCCATATAAAAATACAACAAGATGATATATATGGCCTTTTTTGTGCATCTGTATTCAACCTTCTTTTTGCAGATAGTATATAAACAAGCCAGCATTATTTTTCTTCTGAAAATCATTCAACAATTAAAAACTCAAGATAGAAACTTCCCACAAGTTATGCAAAAGACAAAAAGTTAATAACAACTAGTTACTACACTTTAAAAATAAAAAATTTGTTCCCTTTAGTTTTCAAAATTTCAAAAAAAAAGCCTGTAGTGTTAGTCAAATTTTAGTCAACAGTTAAGTTATGACATCTAGCGCTCAGTCAGCACCATGTCAATTTCACATATTACAAAAAAAAATGTTGACATGGTCCACAACATTCCATGTCATTAGTCCTTTTCTTGTTTTTCTCTTTTATTCTTCTTTTCCCTTCGAGCTTCACTGTCCATGATACCCTTCACCATTCTTCTCAAGTTGCTATGTTCTATGCGGCACCTCCGTTGACGTTGCCATCACCCCTCGCCCCTCGCTCCATTACATTTGGTCATACTACTTGCTGCATCCATGGTGAAGCACTACAAGAACTGCGAGTTTTTTAGGAAGCTGAGAACACCAGCAGGAAAGAATCAAATAGGAGCAAAACAAAACAGAAGACCATGGAGATCAAGAATAGCATAGTCATCAGAGATCACAAAACCCAGAAAAACAACGCCAGAAAAGGGCTACCAGAGATCATGAAAGCCATTGCAAATCACGAAACCCACCGAAGGAGACCAACGCTAGATTGGAACCACCACCGGCAATGGACCCATGCGATGGATAGGCACAACAACTGAGATTACGTAAAAGAGAAGCAATAACGATAACAAATCAAAGGGTTTAGGGGAGGAAGAAGAGAGAAATTCTAAGATGAAAAATATAATGAAAAAATAAAATTGCCAGTGATGATATGGCAAAAATAACCCAGTCAGCTTTTCATTTGCCATGTGTGTGTTGACGTGGCATTAAGATGGTGTTTATTGCTAATATCAGTGTCCCAATCAGCGTCACGTGTACCAAACTAATGGTTGACTAACAATAGAAACCATTTTTTGGAGTTTTAAAAACTACAAGAACCAGATCCTCCATTTTTAAAGTATAAGGACTAAATCCACTATTGTGTGAAACTATAGAGACTTGAGTTATATTTTAACCTTAAAAAATTTAATAACAAATCTTATAATATAAATTTAATTATTATTTAATTTTAAAATAATTATAACAATATGCTATACATATTAAAATTATTTTTTAATATAAGATTTGATATTAACATTTTTAATAATAATTAAATTTTATATAAGAAAATTTATATATTGAATAATTTGCACCAATTATTGTAAGTTTTGAAACAATAACAAATTTTATAATAAGAGAATATGCTATTATTTTACATAACTCATTTTAAAAAAAATATAAAAATTTAAAAAATTTAATAATACATCTTATAATATAAATTTAATTATTATTTATACTTAATAAAAATAAATTTATATTAAAAAATAATTTTAATATGCATAGTATATTGTTGTAATTATTTTTAAATTAAATAATAATTAAATTTTTATTATAAGATTTGTTATTAAATTTTTTAAACTTTTATATAATTTAAAATGAGTTATGTAAAATAGTAACATGTTATCTTATTATAAGATTTGTTATTATTTTATAACATGTAATAATTGATATATATTGTTTTAAATTTTGAATACAATAGTATAATTTTCTATATATATATATATATATCAAATATCGTATTAATGAGATAATTTTACATTAGTGGCCTGGTGGTCCAGGTACTTTCATTTTCTTTGATGTCTTGTGTTCAAATCCTCTTATTTGCATTTTGTTGATTTTTTTCTCAAAACAAAGCATGTGCCATGTATCGCAATTTTATTGAACGTGTCTTGTGACGTGGAATACCTACATATGACAAGTGATGTGGTAGATAATATTTGCCATGTAAGCAGCCTTGTCAGCATTTTCGTTAGTGTTTTGACAATGTTAAAAAAATACATATTTGAAACCATATGAGATATATCTGACCCCAAAAAAAAGTTAGGGGCATAAATGAAAACTGATATAAATGTTAGAACCATGAAATACCATGACAAAAATTTAAAATGTTATAGGATCAATAAAATTGTAAAATTGTAAGGTTTTAAGATTTAAATTAAGATCCTAACATATTTAGATCTTACATAAGATCAAAATCATTCAAGTTATTTGAAATCGTAAAATCTTAAGATTTATATCGAGATCTTGACAATTATAGTTTAACCAAGTGGGTTGTAAAGTTAACTTTTAAAAAAAAAATAAACATACTAATTACTCTTCCACCTAATAAAAAATTAAATAAATCTTTAAAATATATTAATATAAATGTTCTTAAAAACATGAGATTGTTATTCGTTATTAAAAAATCACAAAATCAGTAAATCTGTGTCTTGTATGGTGTAACTTTAAATCTTATGATTTATTTTCCCCTCACCTAGGCTAGATAGATTAAGGACTGTAATTCATTTCTTGTACTGTTTCCTCTTTTAATATAGTTTTCTTTTTACCCAAAAAATGTTAAAAATCTCCATCTAGAAGCATTGAATTGTTTTTTTTTGTTTTAAAAAAAAAAAGCAAAACTATGATATTGACAGCTAAAAAAATTTGTTGTTTACATTAGTAAAGTAGAATTTGGGAAACGCGTTTTGCCTTGCTGTCATGCATTTTCATGGATGATTTTGGGTTTCTAGGTTGCATTTTAGAATTTAGATCTTTATTTTAACATTAATTAGTTGAATCCTTGCGTTGTGTGTTTATAAATTGTACAGAACCCAAATTGGCAATTCTTGACACGTTGAGCGTAAATTTAGTTTCAAATTTGTGATTTTATGTTACTTTGCATTTTGTGTATGTCTAAATGTGAAAGAAAATAAAGTTGAAACAAAAGAAATCCAAAGCCAAGTCACAAGTCTCCAATGTGAAAGCATTTTTCCTATACTCAAATAATCAAATACACACTTTGAACTACCAATCATTAAATTAATTTTTAGGTTGGCGATATTGAAAATGTTAATTAAATATCATTGCCTTTGTACAAAAATAAATTATACGTGTATATACACTTGGAAGGAATGAAAAGGCATTTTCTATTTTAACTCAATTTTATAATTGAACTAGTGTTGTGACCCGTGTTATGTACAGATAATTAAGAAATTTAAAAATTTTCGTAACTTATAAAATAATAATAATTGAATAACTTAGATTATTGATAAAATGTTGATTCAACTTATTTGTGAATTGTCTTTACGATATATCCATAATTCTATTGTACCTACAAAAAAAAAAAAAACACACACACACACACATATATATATATATATATACACATGTTAACACTAATAGAAAGATATAATAATATATAACAAAATAAAATAATAAATACAAAAATTAGAATAATAAAAATACAAAATGAAAAGAAAAAAATGACGGCAACAATACTCTGTATTTTCAATCTCAATTTCTATATGTCTGCTTTTGATATTGTTCTTTAAACTCTCTATAATAAGATCAAATTTATTGACAAACCCGATAATATATGAAACAATACAATATTATTTGTATAAAGTTATAATCAATAACAAATAAAACATAATCTACAAAACATAAGATAAAAACTAACCTACTAAATAGTTCTTGTCGGTAACATGATTCAAAATATCACTGAATAGACAAAATATAAAGATAGATTTTGAAAACATGAATAAATCACAACTGTATGCAATCACTTTTAGAAGTCAAAAAATAAACACAACATAAGTATAATAAACAAAATAATAAATATAAAATAATTGAATATAATTAAATTAAATTTATCTGAGAATCTTGCAAAATCATGTTCAAACTAAAAATCTCCTCAGGCATATTGAACGATGGAACTATCAACAACCTCATTACTCGAACCTTAATATTTCAATAATCCCTTGATGTATTAACATTAGCAACATTGCTAAATTTAACCATATGCGAAGCATTAACGGAATAAAAACTAATTGTATAAGAAGAATATTCAATACAAATACGAGAAAAATACAAGACAGTTAGAATGACTATTTATCTATATAATATGAATTTTGAAATAATAAATTAAATATATTAAATGCTAATGATGTAATTATTAAATTATTAATAAAATTTCGGACAATTCATAATTTTAAAAGGAATGGTTTAAATTCATTTGCATTCAAATTTTTCAAATTCATTTGAATGCAATCTTTATAATCAATCACACCAATTTGTATTTAATATTTTGTAATTATTAAATTATTAATAAAAATTATGATGATTCACAATTTAAAAGGGATGTTTTAAATTTATTTGAATGTATTATAGATTCAATCACACCAATTTATATTTAAAATATTGTAATATTCACGAAATTTAAAAAAGAGCCCTACAATACATCTCAAAATAGTTGCTTAAAATAAATTTAATGTGGTGTCATTAATAAGAATGAATTTATTCATTTACAAAATTTATTCATTTATTTTTTATTTTAATTTATTAATTTTATTATATGTTATTTAATGACATCCATATAATTAATACATTAAAGTAAAATTGTTTTAGTCTATTATATAGATTCACTTTATTATTTTGTGTTAACTAATATAAGTTGATGAAAGTTCAACTAATGCCAAGATGTACATGAAGTGAAAAAAGTAAAAAGAGAGTTAAGGAAGATTACACTATGAATTTACTAGATATGCTCCTTCAATAATTATTTTTGTTCTCAAATATTAGCAAATCAAAATTGAGCAAATTTCAAATTTCATACATATATATATATATATATATATATATATATTTACCATTTTCTTTCGTCTTAATGTAGACAAAGACAAAAAAATTATCCAAAAGACAAAAAATTAGTAATAATTCACTCCAAACCCAATCCATTATTTTTGTGTTAACAAAAGAATTGGGAGTAGTCTTTAAGCATTTCTATTGTAGCCTGATGTATTAACACAATTTGCTCTACAATTTACCATCCCAGGCTGGACTAATCTTCAATGTTTTATGCATTTCCGTTTTTATTACTATAGTTAGTTAACATTAGATGAGTGATGGGACTATTGTTAATTAATTAGTGTCTATCTTTTATTTTTTTACATATATGTATTAGAATATTGAATATCGTTCAACTAGATTCTCAACAAGAGCGAGTAAAATTGACCAATTTGCACTTTACATATAATATTTATAGTACTTTTGTACTTTTGAAGAAATTGTGCTTGGGTGAGGTGCCCTGATTTGTATGTAAGTCTATAGTGTGAAAGCACCTTTCATTTGCTCGAATAATCAAATTAATTGCCAAAAAATCATCATACATTATGAATCATTAATCACTAAATTAATGTTTAGGTTGGCCATATTGCAAATGTCATTTGAATATCGATCATTACCTTAGAAAACTATGATTGATGGATAGATTACTCTATTAATAAAAAAACTGACTTGGGGCACGTTTGTTACTCAGTCAGAAAAAAAAAGTACGAAATTGAAAAGAAAATAAGAAAGGAAAAAGTAAAAGAAAAAAGAAAAGGAACATAAAAAATATATTTGATATGTAATAAGAAAAAAAAACAAAAAAAAAAACAGAAGAAAAATATGTTTAGTATAAAATTGTTTTAAAGAAATAAAATAGTGAAAACATTGAAAAATTACTCATATATCCTTTCATAAGAAAAAAAATGTGGCCCCTTTGAGAAACCTATATTGCTCAACGAGTGTCACATTCTGGGAAAAATCAAAGCTATGGTACTAGGACTTCGAATGTCGTGCATCAATTTATCTCTTTCCAATCACAAATTAGTTTCCATTTTGGCCCCGAGAATTTTTAGTACTATCTAAGAAACAAAAGACTGCATTATTTCTTCCCAATCTCGATTTCATTTTTCCTTTGCATTTTCTCCTCCCGAGAATTTCATACATTGAACCCAATTCTCTTGAGAAAAAATCGATTTCCTAGAAAAATTTAAACAATGTAGAAGGAAATCAACATGCTTCCAGTGATTTTCATCACTATCTAAGAAACAGCAAATTGCATCAATTCCTTTCTTGCTTTCTAGTCACAATTTCATTTTCACTTTCCCTTTCGAGAATTTTCGCTCACTGAACCCATTGCCATCCCCTTCATGTCCTTCGACATCGGATTCGTTGCCACAGTAGCAGCAGCATCTTCCCCTCGTCAACGAATCGCCTCTCCTCGAAGAGCTCGGCAGCAACACAGGGGAAATCTTGTGGTTTTTTGAATGTATGGAGTTGCTGCTTGATTTCATTTCAAGGCACTAGGGGGAGCATTGCAGGAATTCAAAATAAAAGATGAGGGTTTTTTTGACATTGCGCAAGGATTTCCACATAGAAAACTACTTTTACATTAATTTTCTAAAGGAAAAAGAACCAGGAAGAGCTTGCACTATTCACATGCGGGATTCATTGCTTTTTTTCCTTTTCCAACTTAAGAATGTCACACCAAACAGCAAAAAAGGCATAGCATCATGGAATTCCTCTTTCCTTTTTCAATTCTAATGCTATCAAACATGCCCTTGGATTAAAAAAGAATTAGTATTACATATGCCATGAAGAATATTTCGTTCCTTCGTGGTGGTTACAACGACTTGCAGCTTTGGTTGTTAAATGAGGACCCTTTTAACTTGGAAGTCACTTGAAAAAATAGGTTCTTAAAATCTTAATTTCAGAAATTATGTCCATGAATTTTTAACCCTCAAGAAATAAGTCATTCCATTTAATTTATCTCTAATGCTAGTAACTCTCTTGTCATGTTAGACTTGCCATGAAATGACATATTTCTTAAAATTTTAATGTTTAGACACCTAATTTTCAAAATTAAAGTGTCTACTTTAAAGTGACTCAACCAAAGATCAGGTTTTGCTTTATTTGTTTACTTCATGCCAGTATGTATTTGATCAGTTCTTCAGAGTGATTCCTGTCTTTTCTATTGTTTTCTTCTTAATTTAGAGTAAAATAGAATTAGTATTACATAATCCACGAAGAGTTTTCGTTCCTTCATGGAAGTTACTGTGCGTCATAATCAGAACATTTTTCTGCTTAACATCAATCCACCAATTGAAAATAGAAAATTAGCGAATTATATTAGCCAACTTCAACCAAAGATCAGGTACTAATTATTATTTATGATCATTTCCTTATTATAATTCTTTAACCTAATTAATAACATTAATTTTTAGATATTGTGCTACTTTTTTTTTGTTGTTAATTCAGAATTAGATGTCACAAGCATTCTTTTTTTTTTTGGTAAAAAAAGTAACCAACGAACTTAGGTTAATGGTTATTATTTTAGTTCAAAAGACATATGATATTAAATTACAAAGGCCAAAATTTTATAGAATTATAAAATTGGACTAAAGTTAGAAATTTTATAATTATAGGAGAAAAGAGTGAATACTCTTTTTTCTTTTAAAAAAAAGTGGGGAAGGGACTGAGATTTACTCTCAATATTTTACCATTGCTAGTTGTTAATTTTCTTTATTTTTCTCATTATTGTATGTTAGGAATGAATCTAAACTCAATGATGAAATAGTTAGAGATGTCTTGGAAATATTGGATGATACTTACTCAATTGAACCAAGGCACCTGGTTGGATTTAATGAAAACATTGCTTACATCAAAAAACTATTGGAGATTGAGTCGCAAAAAGTTCTAATTATTGGAATTTGGGGCATGGGAGGCATATAGGAAAAACAACCGTTGCTCATGCTCTATGTGAAAATTTTTCTTCTCAGCTTGAAAGTTGTTGATTCTTGGAAACTGTTAGGGAAGAATTAAAAAAAAAAGAATAATGGATTGAGTTATTTGCTTTAGAAACTTCTTTCTGGACTATTAGGCCAAGAAAAATTCCATATGAATGATGTAGTGAAAGCAAAATTCATTAGGAAAAGGCTGCGTAGGAAAAAAGTTCTCATTGTGCTTGATGATGTTGATACTTTAGAGCAATTAGAATATCTAGTAAGGAAACAACTTTGTCTGTGACCAGGCATTAGAGTCATTGTAACAAGCAGAGACAAACATGTTCTTATAAGTAGAGGAATTCATGCAATATATGAAGTCAAGAAATTAGACTTTCAAGGATTCCTTAAACTCGAGTTTGAATGCCTTCAACCAAAGACACCCCTAAATGGGATATGAATGGCTATCACAAATGGCAGTTTTTTATGCCAAGGGCATCCCATTAGCTTTAAAAGTTTTAGATTCTCATTTTCATTCTAGAAATATGGAAATGTGGGAGAGTACACTTAGAAAACTCCAAAAGTATCCTAACATGCAGATTCAAAATGTATTAAAGGTGAGTTATGATGGATTAGATGACGTAGAAAATGACATATTTCTAGACATTGCATTCTTTTTTCAAAGGAGATGTAAAGATGATGTTATAAGGGTGCTAGATGCTTGTGATCTCCATGTACACATTCGAATAGCCAACCTTGTGGATAAAGCTCTTATAACGATTTCAAGTTATGGAGAAAATTATAGAAATGCATGGTTTGCTGCAAGAAATGGGTGAGCAAATAGTTTGTGAAGGATCTGTAACAGATCTTGGAAGATGGTTCACGCCACTACGATGCCGAATCGCCTAGAATTGAAATCACGACAATTTTACAAAATAATGGTCCTCAGGTCATTTTCACTCTTGGAGCATCATTTCTAACCACTAACTAATTGTTCTAAACACCTAAACACTAATTAAAAACTAATTAACACACGGGGGGTTTGGTTGTGATAGAATCAAAAAAATGCAATCAGGAACAATAAATAGCAATAGCAAACAAGACAGCTAAAAGTAGTAGATTTGAACAGTAACAGAAGAATGCAACCAGCCTTGCTCTTTCCTAAAGATAAAATCTTTCTAATTCTCTTTAAATGATGAGTACTTATTCTATTTATCATCTGATTTTATAAATCATAAGGTGTCTAAAAATAACTTCTAGACTAAATCCTATCAAGCTATGATCAAGAAAATCTCCTCTAACATAATCTTAATGTGATTCCAGTAAAAGTAGTCTGATTTATGCAAGGTAGCCAACATTGCACACTATTTCCAATTCAGTTACCATTTCAACCAGATACAACAACATTCCTCAAATGCAAAGTGTATAAAACTAGTAAATGAAAATATTATCCTAACCAAAACAGCATAAATCACAAACCAGAGGCAAGGAAGAAATAGAAATGGAATAAATAAATAAATACTTATCTCATTAAGCCCATGAACTCATATTATACTTCAGTTTCAGACCAAGGCTGATTACAAGGGATTTTAGCCCTCCATGAGAGCAAAAAACCAAAAAACAAAAGGGAGAAAAGAGAGGGAGAAGTGATCTACGAAATTCACTAAGTTACAAAAGCTAAGATACAAACTAAAGTCTGAAAGCCAACTAAACTAATGCCCTCCAAAAAGCTTATGGAAACTGACTTTGCTACTATCTCTTCTGATTTCTGATATGGGAGGACATGGTAGTTGTAGTGGAGAAGGTGCTTTTTCAGAAAGTGGTATGTGTGGTTGCTTCTTTCATCAAGGTTAGAGGAATGGGATGTAGAAAGTTGATCTGAAATGCTGCAGCTCTAGGTCCCATACATCCATGTCATCAGGCGAGTAGAAGATGCTGCCAAGTCATCCCAGAAGGTGCCACATCAGCATCCAGTTCATTAGGAATGCCATGTCAGCACCACATCATTAATAAATCTCCAAAATTAATTTTGAAAATTACACAAGAAGGATTAAATTGAGTCTTTAATAATTTAAGTCCTAATAGATGAAAATAATTCATTTTCCATCTAAAATTAACTTAGACCCAATGAAACACAAAGTGTAATAAAATTGGAGAAATTCTAAAGATGAAAATGGAAGAAAACCAAGATAGGGGTTAAGATGAATATAAAAATGCTAGATATTAGAAGATGTAGTCAATTGAAGTATGAAGAGGAAATTTATGATGTATTGAAAAATAACACAGTAATAGAATGATATGCTAACTTCCTTGTTATTTTTATTTTGAACAAATCTCAACACAATTTATTTAATGTCATCTTGATTTTGTCTATATGATAGGGAACCAATGCATTTAAAGGCATTATTTTGGATATGAGTTAAATTAAAGAAGTACATTTGAGTGCTGATACTTTTGAAAGGATGACTGGCTAATTTGAGAATTCTCAAATTCTATGAGATCTAGGCATGAGTCCAACGTGAATCTTCCTTTTGTCATAGAGTTATTTTCTAATAAATTAAGGTGTTTCCATTGGGATGGATATCCTCTAAAATCACGTTTTTTGTGTTGAGAAACCTGTTGAACTTTGATATCGGGCATTTTTATATACTTTTTAGTCCCTATCTTAGTCCTATGGCTATTTCAATGTTGTCAATTCTCTAATTTTATTATGCTTTGGAATTTATTGGGTATAAACTATTTATGGATTGAATGTGTTTCAATTTTATGTTTTAAGAACTTGAATTGTAAAATGCTCAATTTAATTCCTACAAATTTTAATTTTGGAGAGAAAAATGCTGACATGGACAAAGATGCTGATTTGGATGCTAATGTGGCACTTTTTGGGTGATGCAGATGCTGACTAGGATATGCTGGATGTGGGGCCTACTTGAACTCTTATTGAATGCCATGTAGTCAGAATTTGAGGGCAGAAACATTAAATTTCGTAGGTCAGAATATCATGGCTGAAATATTAATTTTGCCATGATATTCTGCTGCTATTTGTCACTTTCTGCTGCACAAATATTAATTCTGCTGCTGCCATACCTATCTGCTGCTGCAGAAACATTAATTATGCTGCTGTTTTGCTGTCAAAGTGCTGCCACATCATAGAAGAAGCATCCAAGAAAGCATCTAGGGTAGAATATTCTAAGGCATTGAAGGGGCATCGGTTTTTAGAGAAGAGAACACTTTTATTTTGTAACCAGAACTTAGAAAATTCGCATCTCTCTCTTCCTCTCTGTTTTTACTTCTGTTGTTTGCTGTTTTGCTCTCATGGAGGGCAAAGTTTTCATTGTAATTAGTCACTAGACCACTGGGATGTTGTAGCTTGAACTAAGAATGCAAGCTAAGTGTTTTATTCTCCATTTTCATCTCATTTCGTTTCTGTTTTGCTGTCATGTTTATTTTGCTGTCAAATTCTGATTAGAGCTTGAGAATGTAACATAAACTGACTTATATATAAGACATAACCTTGCTTGACTGATTAGGAAAGTGAGGGAGGCGAAATGACTAGTTAAATGATATATTTAACTTGGTTTGGTTGAGATTTTTCACTGAATGCATCTAGTTATAGTAGAGAGATGTTCTTGACTGTAATTAGTAGCATTAAATTCTAGATGTTATTCTAGAACCATTTTCATAAAGAACCAAACAGTGGAATGAGAACAAAACTGAATCAATGAGTTAGGTAATGATAGTTACACTCCCATGAATCCTAGTGGCTGATTACATAATCTCTTTACTGTCAATACCTTGCAATTTCTGCTGCTGTTTCTGCTGCTCTTGTAGTATTTAGTTGCTGTTCTGTTTATTTTTATTAGTACTGCACAAAACCCCCCCCCACGTTTATGTACTTTTTATTAGTGTTTGGATGTTTAGAACGATTAATTGGTATTAAGAAGTGAGGCTCCTTGAGTGAATACGACCTGGGGATCACTATACTGCAAATTGCCACAATTCAATTCTGGGCGATTTGACATCATAGTGGCGTGAACCAAACTTCACATGGAAGACAAGAAAACTTTGGGATGGAGTACATGTACAAATTAACTAAAGCATGCTTTAGGTTTCAATTTATTTTCATTATGATGACTTTTCCTAGTAATTAATGTTTCATATAATTTTAATAGGATCTTGTAAATTTGGAGATATTATGATGTAATCAAAGATAACTCAATTGCAGCCCAAGAAAGGGAGAATACTTCAATTGGGCCTCTAAATCGTTCAAGGGCTAAAGGGCTTGGATAGGGCTTAACCACATTGTTGAAAGTGGAAGAAGTGTGAATAAGATTGCATGTGGGATGGTTGCATTTGTTGAATATAGTTGTAATCTATTACCTCGACACTTATTGTCTTTGACATTTAGCTACCTATGCATTTATTGTATTTGACATTTAGCTACCTATGCATTTATTATCTTTGACATTTAGCCTACACTACTTGACTTTTAGTTGATGCATTTAATGCATTAGTTGGAGTCTTTTGTCTTTTGTTTTGGAGACTCTCTATAAAAAGGGTCCTTGCCATATGTTGTAATCCATCCTTGAATCATATATGAGATATTGGCATTTTGCTTTCAAGAGGATTCTTGAGTTCTTTCTCTTATCTAACTTGGGTTAGTGGCAAGAGCAGCTAGATTTCTTATCACTCACGTTCTTATTTCTTGAGTGTTGCGAGATCAACCCATTTCTCTAAGTTGTGGCACCCTTTGGCTTATCAATTAAGTGATTTGGTTTTCTTTGTTTGTTTCTTTTAACCTATCCAGAAAATCGATTAAGTGTTTTCCCTCCAGAAATCACATCATATTGGTATCAAAGCCACTTCAATTCAGGTTCTATTATTTGTTTTGTGTTTTGCCCCTTCGTGAAAAGCTTAATTTTATTGCATTTTATTCTGTGTTTTGCCACCTACATGGAAGGCTTAGTTTTCCTTATTTTGTATTCTGCCAACTATATGGAAGGCTTAGTTTTCCTTATTTTGTATTATGCTACCTACATGGAAGGCTAATTTTTTGGTCTGTTCATCTTTATCTTTATTTCTATTCTTGTGTTGTTCTATTTTATTCCAGCTTTTTTATTAAAAAAAATTCATCGTTACTGTTCATTGTTCATTGTTACTGTTCATTGTTAATCCGAGTGTAAACACTTAGAGAGTGAACCTACCCTTCACCAAACTCAAACCAACAAATTACAAATCACTATGACAGAAGAAAATAGTTCTGAAGTTCCTTTTGGGCTTAGCCTACAACAAGCTCAAATTGTTGGCCTACAAAGAGGTCAAGAAGAAATGATGGAACAAATAGTTCAACTAACCACTCAAATGGCTAGATTTATGGAGCTACAACAACAACAACCAAGAAGAGGAGCTTATGTTGAACACCATGGAGAAGAATCTGAAGCTAAAGAAGGTGAATAACCTAGGCAAAGAAGGCAGCAGAGGGAACGTGATGCCAACATCAAAATGAAGATTCCTCCATTTAAGGGAACAAGTTCTCCTGAAGAATACTTGGAGTGGGTGCAATGAGTAGAGAAGATTTTTTAATATCAAGAATATTCATAAGCTACCAAATGCCGACTTGCAGCCCTTGAATTCACTGATTATGCGAATCTATGGTGGGAAAATTTGAAGAATCAACGAAGAAGAGATGGAGAGGAAGAAGTTCGAAATTGGAGATTGATGAAAAGACTCATGCAGAGGCGTTTTGTACCTGATTACTACAAGTAAGAGCTTTATTTTAAGATTCAAGGCTTGAAGCAAGGAGGTATATGTGTTGAAAATTATGTTAAAGAATTTGAAACTTTGATGATTCAATGCGAGCTGACTGAACCCCAAGAGCAAACCATAGCTCGATTTCTTGGTGGTTTGAACAAAGAAGTTGCTGACTTAGTAGAGTTGCAAAATTATGTTTTCTTAGAAGATGTAATTAAATTGGCAATTAAGGTGGAGAAACAAAAAAAGAGAGTTTATGGAAGAAACAATGGAGTATCTAAACCATTTGAGAGTAAACCTTTTCAAACACTTTCCCAAACCTCAAACACTACCAAAGGGAGTAATAAGGAGATATGGAAGAAGGAGCCAAACAAAACTGAAAGTTCTAAGGGAAAGGAGAAGAGAGAAAACAACCAACCCTCTAAAAGAAGCCGAGACATTAAGTGCTTCAAGTGCTTAGGTCATGGCCATATATCATCCGAATGTCCTAATAGAAGAGTGATGATCTTGAAGGAGAAACAAGGGGAAATAGAGAATGAAGATGAAGATATTGTGGAGGAATGTGAAGAGGAAGAATATTCTGACGAAGAAGAAGTTGTTGAGTATGCTGATGAAGGTGCTGCATTGGTTATTAGACGTGCCTTGAATATCTAAGCCAAGGTAGAAGAAGAACATAGGGAGAATATTTTTTAAACAAGGTGCACTATCGGAGGCAAAGTTTGTAACATGATAATTGATAGTGGGAGCTGCACTAACGTTGCTTCAACCACCTTGGTTGGCAAATTGAAGCTACCTATCATCAATCATCCCCGTCCATACAAGCTGCAATGGCTAAAAAATCATGGCGAGATGAAGGTCACCAAATAAGTAAAGGTACCTTTCTCTATAGGGAAGAATTACAAAGATGAAGTGTTGTGTGACATAGTCCCTATGGATGCTAGTCATCTTCTACTTAGGGGCCGTGGCAATTTGATAGAAGAGCACTACATGATGGCTTCAAAAACACCTACGCTTTTAAGAACAATGGAAAGAAGATTGTGTTGGCACCTTTAAAGTCAATACAAGTATAGCCGAAAGAGGATGTAATCGAGGAGAAGAAGCCTAGTTGTTTTACTTCTAAGAATGAGTTAAAGAAGGTAATAAAAAGGGATGACTTTGTATTATTGCTAATTATCAAGGAGCTGAATCTAGAACTTGCAGAAAAGCTTCCTAAGCTTGTGAGGGAGTTGATAGAAGAATTTGCGAATGTCTTTCCGAATGAGCTACCTAAGGGATTGCCACCCTTAAGAGGAATTAAGCATCAAATTGATTTGGTACCTGGTGCTACCTTACCAAATAAGCTAGCATATAGAATGAATCCAGATGAGGCTAAGGAGCTAAAAAGGCAAGTTGATGAGTTGATTGAAAAAGATTATGTAAGGGAATCCATGAGCCTTTGTTCTGTGCCTACATTATTAGTCCCTAAAAAGGATGGCTCTATGAGAATGTGTGTGGACAGTCGTGTTATAAATAAGATTACCATCAAATACTGCTATCCAATTCCAAGATTGGATGACATGTTGGATGACCTGAATGGTTCCAAGGTGTTTTCAAAAATTGACTTGAAGAGCGGCTATCACCAAATCTGAATGAAAGAGGGAGACGAGTGGAAGACAGCCTTCAAGACAAGGCATGGACTTTACGAATGGATGGTAATGCCTTTTGGGCTATCTAATGCCCCTAGCACATTTATGCGATTGATGAATCATGTGCTTAGATCTTTCATTGAAAAATTTGTTGTTGTATATTTCGATGATATTTTGATCTACAGTCAAAGTTATGAGGAGCATGTGCAACATTTGAAGGAAGTCTTGGAAGTGTTGCGAAAGGAGAAACTCTATGCTAATCTGAAAAAATGCTACTTTTGTCAAGACCATGTGATTTTTCTTGGCTTTGTAGTATCTCAGCAAGGAGTGGGAGTTGATGAAGAAAAGGTGAAAACTATCAAAGAATGGCCCGTTCCAAGAACTATATCTGAAGTAAGAAGTTTTCACGGGCTTGCTTCTTTCTATAGAAGATTTGTAAGGGATTTCAGCATCATTTTGGCACCCATAATTGAATGTATTAAAGGAGGAAAGGAGTTCAAATGGAGTGATGCAGCCCAACGAAGTTTTGAGCTTGTCAAAGAAAAATTGTGCAATGCACCCATATTGGCTTTACCTAATTTTTCTAAGACTTTTGAGATTGAATGTGATGCTAGTGGAGTGGGAATTGGAGCTGTACTTCTTCAAGAAAGGCGTCCTATAGCTTATTTTAGTGAGAAGTTGAATGGAGCCAGTCTTAACTACGCACTCTATCTATGATAAGGAGTTCTACTCTTTAATTAGAGCTCTTGAGACATGGCAACTCTACTTGTTACCAAAAGAATTTGTAATTCACACAGACCATGAATCACTCAAACACTTGAAAGGCCAGAGCAAGCTGAATATAAGACATGCAAAGTGGGTGAAATTTCTTGAAGCTTTTCCTTATTTGTTGAAGTATAAGAAGGGAGAAACCAACATTGTTGCAGATGCCTTATCAAGGAGATATGCCTTAATTTCCATGATAAATGCTAAATTGTTGGGATTTGAATCTATTAAAGATCAATACATGGAAGATTCAACACTTGTTGAAATTTATCTCGCTTGTGAGAAAATAGCATATAAGGGATTTTATAGATCTGAAGGTTTTTTATTTCGCTTAGGGAGACTTGTAATTTCAAACTGTTCTCTAAGGGAATTACTTACACGAGAAGCTCACGGAGGAGGATTAGCTAGGCATTTTGGTGAAACCAAGACATTGGAGATGCTGAAAGAGCATTTTTATTGGCCTAACATGATTAGAGATGTGCATCATGTGATTGAAAGGTGTATTGTTTGCAAAAAAGCCAAGAGCAAGGAAGCAGCCCATGGACTTTATACACCTCTACCTATTCCAGATCAACCTTGGACTGATGTTAGCATGGATTTCGTGCTAGGCTTACCAAGGACACAAAGAGGTAAAGATTCGGTCATGGTTCTTTTGATCGTTTTTCAAAAATGTCTCATTTTATTCCATGCCATAAGACTGATGATGCTGTGCACATTGCCAATTTATTTTTCAAAGAAATTGTGAGACTTCATGGCATTCCAAAGAGTATCGTGTCGGATCGTGATGCCAAATTTCTTAGCTACTTTTGGAAGACTTTATAGAGGAAGCTAGGAACAAAGTTGCTCTTTAGTACTGCCTGTCACCCACAAATTGATGGGCAAACTGAAGTGGTGAACCGAACGCTTTCTACTTTGCTAAGAACTATCGTTGGTAAAAACTTGAAAAGTTGGGATGAATGCTTGGCCTATGCTGAATTTGCTTACAATAGAAGTATACATGGTACTACTAAACACTCTCCTTTTGAAGTAGTTTATGGGTTTAACCCATTGAGCCCGCTTGATTTAGTACCATTACCACTTGAGGCTTGAGAATGCATAGATGGAAAAAAGAAGGCTGACATGATAAAGAAGTTACATGAGAACATAAAACAGCAGATTTAGAAGAAAAACTCCACCTATGAGAAGACTGCCAACAAAAGAAGAAAATTTGTTCAATTCAGTCCTGGAGATTTAGTGTGGGTTCATCTTCGAAAAGAAAGATTTCCAAACCAAAGGAAGTCTAAATTAATGCCAAGGGCAGATGGTCCTTTCCGTATCATAGACAAGGTAAATGATAATGCATACAAAATTGATTTGCCTGAACACTATGCTGTTTCTACTACTTTCAATGTGAGGGATCTTTCTCCATACTTAGAAGAAAAAGAGGACTTGGATTTGAGGCCAAATCCATTTCAACCAGGGGAGGATGATGTAATCAAAGATAACCCAATTGCAGCCCAAGAAAGGGAGAATACTTCAATTGGGCCTCTAACTCGTTCAAGGGCTAAAGGGCTTGGATTGGGCTTAACCGCATTGTTGAAAGTGGAAGAAGTGTGAATAAGATTGCATGTGGGATGGTTGCATTTGTTGAATATAGTTGTAATATATTACCTAGACATTTATTATCTTTGACATTTGGCTACCTATGCATTTATTGTCTTTGACATTTAGCCTACACTACTTGACTTTTAGTTGATGCATTTAATGCATTAGTTGGAGTCTTTTGTCTTTTGTTTTGGAGACTCTCTATAAAAAGGGTCCTTGCCATATGTTGTAATCCATCCTTGAATTATATATGAGATATTGGCATTTTACTTTCAAGAGGATTCTTGAGTTCTTTCTCTTATCTAACTTGGGTTAGTGGCGAGAGCAGCTAGATTTCTTATCACTCACGTTCTTCTTTCTTGAGTGTGGCGAGATCAACCCATTTCTCTTAGTTGTGGCACCCTTTGGCTTATCAATTGAGTGATTTGATTTTCTTTGTTTGTTTCTTTCAACCTATCCAGAAAATCGATTAAGTGTTTTTCCTCTAGAAATCACATCATATTAAATCTATAAGAATGCCAACAATTGATGGAATTACTTGATTTCTCAATAGCACATAATCTTGAAGAAGTGAACCTAAAGATGTGTGAAAGCTTGTGTAGTGTTCATCCATCTATCTTATCCCTCCACAGCACTGTTGTTGATTTATGTCTACGCGGCTGCGAAAAAATAAAGAGTCTTCAAAGTGACATCCATTTAAAATCTATTAAATGCCTTGATGTTTGGAGATGTCAAAGTCTTGAGGTATTTTTGTTGTCATTAGAGAAAGTGAAATGTTTAGATTTATCAAAAATTGTAATATTGAATTCGTTAATTAGGTGTTGCAATAATTTAATAAAGGTGTGTCTTAATGGTTCAAGACTAAAGAGTCTTCCATTATATGGGATTAGTTGGTTGACATATTTGGAGTCTTTTGTTCTTAGTGGTTTCAGATATGTAATTGGCAAAAGAAAGCTACACAATCTATTTGATAACTTAGGTTCCTTAAGAAAGCTATTGTTGGTTGGATGTGACAAGTTGACAGAAATCTAAGACAATATCAATGCCTTAACATTATTAGAAGAGTTATCACTAGATGGGAGAAATGTGGAGAGCATTCCTGCTAGCACCAAGCATCTTTCAAATCTAAATGAAATTTCTTTGAAAAACTACAAGAGGCTTAGGTCTATAAAGGGATTTCCACCATCAATTCAATCTTTAATTGCTGTGGGCTGAACATCATTGGATATTGTCTGCACAAAACACATGTGCCTAAAGTAAATAGGTTTGAGTTAGTATGTTCACAAATTGTGTAAAATTGGATGAGCATTCTATTTGCAATATTATGGACTTAACGTTTGTAGTTGCACATGGTGATCATCGTCAAGGACTTACTACTTGTTTCCCAGGAAGTAGAGTTCCAAAGTTGATCATATATAATCACACAGCAAGGGCTTCCATTATTGTTAAAGTTGCTCCTCCTTTTCACCAATGTTTGGGTTTTGTTTTTGGTTGTATTCTTTCTCAGCTGGTCCCAGAAGAAGTCCCCTACAATTACCTTTCCATTTCTTTTTGTTACTTTGAAAGTGGGGGACTCCATACTAAATGTGGCTACCATACTTATGCTTAGTTGGGTACAGACCATGTTTTTCTGTGGTATAATCAATGTGCATATTATTTCAATAATGCTTAAGAAAAATTTGATAATGTCATCATTTCTCGGTTGCACTTTCACTTTGAATTCTCAAATCTAGATTGCACAGATGATCTTATAGAAAAGAATGACATTTTAGATCACTTGATGATATCATATGGAGTATGGCCAATATTGCATAATTTTGAAATCTTATTTCTTGAAGAATCAATTAGTAATTTTTTGTTTCTGGTTTCAAAATACAAGAACAAGAAAAAGCACACCTAATCCTTATGTTAAATGGAAATAAATACATATAAGACTTAAGGAAAAATGACATCGTAGCAAGGCAGTTGATGTAACTACCTTAACTACCTACAACGGCTACCATTAATGGCTATATGTAGAATAAGATTTAAAATAACTTTCTGATATTTTGATACACATTTCTACACCCCCTCCTCAAGTTAGAGGTTAATGGATTGATGTTTATCATCTCTAACTTGGACATCAAGGTTTGGAATTGCGCTTTGGCCAAGGACTTCATGAAAGCATGAGCTAATTGCAAGATATTTGCTATCCCTTGGCAGAGGTATATCCATTGGTTTTGAAACCTAATAAACCAACATCTAAGAGAATATCAAGCACATATTTACGGTAGTTTATATGTGTTCAACTTACACTATTTCAAGACCCAAAAAATAGCGAACGTAACCTAGGTCTTTAATGGTAAAAATTTCATCTAAGTAATTTTTAACCTTAATGATTTCTTCCTCACTTGTCCCTGTTATTATAACATTATCTACATAAACCAACAAAGAAATAAAATATTCTGTAGTATTTTTGAGGAACAAACAATGGTCAGATGTTGACTGTATGAACCCAAAATCATAATTTGACATTCCATTATTGCTCAATTTGTTTTAGCCCATACATAGACCATAGTAGCTTGCACACTTATCCAGGCTTAGCCTTGGTATAGCCATGTGGTGGATCCATGTACATTTCTTAGTCCAAAAATCCATGGAGGAACACGTTATTTATATCTATTTGATGAATATTGTGACACTATTAGGTAGTGGCGACTGCTAACAGAACACACATAGTGACAAACTTGGCCACAGGAGAGAAAGATTCAGTATAGTCTATCCCTTCAATCTGGTGGAACCCCTTGGCTACTAGCCTGGCCTTATATCGATCAATTCTCCCATCAGAATGCCTCTTAATTTTGTAATCCCATTTCCAAACCATTGCAAGCTTTCTTGGAGGTAATTCTGTGACATCTCAAGTTTCATTCTGTTCCAATGCCTCTGTTTCCTGATTTATAGCATGCACCCAATTCCCATCTTCCTTGGCCTGCTTATAAGGGACATAGATCTACTCCTATGTGTTGGAGAGTCTAGTTCTTTTTAGCCACGATTTTGTGACTTTTAACCAAGTTTATAAAAAAGAGCTAGAGTCTCCAGTGTATAAGAACGGATTCGGGTTCGCTTATAAGAACGCGGTTCATGACTAGAAGACAAATTAGTGAGGAAGTTTACATATTCAAGTTTTAAACAGGATGCTATTTTGTAGGGAAAAGTGTTATGATTATAAACAATAAATTTAGATATAAAAATTTTGTAATTTTTTAAAAATAAATATAAAATTTTCAAATTTAAATATAATATAGTCAATTTTGAAAGAAAATATGAAAAACTAAAGTTATTAATTGTTTTAAAATATTAAAGAATTAATATTTTACATATATAAATTCTATTTTAAGAAAAACATTATTGAATTTTTACTAAAAATATTTTAAGATTATATTATTTTAATATTAAAAAGCAAAGCAGACAGTCTTGAGTTGGGTGATGAAGACTGCTGTCCTAAATGGGCCAGCCCGTTTAGGACCATTTAGTCCTTGGCCCGTGACAAGTTTAATAGTACTAATACACACTTGGTGAAATGGGGATTCTCAATTTTTCCTAATTTTTCTTTCACGGCCTCATATAGTAATTTTCACATTCTTTTCCTTCTAGATATGTTTTAATTTCCAATAGTGTTATGACCCGTGCGATGCACAGATAAGTCACAACTCTAAAAATTTTCGTAACTTATAAGAAATAATAATAATTACAATTGATTTACATGAAACTTATGGGTTATAATATATATTTTTTAAACGCAAATATTTAGAATTAATTTATCAGTTTCATAATTAAATTTTCTTTATATACTCAAACTTTAATTTGAATTGATTTATTTATTTAATAGAATAAATTTAAATGAATAAAATAATTAAATTGTTTAATTTACAGATTATTTGTTAATTGTTATAAATTATTTGTTGCATAGATTGGTAATTGATTGAATATTAATTTCATCTTTACTTCTGAATGCGTCTTTTTTTTTGTTTTAATTGAATCAAAAGAAGAAAAACACTGAAGTTTGCTGTTACGTTTGAATTAGATCTCCAGGCCTCAGATTTCATCTTTCAAAAATATGGTTTTCATCTCTTTCTTTAATGTGATGTCATTAATTATCCTACAGTAGCCAAATAATAAAGGAAATTATTTTTTTAATTTCAATTCAAATCATTTCAATCAATTTAAATCAAATAATTAATATTATGTGATGTCATTAATTTACCAAATTTATTAATTTATCTAAAAAAATTATGACACCTGTATCAGTTTCTAATTCACGGTTTTCCACTATCTCACAGTTTCAGACAATGCAACTACAAAATATAATTTCATGGATATTGTGTGTAACAGTGTAGCACGAGGTTCAAGTTTATATGAGATCAATTGTACAGGAAGAATCTACTTTGAAAGTCAAATAGAAAAAAATATTAAGATCTGATGAAGATGAAAATTCACATACCTCGAAAAATTCAAACGGATTTCCTCGGCAATAGAAACTACTCTTCTTACTATTGCTAACCGGAAAGCACCTGTATTTGAGATATATGGGAAAATAGGTTTGAATTTTGGAATAAGAACTATTACAATTTTGAGGAAGATAGAGGTGAGTCTCTGAGAATAATGAAGCTCGTGAAAATGTGAAAAAAAATTCATAGAATAAGGATACATATTAAAAATAGAAATTTTACAAAACGTATAAGAGAAGTTATAATAGACTTACAACATAAACTAAAAGAACTTAATATTTTTTAGCTTATTCTTGCAAGAAAATTTGCACCTCTGAGAGGAAACAAATTGTTGCAGTAATAGGCATGGAGATTGAGTAGATAGTCTGCCAAAGCTATAGAGGAACATGGTGCCAGGGAAATAGTGCTAGTTCATTAGATCATGATATTCTTCTTTGATTCAAAAAACGGTGGCAGAGAAGTAGTGCCAGTCCATTGTATCATGATCTTCTTTTTTGAGATATATATATATGGATGAAAAAAAAATTGAAGAAAAATAACTACAGGGGAAAAAAGGCTGGAGCTTTAAGAAGCCATATCACCAGGTGTTAGTTGGATTCCCGATAAATGGAAGAATGAGATCAAATGGGGAAAGATGAGCAGCAAGAGCTTGATTGGGAGATAGAGCGTTGTCAAATTGTACCAGTGGATTCAGAGAAGGAAAATGGACATGCATGATAGAGAACAAAACTCTGTAGTTTATTGCTTCTGAATATAGGTATATAGCAATTAATTATTTGATTATTTGTGTAGAATAAATGCTAATTTACCAAAAGACAATGCATTATATTTCAATCGAAAAGTTTACCTAATTTATCAATTATATAGCAATTATATAATGATTATATCAATTATATAGTAATTTACCCTAATTTTTTCAAATTCATTTAATGTGATTACATAGCAATTATATATCAATTATATAGCAATTTATCCTAATTTTTTTTCAAATTTATTAATGTGATGTGATTAACTTACCTAATTTATTCATTTAAATTTATTCTATTATACATAATTTAATGATCTATTGGCAATTAATGTTTTAGAGTGGAATTGTTTTAGTCTATTATATAAATTTTCTAGAAAATTCTAAGAGAAAAGTCGGTGATTCTTAAAAGAAATATTAGCATAATCCACCTCCGTTGGTTTTCAACAGGATAGTGGTTTCTTCCCTATCATAGTGTTTCTGTCACTAGATCAGGGTTTTTATCCTCTTTTATTAAGAGCTTTTAAGTTTAGTGTTGTTGTTGTGTGTGTCTTGTATTGCTGATTCCAATGGAACCCAGGAGTGCTTTCCATTTTACTGTTGAGGAAGAGGAGATTGTTGCTACGGATAGAACAGGATTGTTTGAAAAATGAGGTCAATTTAACTACTAAAGCTTTTAATTATGGTGCTTTTAAATCTACAATTACACTAATTTGGAAGTTACGGCATGGTCTGGAGATAAAGAAGTTAGCGAAGAAGTTGTTCATCTTTTAGTTCTTTCACTAGAAGGACCGCGAAAAAGTTTTAAATGGTGAGCCTTGGTGGTTTGATAAGAAGGTACTTTGCCCAGTCTATTAGCTAGGACTAGAGCTGTCAAATGCGTTGGGTTGACCCACCCTAGCCCAGGCCCTGCAGGGCCCATGAAGAGCATGGGTTGGGCCGAGCCGTGCTTTTATATAATTCATGATTAAAAAAGTCTGGCCCATACTAACTCATCATAACCCATGGGCTGGCCTATAAGCTTACTTATCTTGTTTAAAAAAATATAAGTTTAGTTATTTTCATGATAACAATTACAGATTGGAACAATTAAATTTTTAAAAATTAAATTAAACTTCTAAAAAAATATTAAATATTAAAATACACAATTTTTCTTGTTTAAAATATAACTATAATTATTTTGAATAAAAAATTTGGTATTGGAATTATGAAACTTCAAAAAATAGAATTGAACTTCTAAAAAATAGACTAAAGACTAAAATATAGTAAACAAATAAAAATAAAAAGGCCACAAGGGCCAGCCTACCCCAACTCACCTAAGCCCAAAAGGCTTAGATGGGCAGGGCCAAAAACCCTTCTTCAAAATGAGCTATTAAATTATTAGCCCACCTATCCCATTTGTAGGATTGGGGTGAGCTGAGCCCATTTTGACAGCTCTAGCTAGGACAAAGGAGAAAAGTACAAAACGTTACATAATGAAATGGGCCTGAATTATGCCATAGTCTCAAGACTCTTATGGGAATTAATAACTAATTGTGTAATTCAATTTAAGAAGATACTACTCAAAAAATTCTTTTCTCAATTGGGTAGAGCAAACACTTTTTGTTACTAAAGGCTATTATGGATCACACCTCATCTACGTTCGAGGTAGGATCTTTCAAGGTGGCATTCAGTTAAATTGGGGATCACATGTCCAATTCTCTTGTCTTTTCTAACATAGACAAGCAGGTTTCGTTCAATCACAATAAGCCTTTCTATCTTTCTGGCATAGCTATATATGGTGATGAGAGACCATCAGAGATTAAACCACATACAGCTCTATTTTGGATTAGAGTTTATGATTTGCCTCTTGCACTAAGGACGATGGATATGGCAAAAGCTATTGGAGGTAAATTGTATGGTTTTATGGAGTGGGATGATAGCACTGATAGACATTGGGAACCTTTCCTTCGGTTGAGACTTCAGCTAGATCTTTCGATGCCTTTGCGAATGGGGTGAGGGATGGATCAAGACAAATGATGAAGGCCTATTTTCATTTTGAGATGCTGTAGGATTACTGTTATGCTTGTGGTCTTATTGGTCACACTCTCTGTAAGGCAGTGAGTTGTATGTGCTGAGTTGTAATTCTGTTGTAAATTTGTTAGTATAGTCAGCATTAGCGATATTAGTCTGTTAGGCAAAGTCAACAATTTGTTACTGATATTTGTATAGTGTCGAGTATTTATTCATTCATTCTCAGTGTATAATATACACCAAAAATATTGTAATCAATATACCTTTTTCTCAGTTTTCTCCTCCTTGCCTTTTCCTTTCATGGTATCATAGCCGTCTGATCCGAATATGGCCAATTCTTCTTCGAATCCTCAGAATGCCCCTACTTCGACTTTTATCGATGCCCTTAGCCTAAATCCCATTTCCCAAAAATTCAGCCCAAATCACTCTGTAGCAGCCAAATTAGATGAATCAAACTACCTGACGTGGAAACAACAGGTCACTACCACGATCAGAGGATACAAACTCCAGAAATAGGTCGCCGGAGCACACGCCGTTCTGAAGAAGTTTAACAACCCCAAAGACGAGGCTAGTGGAAGTTTTAGCGAAGAATATCTCGCTTGGGACCAGTAGGACCAGCTGCTGATGTCTTGGCTGCTGTCGAGCATGACCGACGGTTTATTGACAAGGATGGTTGGCTGTGAACACTCGTATCAGATTTGGGAAAAGTTGGAGACCCATTTTGCCTCTCAGACGAAAGCGAAGGTGAGGCAATTTCAAACTCAGTTGCACATGATGAAGAAGGGATCACTGTCTATTGGTGAGTATCTTTTGAAAGTGAACGGATTATTGATTCCTTGGCTTCGGTTGGCTCTCCAATCTCTGTTGCGGATCATATAGAAGCGATACTCGAAGGATTACCAGAAGAGTACAATAGTTTCGTTGTATCAGTGACTTCACGTTCAGATCCCTATTCTGTGGATGAAATGGAAGCACTCCTTCTTGCTCAGGAAGAGAGAATCGAAAACTTCAAAAAGGACACCACCATTATGAATGTTAATATGGTTCAGAAGTCCAGTAAAGGAAATCAAGGGTCTTCTCAAGGGAATTCTCACGATGGTGGCAATTTTCAAGGAGGAGGACGATTTGACAATACCAGAGGTAGAGGCAACAGAGGTGGAGGTGGTAGAAGTTTTAGAGGTGGCAGAAATAGACCCCAATGCCAAGTGTGTGGTAAGTTTGGACATATTGCCTAGACCTGTTTTCATCGATATGATCAATCCTATCAAAATCCCTTCTCATAGCAATAGTCATCTATGGCAAATTTTTCTACTAGCCAAACTCAGAGAAACTCCTCCTCTGCTATGACAGCTATGCTTGCAGTACCTGATACAGTATATGATAATGGTTGGTATGCTGACTCAGGGGCGACCAATCATGTTACCTGTGATGCCAACAACATGAACTCCAAGGTTGACTACAGTGGTAGTGAGCAACTTCTGATTGGCAATGGTGCAGGTATAACTATTATGCACCATGGTAACACTGATATGCAGTCTTCCTCTTTTAATTCAGTTTTACATCTTAAAAATGTTTTGCATGCTCCTTTGATTAAGAAAAACCTCATGAGTGTGTCTAAATGTGCTCAGGATAACAATGTGTTTTTGAATTTCACCCTCATATGTGCTTGATAAAATCTCAGGGCACAAAGTAGATTCTTCACAAATGAGTTGTTAAAGATGGTCTGTATGCTTTTGACAGTTTGCAAGTTCTACCTCAAACTTTTCAAGCTAACTCTGTTACACACTCAACAAATAATTACAAGCTTTGGCACTGTAGATTAGGTCATCCTTCTTCTTCTATAGTGCATTCTGTTCTAAAAGCTTGTAATCTTCCTCTTATTAATAAAAGTGTGACAGATTTTTGTGAAGCTTGTGCTGTATCTAAATTTCATAGACCACCTTTTCCCATTTCTTCTACCATTTACACTGAACCATTACAACTGGTGCATTCTGATGTTTGGGGACCCTCATCTACTGTTTCTGTCAATGGTTATAAATATTATGTGATCTTCATTAATGCCTTTTCTAAATATGTATGGGTTTCCCCGATGAAATATAAATCTGAAGTCTTGCAAAAATTCATTGAATTCAAAAAAATGGCAGAACTACAACTTAATTACAAAATCAAAGCTCTCCAATCTGATGGTGGAGGGGAGTATAAAGCCCTTTCACAATTTCTTACTACTCATGGAATCATTCATAGAATAAGCTGTCCTCATACACTATAACAAAATGGTGTCAGTGAAAGAAGACATAGACAGGTTACTGAGATAGGCTTAGCTCTCCTTGCTCATGCATCTTTACCTCTTAAATATTGGGTGGATTCTTTTCTTACTGCTGTCTATCTCATAAACAGACTTCCCACTCCCTTACTTGATCATAAAACACCTCTTGAAGTTCTCTTTAAAACTAAACCAGATTACTCAACATTAAAGGTCTTTGGTTGTGCTTGTTATCCTGATTTAAGACCATACAACACTCACAAATTTCAGTTTAAGTCTATTAAATGCACATTTCTAGGATATAGTTCATACTATAAAGGCTACAAGTGTTTAGACTCAAATAACAGACTCTATATTTCTTGAAGTGTGTTGTTTAATAAGCAATCTTTTCCTTTTAAATCAGTCTTCTCTTCTAAAAATGCTCCTTCAGTTGACTACTCTCCTACATCATTCAACCCTCTTGATATTCTCCTGGTTTCTACTCACTCTTTTCAGACTGCAAACATGTTACTATCTTTGCATAATAACTCTGCTACTAATCTGCTTCTAGACAATTGTGGTGCAGTTGACAGGTTACAAATCTTGGATGATGTCAACAGTTCTACACCTTCATATGCTACTGATCACTCTGGATCTGCATCTGCATCTATCAACATTTCCAAATCAGATTCTGTTAGCTTCTCTGATATCCCTCAACCTATACAGACTCAAGTACAATCACCTGCGACTGTACGTCCTTCTCAGTCCATACATCCTATGGTGACTCGATCTCAAGCAGGTATCATCAAACCTAAAATTTTTACTGCCACTGTTGAGCCATTAATAGTAAAAGATGCACTAGCTGATCCTCTTTGGTGCAAGGATATGCATGAGGAATATCAGGCCCTATTGAAAAACAGTACTTGGGAATTAGTTAATCTTCCACCTGGTAGAAATCCCATAGGGTGCAAGTGGGTGTTTAAATTGAAAGAAAATCCTGATGGTTCAATAAATAAGCATAAAGCTAGACTAGTAGCTAAAGGATTTCACCAACAACCCGGTTTTGATTTTAATGAAACCTTTAGCCCTGTGGTGAAACCAACTACCATTTGGGTTCTCTTAACTGTGGCTTTAGCAAATCAGTGGTCAATAAGGCAATTAGATTTTAATAATGCCTTTCTTAATGGCGATCTCAATGAAGAAGTGTTCATGACTCAACCACCTGGTTTTGAACAAGGAGGACAAAATGTGGTTTGTAGGTTAAAGAAAGCTTTGTATGGCCTAAAACAAGCCCCAAGGGCTTGGTTTGAAAAGCTTACCTCAACTTTAAAAATGTTTGGGTTCTTGTCTGCCAAGTCAGATCATTCTCTCTTTATCAGATTCACTTCCACATCAATAATCTACATTTTGATCTATATTGACGACATCTTGATAACTGGGAGTTCCACATCTGAAATTGAAACTCTAGTTCAAAAATTACACACTGTGTTTGCATTAAAAGATCTAGGCCCCTTGCATTATTTTTTGGGAATCCAAGTATCTCCCACCAACAATGGCGGTCTTTTTCTATCACAAACAAAATATATTACTGATCTTTTACAAAGAGCAAATATGATGACTGCTAAGTCTTGTCCTACTTCTATGGTATCTACTCTTAAACTTGCCCACGATGGAGGTGAGGTAGTTGAAAATGTACAATTATATAGATCCTTGGCTGGTGCCCTGCAATATGTGACTATTACAAGACCGGAGATTGCCTTTTCAGTAAATAAAATCTGTCAATTTATGGACAATCCCAAGGAGGATCATTGGAAAGCAATGAAAAGGATATTGAGATATCTCAAGGGAACCATAAATCATGGTTTATATCTACACAGACCTTCTCATTTAAAACTCACTGCCATGACAGATGCAGATTGGGCATCAGACCTTACTGACCGAAGGTCTACCTCAGGTATGGTTGTGTTTCTTGGTGGTAATCTAGTTGCTTGGGCTTCAAAAAAACAACATGTGGTCTCTAGATCTAGCACGGAAGCAGAATATAGGGCCTTAGCACTCACAGTTGCTGAGATTATGTGGATAAAGTCACTCCTGCATGAGTTGAAGGCTTGGCAAACCAACTATACACCTACTGTTTACTGTGACAATCTTAGCACAGTACTTATGGCAGCCAACCCCATTCTTCATTCAAAAACTAAACATGTTGAATTAGATCTCTTCTTTGTCACGGAAAAAATGCAACAGCAGGTTCTTGACGTTCATCACATTTCAGCAGAAGAGCAAGTAGCAGATATATTAACCAAGGCCCTCTCACATAGTAACTTCTCGAAGTTTAAAAATAAACTTCAAGTCTATGATTTAACAAAGCTCAATTTGAGGGGGAATGTAAGGCAGTGAGTTGTATGTGCTGAGTTGTAATTTTGTTGTAAATTTGTTAGTATAGTCAGCATTAGCGATATTAGTTTGTTAGGCAAAGTCAACAATTTGTTACTGATATTTGTATAGTGTCGAGTATTTATTCATTCATTCTCAGTGTATAATATACACCAAAAATATTGTAATCAATATACCTTTCTCTCAGTTTTCTCCTCCTTGCCTTTTCCTTTCACTCTCAATGGTTGTTCAGATTATCAAGAAGATGATGAGGGAGATAGGGAGTTACAAAGAAATTATAGTCCATGGATGTGCGCCTCGCCTTTTAAGAAATCTTTTTCTAATTTAGGAGGTAGCATCAAGGGGGAGCGAGAAGAAAGTTGGTGCTTAAACCATGGTCTAAAATTGAAGAGGCTTATGATCATGGTGGATACACAGGGGCTACCAGTGGCCAAGGTGGTGGGACTAACCAGTAAGAAGGGAACGATAGCAATTACATGGGAGATGGGATCGATAGCAATTACATAGGAGGGGAAACCACTGAGGTTATGGAGGTGATGCTTCTTAATCTTAGTAATTGCACTGTAACTGTTCCAAGAAATCCACGTGCTCTACTTAATGGCCTAATTGTTGACCATGTGAAAATGACTATTTTTAAGAAAAATAGAAGAGTAGAGGCAAACCTGAGAACATGTATCAGTCAAGTACTGCCACATTGGAACCTAGGGGGACCACATGTCAAAAGAGCCCATATGGTGTTTTAAGTAAGGGTAAAGGGCTGATAATTATTGATTCTTCTGATGGTGTCCACATCAGAACTGTTATACGTGGAAAGGGGAAGCTATTGCATCAAAAGTCCTTTTTCTATAAAAAAATATTGGAGTTTCTATAACAGAGGAAATTGAAGGAATGGATTTCAACCAAACAGAGATTGTTGTGCTTCCATTTAACAACAGCAAGGTGTCCGGTAATAGGGTGAAGGATGTGCATTATCATCAGGAAGAAATGGAGGTGATTGATTCTACTACAGTCACACTGATTGATGTCCCCGTTCATCTTAATTTATCCAAGTTTTTTTCATGTAAAAAAAGACAATGGGATAAGGATCAAAATTTTACATCGATGGGAGTAGTAAAGCTACCCCTCCGAGAACCATGAATCTCTTGAGTTGGAGAGTCCATGAGCAATGAAGTCCTTGAAGAGACAGGTAGGGACAATTTTCATTGACTACTTTTTCTCCAGGAAAAGCGTCTGCAAAATGTTGAATTGGAAAAAGTTAGACTTATGTTGCAGTTTGATGGTTTGATCAATATTGATTGTGAGGGTCCTTTCCGGTCTGGTGGATTGGTTTAAATGTGGAAGAACCATATGATGTTACTCTTGAGTCATGTTCACTAAACCATATTGATGTTACAGTAAAGGATTTGTGTTTAAATGAAGAGTAGAGGCTAACAGGTGTCTATAGTTATCTAGAATAGGCTTAAAAATGCAAAACATGGTATTTATTAAGGCTGTTAGGATCACGTTTTACTATTCCTTGGCTTTGCTTTGGTGATTTTAATGAAATCTTGCACAATATGTAAAAGAAGGAGGTGTCCTAAAGACTCAAAGACAATTATAGGGATTTCGAGATGCGGTTGAATCTTGCCAACTTCAAGATTTAGGTTTTGGCAGATATCCTTTTACTTGGTCTAATGGTCATGACGGAGAGAGTAATATTCAATTATGGCTTGATCGTGCACTTGGTACGGAGTCTCTTTTGCTCAAGTTTCCTTTTTTAAAAGTTGTTCATGGAAAACGCTAATGTTCTAATCATTGCCCTTTGTTTATTGAGATGGATTATGTTTCTCTTTGCTTAGTATGAAGAAAGAGCATTTTCAGGTTTAAAGTAAGTTGGATAACGGAGGTTGAGTGTGCTGATTATATAAGAAGTACTTGGAATTGTGGGGGTGAATTACATGACAATCTTTGAAGGGTATAGCGTGTGTTGGCAAGTGCCACTTAGTTGAGCAATCATGATCTAAAAAGGAAAATCCAGCAATTAGAGAAGGCTTTGGAAATTGTTCAGTCTTTACCACCTATACCTCACAATATACAAAGACAAAAAGTTTTATGTTCAGAGATTAATCATTTGTTAGAAAAAGAAGAGATTTAATGGAGGCAAAGATTAAGAGTAGAGTGGTTGAAACATAGGGATAAAAATAGTCAATTTTTTCACAAAAAAGCCTCACAATGCAACCAAAGGAATACAATTCGTGGATTAAAATCTCCACAGGGGGAGTGGAAATACTCTTTTGAGGAGTTGTAAGCTTTGACGATTGATTTTTTTAAGGATTTATTTAAGGATAGGGATCTTATTGGTGTTGATAAATGGTGGCTCTACAAAATGCAAGGTCTCTATACATATGAAGGATGAGTTGGTTCGACCCTATACTACAAAAGATGTGCATCTCGCATCATTTGAAATAGGTCCCATAAAGACCCCAGGACCAGATGGTTTCAGTGCAATCTTTTACCAACAATATTGGGATATTGTAGGATCTAATGTGTCACATATTATGTTAAAAATTCTAAAAGATCACCGTGATATTTTAGATTTTAATCACACTTTCATCACACTGATTCCCAAGTTTCCTCAGTCTAATATCCCTTCTAAATTTTGCCCTTTTAGTCTTTGCAATGTTACTATGAAATTGGTGACAAAGTGCATTACTAATAGGTTAAAGAAAGTGCTGTCTAGTTTGATTGATGAAACCCAAAGTGCATTTGTCCCACATAGATTGATCACCGCTAATGCTTTAATTACTTTTGAAGCTTTCCATTACTTAAAGCATAAGACTAAAGGTCGTTAGGGGTATTTTGCTAAGTACTGGACTTAGTACCATTTTGGTGCTAAATCTCTTATCTTTTTATCTTTTATTTGTCTTGACTTGTGAATCTTTACCTTTGTTTTGTTTAATTTAGCCCAGTTTTGGATTTCTTAGGGTTTAAATGGTTTGGTGTAATTTCACGACTCAGAGATATTTTTAATTAACATTTTATTGTCTCTGATGTAGGTTGAGTGGTTCGGAGCCAAGGCAAATTGTCTAACTTGTGTGCTGCATTGCTGAAGATTGGGAAGCCTTTTTTACTGTCTTCCACCACTATAGCAATGAGCCCTGGAGTTTCAGTCTGCTTACCATTTTTGTCTGTCCACCACCACTATAATGGTGGTTCACATAACTGACAGCGCCGCCTGGCTTAAATAGCAAAAAGAAAGGGTTTCCAGGGGACTCTGAGTTGGAGACAGACAAGGGAGCACCGTTTCTGCTAGATGAAGAGGAGGAATCTATCTTTCAAGCATTTCCAAGCCCGATTCTTGCCATCCAGACCTCGGTTTCATGATGTTTACTAGTTTTCTGCTATTTTTTGTACTTTTAGGGCTATGAGTAGCTAATTTCCCTATTCTATGGTTACTATCAACCTAATCTCTAATTAGGGGTTGTTTTATCTCTAACTTTGTGATTTATATTCAATGGACTACATTTCTATCATTCATGTCTATTGCGATTGTTGTAAAATTGATCATATTATAGCTTTCTAGTTACTTTCATTGAACTTTGGCGAGAGAGGTGTCTGTAGAACGCTAAGTGATTAGGGCGAGTGGTAGAACTTGAGTATTTTGCTTGTTAATTAATAGGAATATTAATTATCCTCGTTTAATCAAATTAGGTTATCATTTATCCTGCTTAAACTCACATAAAGGATTATGTTAGAGTTGAGTAGCTTAACTTAAGTTCGGAAGAATCACTTTAAGCCTTTAAAAAACTTAGGATTAAACAGTATGCATTGAATTGAATTGCTGATATTAGGGAGAGTTAGCAATTCTTAGGACAAGAAAAGGGGATTAGTAGCCCTAGGTCTTTTAATTAAATTAATTTCATCTAATTTTGCGTATGTTCTTTTTAATTGCGGAAAAAGTATAAAAAATATTTTTTTCATTTGCATTTTATCTTTTAATTTCAATCAGAGCTGCCTTTAATCCAATTTGGTTTACCTAACTAACACAATTAAATTTCTCGAGTAGTTAGCGAGTTAGTTCTCGTGGGATCGATACTGTTACTCATTTTACACTATATTACTTGTATGATTAGTGCGCTTGCCAAATCACCTAACATATTTGGGTTTCAAAATTGACATGGCCAAGGCATATAACCAGATGGAATGGGCTTTTTTAGCTGGTATGTTGCAGGGCATGGAGTTTCCTCCGCTATTCATTGATTTGGTAATGCTATGTGTTACTACAATATCTTATTATGTACTTATTAATCGGGAAGTGGGACCACATTTTACATTGTGCCAAGGTTTAAGACAAGGCGATCCACTCTCTCTATATTTAATTTATGTGCAGAAGTATTTTCATGCTTATTAGAGCAAGCAAGTGACCAAGGGGATTTTCATGGTATCAAGGTGGCAAGACAATCACCTACTATGACACACTTATTCTTTGCCTATGATTGTGCTATTTTCTCCTAGGGCCATGTCCAATGAAGTTGATGTAGCATTAAATTGCAACTCATATGAAGGGGCTTCCAGCTAAAAGGTAAATTTTGATGAAACAGAACTTATTTTTAGTCGAAATGTGTCACAATTATGTCAAAATATGATCTGAGAAAGGATAGGTGTAAAGACTACTGAAGTTTTGTCTAAGTATCATGGTTTATCTACCATGGTCGACAAGTCTAAGAGAGCTATTTTTTCTATTTTATTGGATAGAATGCAGAAGAAATTAAGAGGCTGGAAGGCTTTAACTCTCTCTCAGGGGGCTCGCGAGGTACTTATCAAGTCTATTGTGCAAGCAATTCCTACTTACATTATGAGTTGTTTTGCTATACCATTATCTATCTATCATAAGTTGGAGACTGCTATCAGAGGTTACTGGTTGGGTGGAAGTGAAGACATCAGGAAAATGCATTAGGTGTCTTGGAAGACATTGTGTTTGCCAAAGTCTAGGGGGTATGGTGTTTCGTGATATTTGACAGTTTAATGTTTCATAGTTAGCTAATCAGGGTTGGAGAGTGTTACAGAATGATTCCTCATTGGTTGTATGAGTGCTTAAAGGAATGTACTATCCACATTCATCTTTTTTGAATGCTAAGGTTGGGCATCAATGTAGTCACAATTGGTGAAGCATTTTGGATGCCAGAGGGTGTATGTGGCGTGTAGGGGATGGCAATTTAGTCTGCATTTGGAAGGATGACTGGTTAACTAATCTGAATCATAAAATATTACTTACATCATACCAGGATGACATGACAAAACAATTTGTGCAAGACTTAATGGTACAGGATAGGAAGGTATAGGATTCACTGTTGATATCACAATGTTTTCCTCCTATTGATGTGCCATATATTTTAAGTATCCTTCTTTCCCGTCATCAAGTGTCTGACACTGTTTTCTGGCCTTATACAAAGAATTGTGTTTTCAATGTCAGGTCAAGTTATCACTGGCTTAGGGAAAGAAAAGTTGTGGGAGTGTCATCAACTTTAGTGATATAACTTAATTGGACTAGAATTTGGCAGTGTTCAATTCCTCCGAAAACGAAAGTTTTTTCTAGAGATTTTTACACAATGCTTTGGCGTACAACTCTAATTTATAGAAGTGTGGATTACAGGTCCTACCAAATTGTGTTAGATGTACAGAGACAAAGGACTTACAGCATGTTTTTGTTGATTGTGAATAAGCTGTCTGTTTCTGGTTCACATCTCCTTTGGGTTTTCATCCATCCTTTTCCACTTCGGTAGCGTTTCTACATTGTTTGCAAAAGAACAGCTAGTCCCCGAACCTAATATGGTACTCTGAATATTGATTATAGGTTGCTAGGGAATCTAGATTCGATGCAATGATCTAATTTTCAACATGAGGTTTGGAACTCCACCGGAAGATATAGCTTCGGCTTTTCAAATACTTGTTGATTTTGACAAAGCAAATGTGGTTGAGTTGCCCTCAGCTCGAATCCTATCTATGGTTTGCTGGAAGCCACCGTCACTGAGGAGAATTAAGATGAACACCGATGTTGGGCGAATTCGTGAGGATTATCGGGGCTTCGATGTAGTCTGCCATAATGAGTTTGGGGAAATTCTTCTAGCGGCTTCAAAGCAGATTAGGGGAAGCTTTTCACTAGAGATTGTCGAAGCTTCTGCACTTTGTTGGGCAACAAAGTTGGCACGCTTCCATGGCTTTGGGAGATTGAAAGTGGAGACTGATTACCTTGTCATGGTCAGTGCTTTTCACAGCTCCAGTGACCTCTCCCCTTCAGAGCTTTGGGGAAAGGATGTAAAGAATTTGGCATGTAACGTCGAAAGTGCCACTCTCTCTCATGTTAAACGGGAGGGCAACAGGGTAGATGATTACTTGTCTAAACATGGATGTTTTCCTTCTATTCAATGTTCTTCTTGTTTTGGGCCTTTGTTACAGATGGCAGCTGCAAACTACAATCTTTATGTGAATCTCATCTAGTTTGGGCCTCTGGCCTATTATCCAAAAAAAGAAAATGTCAGTGATTCTTCTTAACATTAATTATAATATGACCAAATTATCCTGATAAAAAGATTACTTTATACCAATTTTATATTTGAAATATTGAGTTTGTTAATTTAATTCTTAAAAAGTTGTATTTATTTTGATTTTATCTTCTTTATTTGTCCAAGTGATTTTTGACAACAAAAACTTTGAAATTAAACAATGATAAACTTAAGATAATCTTTTAAAAATCAAATTAAAATAATTATAATTTTTCAAGGTTAAATTAATAATTAACTCTTAGAATATCAAGGAAGAGAGAGTTTTCATTATAGTATATTACTAACTTGATTCTCGAAAAATTATCTTAATTTAATCACTAAAAAGCTTTTATTTAATCCTTGGAAAATTGTATTTGTCTCAATTTTGTTTATATAACTTTTGAGCAACAAAAAAATTTAAGATTTTGGAATGACAAATTTTGAGATTTAGTAACAAAAAAATTAAAATGAGAGAAAAGCAATTTTTTCAAACACTAAATTAAAATCTATATTTACAATAACTTTATTGTGATTTTATATTTTTATAAATTAAATTCACTTTTTAATGTAATTTTATTGTTGTATATTTTTATAAAGGCAAAAGTACAATTTACATCTCTAACACTTGCCCCTATGTTCATTTATATCCTTCAACTTTTTTTGTGTCAGATATATCCTATATGTTTCAAATTTTTACATATATTTTTTTTGTAACACTGTCAACTGGGTTAACAAAACTGCTGATATGGCACATGATGTGGCTAAAAGCATTTCCACGTCATGTGCCATGAAGTTGCATAGTGGCCACACGCATAAATTCATTTTTTATCAAAAACTTTTTTGTTTATTTACTTAGATCTTTAGTCAAAATTTTTCTTTTGTCTTTTTCTTTATTTAAATCATATTTACCTTCATCTATGTCCACAAATTGTGAATATATTTTGTTCTATAATTAAATCAACCCCTATAAATTTTTTATTTTTGTACTTTAGTCCCTATCATGCATGTTACGTACTTTTCTCATAATTTTGATTCCAAACCTGCCCAGAATTTCATCTTAAATGTTTTTAGGACATATTTGATCATTTCCAACTCAAAGCAAGGCAAAACATGAATTAAAATGAAATTTTGGAAAAACTCAAGCTATCACTATATTCATCACATCTTACCTCTGTTTTTCTAGTGTAATCATATTTTCTCTCTGTTTTGGTCTTTTATTTAACCTTAAAGCCATGATTTACTTGGATTATAACATAGGTTATCTCTAATCACACGCAACCCAAAAAAAAGAAGTTCTGAGCTTACTTGAGACTCCTTGTTAAAAACTTTCTACACTTTGTTGTTCCTCTTGTTGCTGCTGTAAATGGATGTCTAGAAACCTCATAATGCCACTGATTTATGATCACTTTGGGCTGCACTTAGATGATTCAAAGTAGCCTATTGTTTTAGGTTATAAAAATAGGTGTACATCTCATTCATTTCTTTCGGTTTTTACTCTGTTTTATGTACAGTAAAACAGGATAACTTTTTTCACTTACAAAATCAAGCTGTCTTAATCTAAGTTTTGGTTAGAGGTTGATCCCATGTGTCTTAATCTAAGTTAGAAACAAAATCATGAGGCTAAGTAGATGAAGAACCCAAAAATAAAATAAAATAAAATAACAGAGCAAGAACGATGTGTATAGTCGTGTAAGCTTGAAGAATTCGAAAACTCGATTTTTAATTTATTGTTTGTCTTGATTTAGGATGGGAATGACTGAAAATATCACAAAAATATCTAGGATTGGACTGGTTTAAAAATCAAAACCGAGAGTTGGACGTGATACATACATGATAAGGACTAAACTGAATAAATTAAAAAGTTTACAGGGGTTAATTTAATTATAGAACAAAATATATTCACAATCTATGGACCTAGGTAAAGCTAAATATGATCTTAAATCATGCAAAAAGACAAAAGAAAAAATTTGACCAAAGACATAAGTGAATAGATAGAAAAATTCTTGATAGAAAATTAAAAGTTCATATTTTAGCATATGACCACATGACAAACAAGTGGCACATGATGTGACAATGCTTTTAGCTACGTCATGTATCACGTTAGTAATTCAGTTAACCCAATTGACTGTGTTACAAAAAAGAATATATCTGTAAAAATTTGAAATATGTAAGAGATATCAGCAAGGTTAAGAGAACCGGACCGGTCATTGAACCGGTCGAGGCACCGGTTCAAGGGTCAGTGGTCGGACAGGAATTGAACCGCAGTCGAACCGGTGATAATTAAAATATATTAAAATATTAAAATATATAATTAACATATATAAAAAATCATAAATAATTAAATATCCCATAAATATAAATATAGAAATTCAATTAAATACTTAATATCTCAACATAAAACAACATCAATCAAGTAAAAGTTTACAATATCATCAAATACACATAGTTAAATTTATTAAATAAAAGCTAACAAACTAGCAAAGATATATAATATCATGGATCATGATCAATATAATAATCATTCATATCAAATCCTGGTATGTTAGCATCCCCACCAAGATTGCCACTCTCATCTTCACTAACACTAACACTAGGTCCAATCTCATTAAAGGATTCCAATAATAGCTGTTCTAAGATGTTAAATTCATCATTACCTTTTTTTTTTTCCTTTTGGTCCAAAACTTTCACCTAGGGGTGTTCTTAGTTTCAACTGCTCGAATATTGCTGAGAAAAGGAGTGGGATTAAGTATAAGCAAAGCAAATTTTGGACCAAAATGCAAAAAAAAAAAAAAAAATCAAAAACCGGCTTGAACCGTGACCCGGCCGGTTTTGACCGGTTCTCTCGGTTTGATACCAGTTCGTTCGGTTTTCAACCGGTTTTTAAGTTCTCCGGTTCAATGGTTATTCCGGACCGGAACCATGGCCGGTTCACCGGTTTTCCGGTCCGACCGGCCGGTTCGGTCCGGTTCTCAGAACCTGGGATATCAGACATAAAAAAAAGTTAAAAGGCACAAATGAAAATAAGGGTAAATATTAGAGATAAAGTATATTTTTACTTTTTATAACTTAATTTGTATATTTATTGTAATTTTATATTTTACAAATTAAATTATATATTTATTGTAACTTTGTTATAGATCATCAAATAGGTTGGCTATTGACCGATTTGGCGATTGTTGATTCTTTTAACTCTTAGATTGAGCGACTTTGAACCAAAATTGGACTGATGAAAATTATCAGAATAATTTAAAAAACACACACACAATCTAAACATGAATAGTTGGATGCAAACTATCAAGACCCAATAAAAGCACTAGTGCCAATCTTGATACCATATTAATAAGAGAGAGCAAAATGTCAGAAGAACGTGGTGATCATGCAATAAAAGCAGAAACAGAACATTAATAGAAGAGAGAAAAATGTCTGAAGAAAATACAGAAACAGAGCGTCGTAATGAGATTGGCTGAATTGGTAATTTATACAACACAGAGCATTTATGACGATATTGTATGAAGAAGAAACTGATACGTATTCACCGTGAGAAAAATTTATATGAATTGTTCTGTTCATACGTTTATTGTTAAGTTTTTTTAATTAAAATATGATAAATATATAATTTTTAAATTGAGACATAATAAATATACGATTTTTTAAGAAAATTATATATTTTTCACAACTTATCATTATATAAATAATTTTTTAAACTTTTTTGTATATTATTTACTTTGAATTAAAAAATTAATAACAAAAATATAAAAAACTTTACATATTTTTTTTTCATCGACTCTTAATACTAATAGATACGTGCCCACACCTATTTTTCAGATGTCTAAAAGTTACCGGTAATTAATGCTATCATTATCCCACCTCTTCAATAATATTTTTTGGTAAAAAGAAAAATGAAATTAAATAAACAAAACAAAGTACATAAATAGTGCAGCGAAGGACGTGGAGTTCACAGCAGAGTTAACAAAATACATGCCAAAGTGCAGATCATAGCTAATAATACCGGAACAAAACCAAAATAAGGCAACAAATATTAAGATCTCAAAATGTCTACGGTAAGCTGACTAAATAAAGGAGGATGAAGCTGAGATGGTCTTCAGAGGTTGCTTTCGACTTCCTCCCTTCTTTAACCAAAATATTAGCACATGAATTTTGTAGTCTGGAGATCTTTGTGAGTCTGCTGCGATCAAATGTGGAGCTAAGGTGCGTGCAGTTTGAAAAGATAGTATGGAGAGGGTGAAGAGTGTTATCATTTCTTGTTAGAAGAGCAAGGATTCTTGACAATCTGTTTCAATTTCAATGTTTCTGATATGGAAAGAGGTTGCAATACCAAGCCTATTCTAATTCAATGCTTCTTATGAAGGAATTAAAAGGATTAATTTCTAATCCTAGATCGGTGTAGATACAAACTACAGCATATTAAATAACAGAATATAAAAGAGATGAACAGAATGTGTACCTGGCATTATCGCGGTATCCATCTCGAACAATAGAACATAAGGAATTTTTTGAGTTATGTGAGAGTGGTACTACTCTCTGTCTGATAAGTATTATGTCTAGGGTTAGACTGATTAATGGGATGCCAGTTTATTTATTATCAGATGAGAGCAGGGACTTCTCAACAGGCTATGTGATTGGCTCAACCCATCACGAGCCACTCACAATATAAAAGCCCAATTATAATATTCATATATTAAAGGATATATATTAGAATAATATAGTTAATATGTTAATGATATTTAATAATTGATTAATGCTAATCCAAAATAGGATATATATATATATATATATTATATTAAAATTCAACAATTCTCCCACTTGGATAGCAATAGTCAATTATTAAAATGCAACAATCATTAAGGCTAAAATACCAACTATATTTATAGCACATGTCAAGAAACATAAGCTTTAACGATGCAGAAATAGTATCCGATAGGGAAGTAGATCATACAAAGTAAAATCTCATATTTCATATAAAGAATAATGAATATGGATAAGCATAATTAATTAAAAGAAATATGTAATCCAAGAATAGTCCAAGCATCTGAAAATGCTACAAGAGATATGATAACAAAAGTGACGTCATCTCATACATATCTCATACATATCTCATAAGAATAACAATCAAGTAAATGTAAAATTTCAGACTCCCACTAACCCAAAACATCAAAAGACTTAACTAATCCCATATGGGTTACATGATTGTGAAAAGCTTTAACAGTTAAGCCTTTAGTTAGTGGATCCGCCAACATGTTCTCTGTAGCAAGATGTTCAATACGAGTCTGAAACTCCAGAATTTTCTCTCTAACAAATAGATATTTGATATCAAAGTGCTTTGATCGAGAAAAGCTAATGTTGTTTTGAGAGAAAGGAACAGCAACAGTGTTGTCGCAGTATATCACAAGTGGCCTAGAAATGCTTTCAACAATGTGAAAACCAGAGATTAAGTTTTTCAGCCACATGGCTTGAGAAGTAGCCTCATAGCAAGCGACATACTCTGCCTCCATGGTAGAAGTAGCTGTAAGAGTCTGTTTAACACTCTTCCAAGAGATAGCTCCTTCTGCCATCATAAAAATAGAGCCGGAAGTAGACTTACGGTCGTCAGGGCAACCCGCAAAATCAGAATCAGAATCAGAATAACCAATGACCTGAAGTTGATCAGACTTCTTGTAGGTCAACATGTAATCCTTGGTTCCCTGCAAATATCTCATAACCTTCTTCAAGGCTTTCCAATGACCCAAACCTGGGTTGCTCAAGTATCTCCCTAAAGCATTAACAGCAAAAGCGATATCGGGACGAGTACAAACTTGAGCATACATTAAACTGCCAACAGCGGAAGCATATGAGACCTTTCTCATTTCAGATATCTCTGAATCATTTTGAGGACATAGAGATTTAGATAGTTTGTCACCTTTCTGAACAGGTGCAGCACATGGGGAGCAAGAATGCATGTTAAACTGCTTGAGGATCCTTTCAATATATCCTCTCTGAGACAATCCAAGAATGCCACGTGACCTATCACGGTAAATCTGGATGCCTAGAACAACTGAAGCATCACCAAGGTCCTTCATATCAAAGTGGCTATTTAACATCAATTTTGTCTCAGTCAAAAGGTTAACATAACTGCTTGCAAGCAGAATATCGTCGACATATAAAACAAGAATTATAAAATTGCTCCCACTAGTCTTCAAATAAATGCACTAATCTGAAGCATTTTCCTTGAAGCCAAAAGAAGTGACAACACGATCAAATTTCAAGTACCATTGCCTGGATGCCTGCTTTAGTCTATAAATGGACTTTTTAAGTTTGCAAACCAAATGCTCTTTACCTGGTTCAATGAAACCATCAGCCTAAACCATGTAGACATCCTCGGCTAGATCTCCATTCAGAAAAGCTGTCTTTACGTCTATCTGGTGAAGTTCTAAATCAAAGTGAGCTACTAAAGCCATAACAACCCGAAATACATCTTTCGTAGAAACTGGTGAGAATGTCTCCTTATAATCGATGCCTTCCTTTTGACTATAGCCTTTCGCTATTAGTCTAGCTTTATACCTCTCAACTTTTCCATCTGGACTACGCTTGGTCTTAAAGACCCATTTGCACCCAATCGGTTTGCAACCATCTGGCAATTCTACAAGATCCCAAACACCATTATGAAACATGGAAGCTAATTCATCATGCATAGCATCCAGCCAATCAGAAGCATGAGAGCTAGAGATAGCCTCCTGGAAAGTGATAGGATCGTCATCATTATGGAGATCAAACTCATGCTCCTGAAGATACACCACATAATCAACTGGTATAGAAGGCTTGCGTACTCTCTAAGATCTTCTCAATAAAGGTGCTTCTGCAATGTCATTTGGCGGTGCCACTACATCTTGCGGTGCCATTACACCTGTTTCAGCAGTATCATCAGTTTCCTGTTCAATAACTGGTGGTGCCACTACATCATGTCCTCCTTGAAGTGTCTGATCATCATCATGAGCGACTAGAACCACAATATTCATGGGAAGTAAAATGGGTGATACAGGAGCTGTGGTCCGATCTTCCTTGAGAGTGATTGGTCGTGGTGTATAACTCCCACTATCCAAATCATCCTCAAAGAATATCGCTCTGTCAGACTTAATGACTCGCGTAGAATGAGAAGGGCAATAGAATCTGCAACCTCTAGAGCCCACGCAGTAGCCGATGAAGAAACCACTAACAGTTTTAAGATCAAGCTTCTTCAATTGAGGATTATAGGGTTTAACCTCTGCTTTACAACCCCACACATGAAAGTGTTTCAAACTCGGCTTCCTTCCACTCATCATTTCGTAGGGAGTTTTCGGCACAGATTTGCTAGGTACCTGATTAAGGATGTACACGGCTGTCTTTAAGGCATCTCCCCAAAGAAAAACTGGTAACGATGTATGACTCATCATGCATCTTACCATATCCATGAGTGTCCGATTACGTCTCTCTGCAACTCCATTCTGCTCAGGAGTACCAGGCATAGTGTATTGAGCTTTAATCCCACATTCATCGAGAAATTTGGCGAATGGTCCTGGATTTCTCCCAGTCTCACTATATCTGGCATAATACTCACCTCCTCTATCGGACCTCATGCATTTAATCTTCTTTCCAGTCTTTAATTCAATAGCAGCCTTAAAGGATCTGAAGGCATCCAAGGTACTAGATTTTTCTTGGAGGAGATCTATCTAACCAAATCTCTAGAAGTCATCTATGAAGGTAATGAAATACCTATATCCACCCATAGCAGTGGGTGTAATAGGTCCACATATGTCTGTGTGAATCAACTACAACACGTCATCACACCTATTTGCTCCTTTCTTCCTAGTCTTGGCAGTGAGCTTGCCTTTAATGCAATCGATACAAGTGTCAAAATCAAAGAAATTGAGATCTTGAAGAATACCTTCCTTAATCAGTCTTTCAATCCGGGGCCTAGAAATGTGCCCCAAGCGTCTATGCCACAGCATAGAAGAACTTTCATCAGTCCTATTACGCTTATTTCCAACAACAGAGTTAACAGACATATCATTCAAATTCAACATGTAAAGCCCATCATATAATACTCCTGAACCGACAGTAACAGAATTAAAACAAATAACAACTTTTCCATTAATGAATTCAAAAGTGTAGCCATATTTATCCAAAGCTGAAATTGAAATCAAATTCCTTCTCATAGAAGGTACATAAACAGCGTCTTTTAACAATAAAGTATGTCCAGAAGGTAAAAGCAATGTAACTACTCCTATTTCTTCCACCGATACTCTAGCTCCATCTCCCACAATGATATTGGATTCAGCATCACTTGGCTTCCTCAGGCTTGTGAACCCCTGTAAAGAATTCACAACATGAATGGTTGCACCTGAGTCAAACCACCAAGTATTGAGAGCAACATCAATCATATTTGATTCATAACAAGCCAAAGCTAGGAGTGTACCTTGCTTCTCAAGTTTCCTCTTGAGAGTATAACAGTCATCCACCTTGTGGCCATACTTTTTGCAATACTTGCAGTTTCCTTTGAAAAAATTCTTCTTTGGCTCTAAGTGTTGAGAAACTTTTCCCCCTTTCTTCTTGTCACGTTGAAACTTTCCTTTGTGACCTTTCCTTTTCTCAGACTTAGCACCAGAAGAAGAAGCAGCAGCAAACTGAACACTGTGTGCTTTCCCTTTCTTTATGGAATCCTCTTCTTGAGAGACAATGGCAATCATTTCATTAATCGTCCATTCGGTTTTCTGAGTATTATAGGAGGTTTTTAGAACGTCAAACTGAGAAGGGAGTGACTCCAGTACTTGCCAGATTAGATAGCTCTCACCAAGATCAACCTTGAGAGACTTCAATTTATTAAAATAGTGGACTAACTTCATGATGTGCTCACGAACTCCACTAACACCATCATATTTAGTCTTCTCAATCAGAGAGAGATACCGGCCCTTCTGAGCTTTATCAAAAGTGGTGAATTTCTCACCAATGGACTTCAGAAAATCCTTAGCATTCTTGGTCTCTGGAATACTCTGTCTAATAGACTTCTCCATGGTGTATTTCATCACCATGAGACACACCCTGTTAGAGTGCTCCCATTTTTCACGAGAAGCCCTTTCAGCAACAGTGGACTCAGCAGTAAGAGCTGGGGGCTCTTCCTCTCTCAAGGCCAAGTCCATATTAGTGATGGCCAAATACAAATCTAGAGATTCTTTCCCGTCCTCAAAATTGGTCCCATTTAGTGTTTTGACAGAAGTTAATTGCATGGGCGGGGAGGCTAGCATTAAAACAACAAAAGAAAACATTTAATATGCATAATGTCATTATGCTATAAAAGAATTAAATGTTTCTATATGCACAGCCAATCAAGTCTGTTAAAGAGAATTTCTTATCTACCTGGTCCCGCCTAAGGGTCCCGAACCAAAATAAACAAGAAATATAATAATACAATGCTTTAGACCTCATATCATCGAACAAATTTTGAATGTCGATAGGGTATTAAAAATAATTGATAAAGGTATTGATTAACATGGCATTGTATAAGAAATTACATTAGTAATAATATATCGATAGGATATAATTATTATTAATGCAATAAATTAGACTAATAATAATTATTAAAAATAAAATAAAATAAATAAAATTTTTTAATCATTTAAATCGAAGATTTTGCATAACTGTGCCCACGATAGGTGAGTTCACAATCATACAAAACAAAAGGCAATTATATTTGACAGAATAAATAATTATTAATGAGGGAAAAAAAGGTAAATAAATAAATAACTGAAAAATAAAAAAATAATAAAAAAGGAATAATTTACATATGGACTGAAATTAATTCCATCACTAGGATATCTTACTTGGGAGAGTACAACATACCTGGATGTTGTTAATAGAGTGAGGAACTACCACAAAAAATTTCAGTCCAAAAATCCGAGAGTACGATAATTAAAATAGCAGAATAGTCTCCGATTAAATGAAATAAAATACTTAATGGTCCCAAAAAAATTTTCAAAAAATTACCAAAAATACTATTATTTAATTATTTAATTTTTCAAAAAAAAATTAAAAAAATTTGGGGCCTGGAAAGTGCCTCACGCGCCCACACGCCCCTGGCCCGCGCGTGGGCTTCGCCTTGGGAGGTCATCCCCTTCGCCCGGCTCCCCTGTAACCGGGTCGAGCGACCCGGATCGCGACCCGGTTCGTTCTTCCTCAAATGGCCATGAAAAACCATAATTTTTTAGGGCTTTTGTTCGAAATCTAATGGAAAAGTGAAGCCCTTAATCAATTTTGAAAAATAGAGGGTGGTTTTGGAGAAGCCATTTTCGAAAAATTTGGGAGAAAAAACCGGTTTTAAAAAAAAAAAAACTTAGATCTCCCAAAGGCCTCAATGAAAACCCCTCGTTTCAGACTATGTTATTCGAATAATAGCATATATTAGAAACCCCAAATCAATTTCGAAAAACATTGGCTGTTTTTGGGAGAAATCAAAATCGAAATATTGAGGGAAAACGGAAACAAAAAAAAACTGTTTAAACTCCCTAAAACGTTGTTCATACAGTTTGATTTTCACTTATGTGATTTGCATAAATGTTTTGAATCAAAACCCTAAAACAATTTCAAGATTAACCTACTAAATTAGGGCAAACGAAATTTGTTTTAAAATTAGGGTTTAGGGAATTGCGAAAATCAGAAAAAATAACTAATTAATAGCCATAGTATGTACTACAACCTGGCTCTGATACCATTGAAGGAATTAAAAAGATTAATTTCTAATCCTAGATCGGTGTAGATACAAACTACAGCATATTAAATAACAGAATATAAAAGAGATGAAAAGAATGTGTACCTGGCATTATCGCCGTATCCATCTCAAACAATAGAACAGAGGAAATTTTTTGAGTTATGTGAGAGTAGTACTACTCTCTGTCTGATAAGTATTCTGTCTAGGGTTAGACTGATTAATGGGATGCCAGTCTATTTATTATCAGATGAGAGTAGGAACTTCTCAACAGGTTATGTGATTGGCTCAACCCATCACGCGCCACTCACAATATAAAAGCTCAATTATAATATTCATATATTAAAGGCTATATATTAGAATAATATAGTTAATATGTTAATGATATTTAATAATTGATTAATGCTAATCCAAAATAGGATATATATATATATATATATTATATTAAAATTCAACATCTTAGACCGATAAATTTAGTGAAACTTGTTATCCATCTTCCCTGGTCAAATCTTAAGGCAATGCCCACTCCCAGGCCCCTACATTCTCCTTTTCCCAGAACCATCCACATTGAGTTTGCTCCATCCCGTAGTTGGTCTTTTCAATCTATTAGGTATGCTTTCAGTGTTCGATAAAGAAGTGTTGGTTCTAGAGGCACAGATAGTAGAAAGAGAAGGAGTACTAAGTGAAGGAAGAGATGGGCTTGGGCTCCAAAATTAAGCTACTTTAGATGTGGCATTTTTTTATTTTTTTGGCTTAAGGGTTGGTGTTGCAATTGTTGAATATTATACTGTTTCAGTGGAGCTAGCTTTCCGGATTCCTAAACCTCCTAGATTCTTAAGCTTTGTAATTTTGTCCCAGTTTATGTTGTAGAGTTTTTTTGTTGTCGGCAGTGTAGATCCTAGAAGAAATCTCTAGTTATTTTGTCTATTTTCCCTAGGATGGTTTTAGTAGAAGGAAGACCTTCATAATATGCGTGCGGGTTAGATTTCTAAATAATTCTAGGTAGTTATAGTGTTTAAGCATCTCTTATGAAAGACAGAGAGACTGAATCAAAAGCTTTTTTGAGATATATTATCAATAATCTTAACTTTGCATAATACTTTTTTAAATTAACTAAATCATATGTAATTTGAAGTTTATACATTCATTTAAAAGATTACAAAATTTTTCATAAACTTAAATCTACTAAATTTGTTGAATTGTAAAATAAATAAATAACAAAAGAGTAAGCAACTTGCCTTGGCCTATTTGGCTGGTGAGTCAAAATGAACTAGATCATTCAAGTCTTTTTTTATACGAGCTAAAATTTTTATGTCCAAATCTATTTAAATGATAGAGTGAGCTGATCAACCGATGGATTATAACACATTTTGACACTACACTAAATATATTAGACTTCAATTGTTTTTTAGACTCTTAGTGCACCAAGGTTCCAAGAAAGTTCAAAAACATTTCCATCAATCCAACAAATAGGACTATGTTGGATGTCAAAAGTCTAATTATTTGTCCTCTTGCAATTTGAGTTATGTGATGATGTAAGAACCTAACTTGATGTGCATATCTAATAAAAAATTTTACTTTAACATTATATATATTTTTTTTATCATCACTCCAAATTTTGTTGAATCATCCTATTTCATATATACCATTGAGATTTGGATTGTCATTGCAGGAAAAATGGTAATATGATAAACCATCAAAGCTTATGGAGGCTACTTCATCTTTATTCTCTAAGCTTATAGCTGAATACTAGTCCAGCAGCACCAGGAACTCTTCTTAAATAGAATTCTTAAAAAATAAAAAATAAAAATAAAAGTCAATAAGATTTAATCTAAAGTTTCTTTCCTCATCAAGAAAAATTGGGGAAAAAAAAGACCAAAAATATTGGTCAGTTGTGTAATCCAAAATTTTGCATCTTACTGATATGTAAAATATGTAACAATTATACTCTCTATGTGTGGTGGGGAGTGGACGGAGATAATAGTTGTAATTTATAGAAGATTTCTTGTTCTTATTTATTTAAATTTGGAGTAAATTATTAATTTAGTTCTTAAAAGATTATATATTTTTTAATTTCTCTGAAAAATTTAGTGTTTCAATTTAATTTTTAAAAAATTATATTTGTATCAGTTTAATCATTTTAGTTACAAAATTTACCGTTGCAAAATCTCAAAAAAATTTCATGTTAAAAATCAATTTGATAAAATAAAAACTCAAATTGAAACAAACACAATATTTTTAGAACTAAATTGAAACATTTAATTTAAAAAAAAAATTATGTTGAAATATCCGTAATCAGAACCAAATTAGTAGTCGAAGACAGACCAGGATGGCTTTGTCATTTCTGCATCACCATTCACCAATGCTGCCAAAGGTTTTGTTGCTACATTCCAGTTTGGAGAGATAAGAATTAATTGTTGATATAAATGGTTGAGACCGAGAGGTTATTCCATTCTTCACTAGACCATAATCGTCCATTTTGGTTTCTCATTGATAGGGTGGTATTTTTCAATTTAGTTCCTTAGAAACTTACCTTTTCCGTTTAATCCCTCTCAGATAAGATATTTCTCAAGCACGTCCCTCATAATTTTTTTGTTTTCAATTAGATAAATATTTTTCATTTGGTCTCTCATATGATATAAATATGTTATCAATAACATAATTTTGTCAATATGTTATCAATAACATCATTTTGCCAATTTGTTATTAATAAAATGAGTAAATTATTGATTTAATCCTTAAAAATTTATAATTTTTTAATTTAATCCTAAAAGATCTTTGATTTCTGAAATATTTTATTTATTTCAATTTAATCCCTCTATTTGTCAAAATGACTTTGACAATGAAGAATTTGAATTTTAACAACGAAAATGACTAAATTGTAATTTTTTAACGACTAAATTGAGACACTTAATTTTTTTAGGGATAAAATTGAAAAAATTAATTTTTTAGAGATAAATTAATAATTTGCTCTTAATAAAATTAGTAACTTTGATGATTCATTGTTTAGTCATTATTGAGCGTCCAAACTCCCTTTCCCAGATTTGGTTGGAAAAGCTCCCTTTTCATCGTTTTTTTTTCCTTTGCCATTTTTTTATGAAAAAGCACAATAGCACATTCCCACAATGGAAAAGCGGAGACAGCACTTGATTGGATTGTTTTGTCCTTAGTCGTCTTCTCTGCGTCGTCTTCTCCGTGTCTTCTTCTTCTGCGTCTTGGACTGTTTGGACTGAAGCACAAGATTGAGGGCGCTATTCAAACGAAATTAACTATTTATTATAATCGGCTTCTTGTTGCACTTCACATATCCATTTTGCTGTTAAAGATCCGAAGTTTCTGCTACCACTGCAATCTGTTTCATATTTTCATATTTTGCTTGTTTAAATGTTAAAGTTCAGAAATAAGTTCAAGTATGTGGTTGTGCTGAAAGCTAGAAACTTTTGTTGGATAAAATTGAGTTCGAATTCTCTCTTCTCTGAACGTTAAATGAAGAGTCTAATTCGTAAATCGTAATAGTTAAATATAAAATAAATAACAAAAATAAAAATAAAAAATAGGCAAAATGCGCTATTTTACTTAAATTTTTTATCTCTGTCGGCTAATCTATTCCTTATTTGTACATTAGATTCTCCATTTATCATTGTAAAGTATTAAAATTTTCACGCTAAAAATTACCTTGACAAAGTAAGGACTCAAATTAAATTTCAGAACTAAATTAAAATATTTAATTTTTTAAAAATTAAATTGAAATATTCATAATTTTTGAGAACTAAATTATTGTTCAAAGCAAGACAAGGATGGCTTTGTCATTTCTGCATCACCATTCACCAATGCTGCCAAAGGTTTCGTTGCTACATTCCAGTTTGGACAAATAAGAATTAATAGCTGACATAAATGGTTGAGTGGTTGTTCTGTTCTTCACTCAACCATAATCATCCATTTTTGTTTCTCATTGATAGGGTGGTATTTTTCAATTTGGTCCCATAAAAAGTTACCTTTCAGTTTAATCCCTCACAGATAGTATCTTTCTCAAGTTAGTCCCTCATAATTTTTTTTTTCAAATTTGATACTCTACAGATAAATATTTCTCATTTGCTCTCTCGCATATAAATATATTATCAATGTCGTCATTTTGTCAAATTAATATTAAAAAATGAGTAAATTATTGATTTAGTCCTCAAAAAAATATCTCAATTCAATTCTAAAAATATTATAATTGTTTCGTTTTAATCTCTTTGTTTGTCAAAATGACTTTGACAATGAAGAATTTGAGTTTACCAACAAATTAAAAAGACTAAATTAAGAAAAATGTAACATTTCAAAGACTAAATTGAGACATTTAATTTTTTAAAGATAAAATTGAGAAAACTACTATTTTAGAGACAAAATTAGCAATATACTTTTAATAAAATTAATAATTGTGATGATATATAACATATCTTTAGACAAGTTAATGCATAGTCACCTTTATATAATATATAAATTGATTGATAGTTAGGTTCTTGAGTCTAACGAAAGGGGCCAATCCTCTATTATAAACATTGCATTAGGTTCTTGTGTTGTTTGTCGTAATATTCTAAGTAGATTTTCAAAATATTCTCCTATTTTGTTAGATTTCATTTGTTTATTTTTCATGTGAATGCATGCAGCCACCAAAGTTACTCCGATCTGCTTCGATTATAAAATTGCATCGTTCTTAAACTAAACAATATTAAAGTGTATCTTCTATGATTTAAGAATTAATTTATATATTTATATAATTTTTAATCGGAAATGAGGGTTAGGTAGATTTTGGGTGGGTAGGATTTTCATTTAATAAATAAAGTGGTTTCACGTTAATATACAGTAAATAAGTGATTAATTTAATAAGGAATAGATTGTCAACATTTAAATAATTTCTTATTGATATACAAAATAAATTACTTGAATAAAATTAGATTTATATATTATATAGTTAAATTTATAGTTTAAGGAACTGAACTAAACCAACTGATTTGACTGAAACTGGCTAGGTCTTTATTTTGATTCGCATCTAGAAATTAATTAGCGTTTAAACCAGTAAAAAACTGATTAAACCGATAAAATTGATCAATTTGAGATTCAACCGATTTAATTTTTTTTTAATTTTATTATGTACTTTTAAAAAATTTTCAAAAATTTAAGCTATAAGAAGAAAATTTAATAAGTTAGTAATAAAAATAATTAGTTTAAAACAAATACATTCTTTAAAATAGAGACAGATCAAAGTGTAAAAATAATAATTTGAGAAACCGGCTAAATCAATAATTTACCTTGTTTTTTTGGGTGAAAGTGAAAATTAGATTGAAAAGTAAAAGGACACATGTGATAGTTCTATGTGTGGTGGGGAGCGGACGGAGACAATATATAGTAATTTATCGAAGATTTCTTGTTCTTATTTATTTAAATTTTGAGTAAATTACTAATTTAATTTTTAAAAGATTATATATTTTTTTAATTTTTTTAAAAAATTTAGTATTTCAATTTAGTTTTTAAATAATTGTATTTGTTTCAATTTAATTATTTTTATTACTAAATTACAAAATTCACCGTTGCAAGATCTCAAAAAAATTTTATGTTAAAAGTCACTTTGATAAAATAAAGACTCAAATTAAAACAAACATAATATTTTCATAAATAAACTGAAACATTCAATCTTCTAAAAATTAAATTGAAATATCCGTAAGTTTTTGAGAACCAAATTAGTAATCAAAGCAAGGCAAGGATGGCTTTGTCATTTCTGCATCACCATTCACCAATGCTGCCAAAGGTTTCGTTGCTACATTCCAGTTTGGATTGATTAGTATTAATTGCTGACATAAATGGTTGAGTGGTTGTTCTGTTCTTCACTCAACCATAATCGTCCATTTTTGTTTCTCATTGATATGGTGATATTTTTCAATTTGGTCCCTTAAAAAGTTACCTTTTCAATTTAATCCCTCACAGATAGTATCTTTCTCAAATTAGTCCCTCATAATTTTTTTTCAAATTTGATACTCTACAGATAAATATTTCTCATTTGGCCTCTAGCATATAAATATGTTATCAATGTCATCATTTTGTCAATTTGATATTCATAAAATGAGTAAATTACTGATTTAGTCTTCAAAAGATTAATTTTTTTTAATGTAGGCTTTAAAAGATCAAATATCTCAATTCAATTCTAGAAATATTATAATCCTTTCATTTTATTCTCTTTGTTTGTCAAAATGACTATGGCAATGAATAATTTGAGTTTTAGCAACAAATTAAAAGGACCAAATTGAGAGAAATGTAATATTTAAAAGACTAAATTGAGACATTTAATTTTTGAGAGACAAAATTAAGAAAACTAACTTTTTTAGAGACTAAATTATCATTTTGCTTTTAATAAAATTAATAAATGTGATGATAAATAACATATCTTTAGACAAGTTATTGCATAGTCACCATTCTATAATATATAAATTGACAGTTAGTTTTATCAATAGTAAATTAATAGGAGGATATTATTGGTAATAATTTTTTTGTACAGGACTAAATTGAACACTATCACATTTATAAAGGATCAAGTTTTGAGAAGGTAATACTATGAAGGACTTAATTGAAAATTATTTTATATGTGAGAGATCAAAATAAAAAAACAATTCTATGAGGGACCAAAATAAAAAGCATTATATCTATAAAGGATCGAAGTACCAATGGTGGTTGAATCTAACGAAAGGGGTTGTTCCCCCACAAGATTCCAGTCCCCATTGATAAAGGTACTCACACTTAGTATTTAATCATGTCTCAAGTAAAATTACTTACATGGAAGATACCTAAAATAAAATTTTAATCAATTATAAACATTGCATTAGATTCTTGTGTTGTTTGTGGTAATATTCTAAGTAGCGATTTTGAAAATATTCTCCCATTTTGTTAGATTTCATTTATTCATTTTTCATGTGAATGCATGCAGCCACCATCTGCATCGATTATAAAATTGCATCGTTCTTAGACTAAACAAAATTAAAGTGTATCTTCCAAGATTCAAGAATTAATTTATATATTTATATAATTTTTAATCGGAAATGAGGATTAGGTAGATTTGGGGTGGGTAGGATTTTCATTTAATATATAAAGTGGTTTCACGTTAACATATAATAAATAATTTAATAAATAACTGATTAATTTAATAAGTAATAGATTGTCAACATTTAAATAATTTTTTTATTGATATACAAAATAAATTACTTGAATAAAATTAGATTTATATATTATATAGTTAATTTTATAGTTTAGATAACTGAACTAAATCAGCCAGACCGAAACTTGTCATGTCTTTATTTTGATTTACACCTAAAAATTAGTGAGCATTTAAACTAATAGAAAACTGATCAAAACAATAAAACTAGCTGATTCGATGATTCAACTGGTTCAATTCTTTTTTGAATTTTATTATGTATTTTTAAAACATTTTCAAAAATTTAAGTTGTAAGAAGAAAATTTAAAACTGGTATAAATATATATATATAACATATCTTGAATATTTTAATATTATATATTATATATTTTAAGCAATATTAAGAAAACCAAACCTACTGATTGAACCGAAAAATCGATAAATTAGTCAGTCATTTGGTCCGGAACATACTTGAAAACTAGATAGGAGTTGAACTAGTTATACAGGTCAAAAACCAAGAAAACTGTCAAGTAACTTTTAACCAAAAAAAAAAATTCAAAGTTAGCAGTGAAAAAATAACTAATTTGAAACAAATACATTCTTTAAAATATCAAATTGAGACAAATCAAATTGTAAAAATAATAATTTGAGAAACTGAGTAAATCAATAATTTACGTTTTTTTTTTTTGGGGTGAAAGTGGAAAGTAGATTAAAAAGTAAAAGGACAAGTGTGTGATAGTTCTGTTGCCAGAAAGAAAGACAATAATTTAGTCTATAGCATGTTGGGTTCTTCTGTGGTCCTCAGAATCAGGAGCTCCTTCAAAAGAAGGTGATGTGTGGTGTGGTGTGGTGTGAAGATTGTAAACCACTCAAGCTCCGAAAATGGCTTACTTTGGAAGCTCAGTAGGTATACTACAACACTTACTATGCTGATCCTTTCTTCTCGTTGGTTTTTCAATTAATGCCGTTAAAGTATATAAACTGTACTAAATTGTTCTCTACGTTTCTTCTATGTGTGGCAATTGATTCTTGCTTCTTCTTGCACTGTAATATAGTTTCCAAGGACACCCTCTTGTTTGAAAGGTGTTTTTGATAAATACAACCAGCTTCTTTTGCGACATACGTACTGTGTATTTGCTTCCAAGGACACCTTCTGATTAACTATTTATTATAATAGGCTTCTTGTTGCACTTCACCGATCTATTTCCCTGTTAAAGATCCGAAGTTTCTGCTACCACTGCAATCTGTTTCTTATTTTCATTTTTTTTGCTTGTTTAAATGTATGAGTTCAGAAATAAGTTTAATTGTGAGGTTGTGCTGAAAGTTAGAATTTTTGTTGAATAAAATCGAGTTCAAATTTTCTTTTTTTTTTTTCGATCAATAGAGAGTCCAATTCATGAATCGTGATCGTCGAACATGAAACAAACAATAAAAATTGAAAGAAGAAAATTAAATTTAAAAAGAAAAAAGCAAAATGCGCTATTTCAAGTAAATTCTTTATCTTTGTTGTCTATTTCATATTTGACGGCCACAATTTGCGAACTAAGCTCTCCATATGACATTCAAAAGGGAGAGAATCTGGACTTGAAAAAATCATGCCCATTATTTGGAGTTATCGCAGACCAGAAAAATTAACTTGTATTTACTCTAAATAAAATAAAAATGGGAAAAGTTCTGTTTTCTCTTCAACTTTCTCTCCTTTCTTATCTAGCTAACCAACAGAAACACTACCTTTGACTGTGTCACTTTCACTGAATTTACAGGGGATATCTCACAAATGTGCTATAGTGCTTTTGGTTTTACTTCATTGTGCGACAGAAGGAGCATAGCAGATGTTGTAAACCTTCTGTTCCTCTTGGTTTTCTATTTATCTTTGCTCATTAGTTGGATAAGAAAAATTCCTGCATGTGATAGATGTGGAAAGAGGTGGATTTCCAAAGTTGCATCAATGTGTTGTGCTCTTATTAGCATAATATATTTCAGCAGGGGTTTGTGGGATCTCATAGCCAAAATTGGTGACTTCAATAAGCTGAACTGGTTGGTTCATATAATCAAAGGACTAGTTTGGATTTCTTTGACAGTTTCTTTGCTTGTTCAAGGATCTAAATGGATCCAAATTTTAAACTCTATTTGGTGGGTTTCTTCATGTACACTGATTTCAGCTCTCAATATAGAAAAACTGTTCAAAGAGAAAACACTTCAAAACTTTTACATTGTACAATGGCCTATACACCTTTTACTTGCCTTATGTGCCTTCCAAAACTTGTGTTACTTTATCTCCCCACGTATTGTAGAAACCAATATATCTGAGCCTCTGTTAGTTCAAAACATTGAAAGTAATGGAACAGGACTAGACCATGCAACATTCCTTAGCAAATTAACTTTCTCTTGGATTAATCCTTTACTAAGTATTGGTTACTTAAAGCCTCTAGCTCTTGAAGACATCCCTTGTATTGTTTCTGAAGATGAATCTAATTCAGTTTACCAAAAGTTTGTTCATGCATGGGACATGCTTTTGCAGGAGAGGAACAAGAACAATACCAAAAACTTGGTTCTTTGGTCCATAGCCAAAAATTACTCAAAAGAGAACTTATTAATAGCTCTTTTTGCATTTCTCAGGACAATCTCTCTTGTAGTCTCTCCTCTAATACTCTATGCTTTTGTGAACTACGCGAATCACGACAAGCCAAGCATGAAAGAAGGTCTTTACATAGTGGGGTATCTGATCATCACCAAGCTGATTGAATCTTTGTCTCAGAGACATTGGTTTTTTAATGCTAGAAGGTCAGGAATGAGAATGAGATCAGCTCTAATGGTGGCAGTCTACAAAAAGCAACTAAAGCTTTCGTGTTTGGCTCGAAGAAGGCATTCTACAGGGGAGATTGTGAATTACATTGCAGTTGATGCCTATAGAATGGGAGAATTTCCATGGTGGTTTCATACAACATGGACTAATATACTACAAATTATTTTAAGTGTTGGTGTGCTTTTCAATGTTGTAGGTCTTGGTGCAATTCCTAGTTTAGTCCCTCTTCTTGTTTGTGGTCTTTTGAATGTACCATTTGCAAAAGTGCTTCAAAAGTGTCAGTCTGAATTCATGATTGCACAGGATGAGCGCTTGCGATCAACTTCAGAAATTCTGAATTGTATAAAGATCATAAAGTTACAATCCTGGGAGGATAAATTCAAGAACTTGGTCGAATTGCGTCGTGGTAAAGAGGTCAAGAGTTTGGCTGAGGCACTGTTCATGAAAGTACATGGGACTTTTATGTATTGGATGTCTCCTACGGTCATTTCATCAATCATTTTCCTCGGATGTGCGATCTTTCGAAGTGCCCCATTAAATGCTGAGACCATTTTCACTGTTCTTGCAACCTTAAGGATCGTGTCAGAACCTGTTAGAATGATCCCAGAGGCTCTTTCTATCATGATTCAAGTTAAGGTCTCTTTTGACAGACTCAACACCTTTTTGATTGAAAATGAGATAGAAAATGAGCATATTGAAAGAAACACAAATCAGGATTTAGTGTATGGCATCAGAATTCAAGCAGCCAATTTCAGTTGGGATGACGAACCAGTATCCTTAACTTTGAGAGATGTGAATGTAGGAATCAAATGGGGACAGAAAGTTGCAGTTTGTGGGCCAGTTGGAGCTGGAAAATCATCTCTCTTGTATGCAATACTCAGAGAGATTCCCAAAATTTCAGGAAGTGTGAGTTATTAGCCAAGCAAGTTTAGCTTATTATATGGTCAAATTAATTTCAAATATATCAATTTCATCCTTAAACTTCGACTCCAGTTTCAATTTTGTCCAAAAACTTTATTTTGTGTCAATTTCATCCTAATATTTCCAGTCGGTTTCAAGTTTGTCCCTGAGCCCAGTGCCACCTAAATTGTTAAGGGCAGACATTGATGTGGCTATCTCTATTGCACACATTAGTGCCAACTCGTCCAGCTAAGCACATTTGATATTAGATATTCTCTTGAGAAATGACAAAATTGTCTTCTATTATTCAAAATAATTGATAGGGCAAAGTGAATAATAGAGGACAATCTATGTCGTTTCAAGAGAATATCTAACATAGAAATGCCTAAACGAGCTAACACTAATGTGTGCAATAGAGATGGTCACATTGGCGTCTGTTGTTCACAATTTAGACAGCATTTGACTCAGGAACAAAGTTAAAACTAATTGAAAAAATATGGGACAAAATTGACATAAAATAAAGTGTTTAGACGAAGCTGAAACTTGAGTCAAAGTTTCGGGAAGAAAATGGTACTTTTGCCATTTCAAAAAATAATCTTATACTTACTTTTCATGTTAATGAAAAACAGGTTAATGTAGGTGGAACTCTTGCCTATGTTTCTCAAACTTCATGGATCCAAAGTGGGTCAATTCGTGATAATATACTGTATGGAAAGCCAATGGACAAAGCCAGATATATGAATGTCATCAATGTATGTGCCTTGGACAAGGATATTAAAAGCTTTAAGTATGGTGATCTTACAGAAATAGGTCAGAGAGGGGTTAACATGAGTGGTGGACAAAAGCAGAGGATTCAACTTGCTCGCGCAGTCTATAATGATGCTGACATCTATCTTCTTGATGACCCTTTTAGTGCAGTAGATGCACATACAGCTGCAATTCTGTTCCATGTAAATGGAATCCCTTTTACATTCTTTGAATATTTGACAAGTCCTAGCCTTATTAATGTCTTTTGATCTAATTCAAGCTATGTAATTTCAGGATTGTGTCATGACTGCACTAAAAGAGAAAACAGTCATTCTAGTTACTCATCAAGTCGAGTTTCTCTCAGAAGTTGATAAAATTCTGGTAACCTATTTCATTGGAAATCTCTACTTTTTTTTGAGTATGTAAAAGTTAGGATAAGAATAAAAATTTGACTATGATGAATGCAAAGGCTACCCATACACTCATTTTAGAGTGACAGCGGCAAACCCTCTCTTCTCTTCTTTGTAATTATAATACTTTGGAGATAGAAGTTAATAAGAAGATAAACTCTTAAAGATAATGATAAAGGATAACTAAGACTCCTAAATAATGATAAGTCTAAGACTAGATAATGATAAAACATAAATGTGGCTTGAATTCTAACATTGGAGGCTTGATAAATTGTTAGAAGACAAGCCTTGTTTAATGCATGAAGACTTTGGTAGCTTGCAACATTTTAAACATGTTAGTTTAGGAAACATGTAGCCTAATCTATTACCATCCTATTGCATGTGAGAAATTAACGGTTTGTCTCTTGCATGCTTATAAATGAGCTTGGCAAGAACTTGTTGATAAGAGTAAAGAGAAAAGAGAAAAGCAAAGCAACATATGAAATTGTGAAGGTATTGTGTAAGCACAGAGTTATACACCAATGAGAAAAATATTTTGAGATACTTCTTGGATATATTCGTGGAATAGGACTTAAATGTATCCAAGCTATTTTCCAATTGTTTTCATTAGAAAAAATTTGTTTGCCATCTTTGCCCATGGACATAGGATAAAAGTCAAACCACGTTAATTCTTGCATCCATTATTTTCACTACTTTATTATTTTGCCCATTTATCCTATTATTTGTCCTATTTTTCTAACAAACTCAACTCTACATGAAGATAAACTCCTTATCTATTAGGAGTTCTACTTAGATAGGTTTCTCATATTGTATTTGAAATTTTAGGTAATGGAGCGTGGGAAAGTAACCCAATCAGGTGGCTATGAGGATCTCTTGACAACTGGGACAGCCTTTGAACTACTAGTGAATGCTCATAAAGAAGCAATAATAGGAGTGAAGGAAAACCAAATGGAACCTAAACAAGTATATTCAAGTCAGCCAGAGGAGTTACATGGTTCTCATCTTGTGAAAGATAAGAATGAATCTGAAATTTCTACTGAGAGACAACTCACACAAGAGGAAGAAAAGGAGATTGGTGATATTGGCTTGAAGCCATTTTGGGATTATATCTTTATCTCCAAAGGATCATTGTTTCTCTCTTTGATGATATTAGCACAATTGGCTTTTGTTGCCTTTCAGGCTGCATCAACCTTTTGGCTAGCTCTAGCCACTGAAACCCCAAAAGTAGCCAATACCATTTTGATTGGAGTTTACACCGTTCTTTCATTTCTTAGTGTTGTCTCTGTATACTTCAGGTCCTTTTTTGCTGCATATCTTGGATTAAAAGCCTCTAAAGCCTTCTTCTCTAGTTTTACTAATGCTATCTTTAATGCGCCCATGTTATTCTTTGACTCAACACCAGTGGGGCGGATTTTGACCCGAGTAAGAGATTCCTACAATTCAAACATAATAGATAGTTAATCTATTGAGTTACTGATTTGGTCCATGACATATTACAATTTTTTCATTCTAGTGCCTAAAAGATGAAGTGTCTCAATTTAATAAAGTGACTTTTGGCAACGAAAAATTTAAAATTTAGCAATGGCAGAATTTGAAATTTAGAGACAAAAATGACCAAATTGAGACACTAAATCATTCAAAGGCCAAATTGAGAGAATTGTAATCTTTTAGGGACTAAACCAATAATTTACTCTAATCTATATCTTTTCTTTTTTATACAGAATATTTTTAAATCCAATTATTCATTTCAGAAAATTTACAGATTTTCTTTCTCACTTGCAGGCTTCATCAGATTTGAGTATTCTAGACTTAGACATACCTTTCTCTATCAACTTTGTAGTAGCTGCAGGAATTGAACTTCTGACAATGATTGGGATAATGGCTTCCATCACATGGCAAGTCCTCATTGTTGCTGTTCTTGCTATGGTGGCTTCAATATACATTCTGGTTTGTCTAGTTTCTCCTATACTATATTAACAATTTTGGTCCCTAAAAGATACATAAATTGACTATATAATCCTAGAAGTTTAACTCTATACGATTTAGTCCTTGAATGTTATAAATTCTTTAAATATCTTTATTGAGTCAATCCCTCAAAAACAAGTAAATATAAAGGACTAATTTATACTAAGTTTGTAGCTTATAAGGACTAACTCATGTAGTGCTAAATTTTAGGGACTAAACAATAAAAAAATGTATCTTTTGGCGATTCATTTGTATGTTTACTTTTCTTTTTATTGTTCATTCTTTAGCCTTGTTCTAACAATGGACCTTTCAATTTTGTGTTCATTTTGTGTGGTCACAAGGGTTATTACCTATCCTCTGCAAGAGAACTGATAAGAATTAATGGAACCACAAAAGCCCCAATTATGAATTTTACAGCTGAGACATCACTTGGAGTAGTAACAATAAGAGCTTTCAACACAGTGGACAGATTTTTCCAAAACTACCTAAAGCTTGTGGATACAGATGCAACACTCTTCTTTCATTCTAATGCTGCCATGGAATGGTTAACACTAAGGATTGAAGTGCTTCAGAATTTGACACTTTTCACTGCTGCTTTTTTGCTTGTTTTCCTTCCAAAGGGATATGTGGCTCCTGGTAATGTTACATCTCAAATTAGTTTAGATTAAATTGCTAATTTGGTTCCCAAAATATTATAATTGTCCCAATTTAGTACTTGAAAGATCAAATATCTCAAATTAGTCCTTGAAAGAATTTTTATTCATTTTAGTTTAGTCTCTCTTTTTGTCAAAGTGACTTTTAGCAACTAAAGTTATGAGATTTTGCAATGATAGATTATATAATTTAGTAACAAAAAAGATTAAGTTGAGACAAATGCAAACTTTTAAGGACTAAATTGAGGCACGTGATCTTTCAATGACTAAACTAAGAAAAGTATAATTGTTCAATGACTAAATCAATAAATTTCTAAGATTATATTTACATTGTTCACATGCTAAGAATTACTTACTCCTATGGTGTCTGCAGGCCTTGTGGGACTCTCTCTTTCTTATGCTCTGACACTTACACAAACCCAAGTTTTTTGTACTAGATGGTTTTGCAACTTATCAAACTATATTATATCTATTGAAAGAATCAAGCAATTCATTCACATACCAGCAGAGCCACCTTCAATTGTGGAGAATAAGAGGCCTCCTTCTTCTTGGCCTTCCAAGGGTAGGATAGATCTTCAGGCCCTAAAGGTAACCAAAGAAACTAGATGTATATTTGCATCTTCTCTATTTTTTGCCTTTATTTCACCTTGACTTCTTCATCTACCTGACTTCAGATCAGATATAGTCCAAACGCTCCATTGGTCCTAAAGGGAATCACTTGTACGCTTAAGGAAGGGAATAGAGTGGGAGTTGTAGGAAGGACTGGAAGTGGAAAGACAACACTTATAAGTGCTTTGTTTCGCTTAGTTGAGCCTGCAGGTGGAGAAATTGTTATAGATGGCCTTAATATATGCTCAATGGGGCTAAGAGATTTGAGAATGAAGCTAAGCATCATTCCTCAAGAACCAACTCTGTTCAGGGGTAGTGTTAGAACCAACTTGGATCCCTTAGGCCTATACTCTGATGATGAAATATGGAAGGTGAATGAATTAGTTCCATATTTGGAGCAGAACTTACTCTACATTCTCATATGCTTTTTCCACATGAACATTTGATTGAATTCAGATGTGATTTCTTTTCCCTTTTCTTTTTCTTCTTATAGGCTTTGGAGAAATGTCAGCTTAAAGCAACAATTAGCAGTTTACCTAAACTGTTGGACTCTTCTGGTGAGTTATATGCAATAACTTGAGGATATTTTTGGACAGAAAATAATGGAGGATAAGAAAAGATAAGGGAAGATTTCTTATTAATAATGATGGATTTTCTACTAACCTTCTACAGTCCTACCTCCTTTAACCATTCATTCTCTTTCCTTCTCTCCCCTTCCATTTTTTTAATTACTTATTTAGTCCTTAAAAGATTACAATTTTCTCAATTTAACTCTTGAAGTTCAAGTGTCTTAATTTAGTAACTAAAATTTGTATTTATCTCAATTGATCCTTATTGTTGTTAAATTGCTAAATATACCATCATTGAATTCCAAATTTTTTGTTGTCAAAAGTGGACAAAAAGAGGCACAAAATTTAGACAAATATAATATTTTAGAGACTAAATTGAAACACTTAATCTGTTAATGATCAAATTGAAAATACTATAATATTTTGAAAACTAAATCAATAACTTTCTTTTTTTTTTGTTTTTTTAGATTACTTCTCTTCTGCTCTTCTCCTAAACCTTCATGCTCATCTTGAAGCTTATGAATTCTGATTGTCTACGATTAGCAACAAAACTGAACTATGCAGTTTTGAAATCATAACTGTCCATTTTGGATCGAATGGCCACAATTGAAGGAAGAAAATAAATCACCACATGTTATTATTCTTTCAATCGTGACTGTCTAGTCCAAAACGAATGACTACAGAGTCCAATTTTGACACCAACTATAGACATTCCCCTTATAATAGATCAAACAAATTCAAGGAAATGCCTTTTATGGTCTTTTTAAGAATATAATTTGAATAATAGATGCAACATAATGCTTTTAAACTTTTCTCTAGTCATGCCAAGTTTTTGAATCAACATGTCTGAAGAAGTCCAATTCTAACTTGTTTAACAGTAAGCGATGAAGGTGAGAATTGGAGTTTAGGGCAACGCCAACTCTTCTGTCTTGGAAGAGTTCTTCTGAAGATGAACAAAATTCTTGTGTTGGACGAAGCCACTGCTTCCATTGATTCAGCCACAGACGCCATTCTACAAAGAGTTATAAGGCAGGAATTTGCAGAATGCACAGTCATAACTGTGGCTCACAGAGTTCCAACTGTAATAGATAGTGACATGGTCATGGTCCTCTCTTATGGTAAGTTGATTACAGAAATTCATAAGCAGATATTCACATCCTAATATGTAAGCATGTCAAACATGCCTTTTTAGTGAAGCTAACATCAAACATGTTCATACATCTATTTGTTATTAGTTTGATCCATTAAATTTTTGGTTAAAGTACTATTTTTGTCCCTAAACTTAATTTAAGTTTTAATTTTGTGCTAAAACTGTATTTTGTAGTAATTTTGTACCACATCATTTCAATTAGTTTCAATTTTGTTCCTGAGCGTCATCTAAATTGTTAGTGGTAGATGCCTATATATCCAATTCTATTACACATATTAGTGCAAACTCGTCTAGCTAGACACGTTCTATGTCAAATATTATCTTGAAATGACAAAGAGACATTCCATTATTCAATAAAATTAAAAGGGTAAAGTGAGATTTTGTCATTTCAAGAGAATATCTTATGTGAAAAGTATGTAGTTGGACGGATGCAACAAAGATGGTCACATTAGTGTCTGCATTAACAATTTAGATTATGTTGGGTGCAAGGACAAAATTAAAACTAATTTAAAAGATGTATGAAAAAATTTACACAGGGTCAAAGTTTAAGGACAAAAATAATACTTTTGCCAAAAAAAATTTTGTAAACCAAACTTTTCAAAATAATTTTTCTTTTTCTTTTTTTCCCTTTTTTATCCTCTGCCACTCACTAATTTTGACCCTTTTTCTTGTTCACTACAGGGGAACTGATGGAGTATGATGAACCATCAAAGCTTATGGAGACAAACTCTTCATTTTCTAAGCTAGTGGCTGAATATTGGTCCAGCTGCAATAAAAATTCCTTCCAAATTATTACCAGGCATCAATATTAGCTTTGTCGAAAAGGAACATAATAATTTTATAAACATTACTTCAAGTCTGTGAATTCTTATGTTTGAAGATATTCTCAAAAGCATTTTGAGGTGGTTGATCCTTTTGTTTTTCAATTTCTAGTTGTCGGTTGCTGCTATTAAAGTGTTCTGCGATTATGATTTCCTAATTCCCAGTTTGTGTGGTGTTTGTATAAGCAAATGTTTTGTGTGTTTAATTTATGATTTTCTAATCCCACCTACTTTGTAAGAAAGTGTTTTTTGATTTCCTAATTCCCTTTGTTTTTCAAGTTTTTGAAATTATTTTTTGTGTTTGTGAATCTAGTATTCTGATTTGCTGTTGTTAGTTTCTTGACTTGCTAATTACTAGTGTTTAATTTATGATTTGTTGTTCTAACTTGTTGTTACTGGCTACTTGCTTGTTTTGTTTGTTGATTGTATTCATCTATTTGAATAGGAGTTATTAATTTTAATATAATCATAATCTCATATTAATGAAATTTGAATCTCAAACTAGTCAACCTATATTATTTTTACAATATATGATATGTTTTATAAGTGAACTCTTGATATTTTTGCAATGTCAATGCCTATATATATTTTTTTATATTTATTTATGAAATTTTATAGGATTTTATGATCCGCAATTCAATCTTATGATTCGATTGTTGCCCTTCCAATCTTATGGAATATCTCGATTTTGATAATTTGGGATTAAATTATATTTAATACTCCTACTATTTTAAATATTACATTTGATTCATTGATATTATGACATATAAAAATTTATCTTTCAATTTATTCTTTATCTAATTCATTAATTTTCTACATGTTATAATAATTTTTTAAGGTTTAGGGTTATAATTTTGGTTTAAATATTATAATAAATTAATTTTAACTTTTAATATGAAATTGTGACTTTATTTTTAATAAAATTATTAATTAATTTTATTACTTAAAGTAACACATGTTAAAAAAATTAATTTCAATAATAAAAATAAATCAAATAGAAATCGAATGTAATACTCAAAAAAAAGGTTATAAGTATTTTAACAAAAAATAATAAATGATTGTACATATGTTTATTTTTATACATATTTATGAATATAAAAAAATTATTTTGAAATTTATCATAAATTAAATCTACGAATTTCAGTATAAATTAGACAATATTACGGAACAAAATATATCTATTAATAAGTTATATTTTTTAAAAATAATAATATTATTGAAGATAATTTGATTATGTTTTTAACTTCTAATGCTTGTATTAATTTAGATATGAGTTGAGAGAATATTTAAAAAAAAAAAAAGATCTTAGATTTATATATGTAGAGGATCAGAGGGATCAGTGTAGAATCAAGATAATTAAACTGGGTTTCCTAATATGATTTTGTTTTCATATCGTAATCTTTCACCAAAATGAATTTTTTATTATTATTTGTTGAGATTTAAAAAAAAATATTCATCATTTGACCAAAGATAGGAATAGCAATGGACAGACACTCGGTCTTTTTTTTTTTAAATATCCGAATATGAATTCGCCCAAAATATTTAACATTCATACCCTATGCAAATTTGAAAAAAAAAAAATTTACTTTCTTGGTATACTATCCCAAAAATTTGATATCCGAAATACCTAAAATATCAACAACAAAAAAATCAAAAACAAAAAGTGTTAAATAATAGATATTGAATATCTTAAATTTGTTATTAGTTACCCAAATATTTGATATTCGATATCTATCTAATAAAAATATTATCAAATATATATTATATAAATGTGTACGATATAAATAATATATTATAGTTTATAATATATATTTATTTATTACATAAATAATTAAAGAATAGATATATACTATATTTATTCATTCATTTCAAATGTATATACGATGATAATATTTTAATTTATCCAATATTCATTGGATAATTATTTTTTGCTATTCATATTCTATTTGATATTTCATATACATATTGTTTTATCTTAAAAAAATTAAATTAAAAAATATTTTAAGAATTAAGTTATTAATTTATATAAGAAATAAAACAAGAATGACATTGACACCCATAGAGTAGGAATAACATTTTTGTTTTTGCAATTAATGAGTGACCAAACATATATGTAATCTCATGACTTATGCAAATATCTTCTTTTTTCTTTTCCAAATTTACATGTGAACTGTCTTGACATATTAAAAATTTTCCCCCATATTCAATGACTTAATCAAGTCTAGTCTCCAAGGACTTTTACATATCAATTTGAATTTAACTTTTATAAAAATAGAAAATCAAACGTAATTTATAAAATATTTTAAAAATTGATAATGTGAAATAATCGTAAAAAGATGGCCGCGAATTATAATTTGATTGAAAAATCTTCGAACGAACACTGGAAAAATTATCTAAGTTTTTTATTTTTAATGAAAAATATAATATAAGTGTATGGTCCTTAAAAATGATTGTATATTTTTTACAACATAATTAATTTTTTTAAAGAACATTTGATACAACCAATGCCCATTAAGCAATTGCTTCTCTGATTAAGTAAAATTTCAAATTTGAAAATGCTGGAAGAATTTTTGTAATACCCATGAAAAATAAAATATAAATATTTATTTACAAACTACTGTTACTATTTCAGTATACGGTACTATTCACCCGTATAATACTATTTACGTATACGATACTGTTCATTTATACAATCGAAATGTCAAGTACTAGATGTGGTTTGGTCATAACAGAAAACTAGAAAGAAGTTCGTGGGAGAAAATGACGTTTTATGTGTAAAAATATCCTTAGGGACTAAAGTGAAAGGACTGAATTGAAAAGAAACTTAAAATTTTAAGGTGAAAGGATAGTTTTCCTTTTAAGTTTCCAATAGGTGTACAGTAAATACATTATTAGAAATGTCATTTTCATAAATAGTAAATTGAATATTTTATTAACGCATAGTATCAAATAGTACCTTTGACTTTTGCTATAAATAGGCCCTTCCATTTCACTTCTAAACTCACACCTTCAACTTCTCTTCTTCTCTCCTTAAGTTTCTCTTGCTCCGACGCTAGGCCTCTGAGATTTTGGGCCTTTCCTTTTTGCTTAGGTAAGGATACTATGCCATTTCTATGTCTTTCAAATTTTAGAAGTTATTTTCTTAAGTATGCTCTGTGGTTGCGGCTTTGGCCGATATTCCACATCAGAAAAACTGTCCTTAGCTGCTTACATATTATTTTGATTCTCTGATTAACGAAATAGGATGTAAACTGTGAAGAATACATGTCTAGGAAAGTTCTAGCTAAGGAAAGACCTGGTTTTTAAGTGTGTCCATTGTGACCCTCTACTCTTTCTTGGGAACTTACCTGGTGTACTCTTTTACAGATTGTATTCTCTATTTCTGGTATAAACAGTCTCCGTATGTACGAATAGTATCAGTATGTATAAATAGTAACCGTATGTATGAATAGTAACTATACATATGAATAGTAACCGTATATATAAATAATGACCGTATATATGAATAGTGACCATATGTATGAATAGTAAATATATGTATAAATAGTAACCGTATGTATGAACAGTAACTGTATGTATGAACAGTGTCTGTATGAAAACAATCCTAACTTGTTTTCTCTAATCTTTCATGAAAATCTCTGTAGCGGAATACTGAAATTCACTTGAGTACTCTTGTTTGTAATGACTTAGAGAAGTGATACTCGTACGGAATCCAGGTGAGTGAAGCGACCCCGTTTTAATAGAGTTTTAGCATTACTGGTGATAAAAAGTATGTCATAGGACACTTCCAAGATTCATAGGGGGAAATTGGATTCAAAATGACGAATCTAATGAGATAATTAATCCATAAGTATGGATAAAATGAAATAAGTATCTTATGATGATGTGAAGTTTGAATGTTTTCAAAAACGGATTAATTGTTACCATGATTTGTGGTTTATAAATCTATAATATAGTTATATACTATACCTGTTATATGGATGAATATTATATTGTGCTTCTGATTATGATATGAAATATTGTACTATTGATTGTAATTGAGCGGGACAGTACCCCCTCTCAAGGCAAGGCGGAAAACCCGGTTGAAAGGGTGTCTTGACTAATGAGTGTGGAGACAACGATTCCCTCAGTAGGGATATAACCCGGATTGGTGATAAATCCGTGAGGCGCCCTAGCTAAGAGGATGAGGTTGTGCGTCATGGCGGAAATATACATAATTGGTGAGCCGGCCTGTGTGCGCTCTCCGGGATATATTGCCATTGACGAGTACTAGTAACGTTTGTTGAATTGCATGAATTTTATCTTTTTGTATGTGATTTCTAACTATGTCTATTGGTTGAGTATGAGCCTTCGGATATACTTGCATGACTGGTAATGTATTTGAATTTTATTAACGCGAGGCCGATTTGCTCACGGAGTTTAAAAGCTCACACTCTCTGTACAACCTTTTTGTTCAGATCAGGTTGCCGATGAAGAATATCCGCTAGAAGAGTAGATCACTTTGGACCTTCCCGCTGTCGGTAGGCCCCTCTTTTGTTATAGATTATGTTGCTCTGTAATCGTCTAAGACATCTAGAACAGGGGTTTTGCATTTGGCTTGTATGTCAGTGTCACATCCCAAAAATTGAGCATGTGAAAAGATACTACTCATTTGATATAATTCTCAAACATACGTTATATACATATATTCTGTAAGGTTTTACATTCAACCTTAATCATTCATTTCACACTACAGAATTATATTCATCTGATAAGCAAATATAGACATACATAGTCTGATATTTCTATCTCATCGCAAGCCTAGGAGACCTATAGAAAATACAGAGCTTTTCTAATATCCACATTAATAAGTACTGGTGTCCCACCAGACAGAAATAGAGAATAACCCAAGGGGCTTCTAATCTTCAAACGGATACTCTTGTTCTTTATTTTCTGTATCTGAAAAAAATAATCATAGGGAGTGTGAGTTTATTTAAAAACTCAGTAAGTAAATAACTGTACTATATAAAATATCAAAAGTACAAATACCACATTTACTCATATAATTAATTATCTTATACATCGAGTAGTATGGGACTCTAACCCTTTCAAACTCATGAATAAGATTTCATAGATATACACCGAGTAGTATGGGACTTTAACCCTTTCACACTCGTGTATTAGATCCCGTAGATCTTTACGCATTAATAAAATAGTGAGAATTCATCACATAGTACAATTGTCATGAGATAAATAATTTCTTCATACTCTTATTTCTACTGATCATCATATACTCCCATATGAAAAATTAATTGCTTATTATCCAAATAATATTGTAAATGGGACTTATATTGTACTTTGACTAGTAATATCAAATTAGCTGAGCAAGGTTATTCACTCACCTTGATTTTTGTCCAAGTTTACCTTGTTCCACACTAGAATTTGTGTAGGAAAATTTCCTAGTAAAATATATTACAAGGAATCATAAGAAAGGAAACAAAATCACGAAAATACGTAAAATTTTCTGACTGCTACAGTAACGGGTTGCTACAGTACGGTTCGCTACAGTAACGTTGACTGCTACAGTACCGTTGACTGCCGACACTACAGTAACTGCTACAGTACCCGAAGAAATTTTTCCAGATTTTTTCCCGAAATTTCTGGTCGCTACAGTAACTCGAAGAAAAATTTCAGATTTTCAGTTGCTACAGTACTTCGAATTTTGCAGAAAATCTTTCAAAAAATTCATCCTTTCCTTTCTTTTGATTCAAAACCAGAATCTCAACTCTTTTAACCGATTATAACTCAAATATAACTTCTAAAACAACTGAGATTCATGAATTATCATCAAAATCTTCAAGAACAAAACCTCCTCTGATCTTGTATATAAACTGAAATTTAAGGAAAATAATCGGATTAAAGCTTACCTTTGATCCTTATAAAGCTTTTGAACCGAACAAATAATCAGAAATTCTGAAGATCAAGGAAATGATTTGAGAAGAAAATGAAGAACTGAGAGAGAAATCTTTTCTGCTTCCTTCGGCTGAGTGAAAAAATGAGGGTTACTATTGAAACTTTATATTAAATATTTCTAATGGGTTATTCAATAACCCATGGGTATCCATAACCCAACATCCAAACACATCCAGTCAATTTACAATAAATGGATTAATTGACCATTCTAAAACCACTTTTCCATGAATTTCACCATTCTTAGAATATATCCCTCATTGTGCAAATATTTAGTCCAGTCATTTAACTCAATTTTCATAAATAATATTCAAAGAGAACAATTAAATATGAAAATTAAAAATGACCAAAATCAATAACTAAAGTAACGTTGTAGAATTCTAAAATACTCTTAAGCGAATTATATTCTAAAATTAACGGGTATTACAGTCAGCATAATAACGTATTTTATATTGAGAATCTATTATTATGTGCAAATCATCTCTATGATTTTCAGATAAGAAAAGTTGATATATTTTCTTCATATTTATTAAGGAATTGTTATTTTGATAATTTAATCTCATGGGCAGAATTTATCGAATAGCTTACAGTGATGAGAGATGCATCATTGTGCCGGTCATGTGCCCAGAAAACGGGTCGTGACAATTTTACATCTTTATAATTCAATTCGTCTTAAATTAAATTAGTTAGAACTCAATGAATTTTTAAATAAACTAAATTATAGTTTTAATCCTTATAATTTCACTCAATTTTTAAGAGTCAGCTTTGTAATCTATAATAGTTGAAGCTAACATTTGATTGTAAATATTAATTATTTGGCTTAATTTGAAATAAACCCTACCACTAAATCATGATCTTTTGTGAAAGGAAGACAACCAGGGACATGGTCCCATTCCAGATTTCAAGAGATTTAAAATAGACTATGGTGGAAAAAATATATATCTAAATTATTGTTCACATGGTTATGAAGTAATGAAATTGAGACTAGCACCCTAATTTTTACTTTTTCTTCACATTAAATTGAAGATTTGATTTTTTTTCTTTGGTTAATTATTCTCTCAGGCTTCAATCTTTAATATGTTATCTATAATTTAAAAACTTATAATTGAGTCCTTATTATTTTGCAAGTTTTTTTATTTGGTCCATATTATTAGATTTCCATTAATTTTCTATTAAATTTAATTTTCATGATTAACCATGTACATATTTGATACTTAAAATATGCATAACTTATACAACAGAAAAGAGGATAAGAAGATAATCAAGTGAAAATCCTTAAAACTACAGGAATTCAATTATAAATTTTCAGGTTACAGGTTATTCAAATTGGATTTCAAAAGCATTTTTATCTAATGTATAATCTGAAATATGTATTGTCATTGTTTTTAATTATTCAATTTTCTTATATATCAAAAATTTTTCTAATGAATCAACTATTATCGTTCTTTTAATTTATGAAAAATTTTGAAATCATAAATTACTCATGCATCTCATAAATCACTACGCTAGTTAAAATTATTAGAAATTGAGAGAAAGAGTTACTTTTTTATATTTTATTTAATTATTATCTTTTCTTTTGTCACCTTAGTTTTTCTCGCTTTTCATTTATATAAGACTTCAGGAATCTTTTTTTTTTTTTTACTATATTAATAGCTTAGTAACTCTCAAACACTAAAGAATAAATCACATTATTTTCATTAAACTTCATATAATTGAGTGAGTCTCTCTCTCTCTCCTTCCACTTTAGTCCTCCATTATACTCCGCTTCAAAACTCCCAAAAAGCAATAAATCAAGTTCTTTGCTATAAAAGCTAGAGAAGAGAAGGCTATCATCACAGGACAAGTTTTTTTTGGTGTTAAAAATTATAGTATAGTACTGTCCTTCTTGGACAAATGAAACCATTAGAGACCTCATCAAGACCTGATTAAAAAACAAAAAAGGACCCTTTGAATTTGTTAGATTTTCAAACAAGTTAAATCATTCATTGATTCAGCCATTACTGCTGAACTGGGAGAGCCTTAGGCAGAGTCTCATGAGCAGACACAGACAGAGTCTGCAACTTGCAATCTGCTGATATGAACTGAGAGCTTTCTTCTTCCATGGAGATTTTGTTGATCAAGTGAAACAGAACCCTCTCAAGATCCTCCCCATCAATCCATTCATAGATCTCAGCCTTCACAAGCAGAGGGTCTTTGCAGATTAAGTCCCACAGAGGGAAGTTCTTCCTTGGCATCACAAAGTCTCTGTCTTTCAGCCTCAAGCTTGGGCAGTAGTCCCCACTTCCATCACCAAGATAGATCATCCTCTTGCCTTCTATTGAATCTTGGATCCTCTCTATGATTAGACCCTGCAATGGTGGAATTATGATTAGCCTCACACAAAATACTAAAAAGATTAAATTTTTAAGTTTTTTAAGGATTTTTAGGTATATCCAAGATAATAAAAAGAGTGAATTACTAATTTAGTCCCTAGAAGGTTATAGTTGCCTTAATTTATTTTTCGAAAGATCAAGTGTCTCAATTCAGTTCATAAGTTTCAATTTGGTCTATCTTTTTATCAAAATAACTTTTAGCAATGAAAATTGAGATTTCGCAACAGAAAATTTTGATTTAACAACAAAAATGATTAAATTGAGATAAATGCAATCAATTATGATGACTAAATTGAAACATTTAATATTTCAATGACTAAACTGAAAAATTACAATCTTTTAGGGACTAAATTAATAATTTACACTGTATCTAACATAAATTATATGTCTATTGATGATTAATTTAGTTTACCTATCTTTCTTGACGTATTAATTGTTTGATCTTATAGCTGAATGTGGGCCTAGGTCAAGATTATTCAGTAATTTTAATTTTTTAAGTAAATATCAAACCTCATGGCATGAAAATATTTTATTGGTTAAACCCTTGAAAAAAAAAAAAAGGATCAAAATCAGGCCCCATTCCTGTCTTCTAGGGTCATTATCCAACGACTACTTGACTCACGTGAGGAGCCAACTTCATAGTTGAAAAATTATTATGTTAAGAACATCTTCAAAACAACATCTAGAAACTTGTATTGTATTGTTGCCAAATCAATTTTCTTTTCCTCTTCTTCATCCTTTCCTTAATTAATGGATTAAAAATTATACCTTGCACATGTTTGGAGGGCAGAGGCTGGAGCCATGGGGAGCTTTGTTGAAGTCATGGTAGGGCAAAATTCTCAACCTTCCTTCTTCATTGACATACCCTGGGTTTGTGTTAATCTCAGAGAAGCATTCCCTTATGCCTAAATGCTTCAAAGTTGTCTCTATGAAGAACAGATTTGCATCACTCACAACCCTCAATTCACACCTGAAAAACACCAAATTCCAGTATTAAAACAAACACAATCTTCAAAGTACTGGATTGAAACAAATCCTTTTAGGGACTATACAAAATGGGAACCAAATTAGTAATGCATACCCTAAAGCATGGACTGCTTTAATGGCAGGGACTATTCTGGGATGAATAGGAATCCTCTTGAGAACCTCTTCAATTTGCTCCATGGTGACCCCTTCTGAATGAAGCTCCATCATCATCCTATCCTGTAACAACCAAAACCAGAGCAAGACCATCCTCTGTTATTACTTATTTCTGTCATAAACACGAACCCAGAAGCAACAACTTCAAACCAAACATCATACCATGAGAGAATTCCAAGGCATGGTGGGAAGAAGCTGATTGAACAAGTCGGTGAAACCCAACTGGTCGACGACCCAGTTGTCACTATCACAGTCGATAATGGTCTTATCGAAGTCGAAAACCACAACAGTTCCAGACATTGCTGATTTGATAATCAAACGAAGGAAACAAATTGAGCAAAAATGTCAGTGACCCACAAGAATAGATCCTTTTGGGTGTCTCGCACGTCTCTCAGAATCGATTTTGGCTTGGATTCACAGGCCCCAGAGAGGAGGGTTTTTATAGAGAACGCCATTGGCGAACCTACCCCAAAAAAAAAGAAGGGTTCTTTTGATTCCAAAGGAATATTACCAGGGGGCGAAGGAGGTCATTCGCGTATTGAAGGTTCCTTTTTGTAGCTTCCTGTCTCTAGAATATGTTTATCTCATAAACCACATAATATGCCGATGTTTCAGATTCCATCGTAGCCGTTTGATTTGATGACTTTTCGATTAGTCAGAGAATCCGACGGGGGATAGAGTATGAAAGCGTGTGAGAGAACAAAATGGAATATTCCAATGGAATTCAATTCTGGTGGCCACCTTTGAAATGCACTTTCCATCCCCTCTGAGGAATATTCTGGGGAGGTTCTGTTTGGGTGATTCTTAAACTATTTAATTTAATGTATTTATTTATTTATTTGTGAACGTTAAATTTAGAAAAATGAGAACTAACTATTAAGCATGTGGTACACTTGGATGATGCAGACTTTTCAGAAGTTTGAGCTCAAATTGGATTCTGTTTGCCCTTTAATTCTTTGTTTGTTGTTTTGCAAATTAATATAATCAAAATTCAGATATAAAGTACTAAAGTCTTCACTCAAGTAATTTATTTAAAAAAGACAAAAATATTTTTTATGTTACTAATATTTATACTAAATTTTAATTTCGTCCTTAATTTTTTTTAACGTCAGTTATATCATTTATATTTCATTTTTTGTTTTAAATCTATTTTTTTAATAACGATATCTATTCCACTAATAAAAAATATTGAGTTGAAATTGCTTCGGGTGTGTCAAGTGGACTGCTCAATCAGTATTTTTCATCAGTTGAATAAACGGCATTAGTAAAAATGATGTATTTGAAACAAAAATAAAACATGTAGGATATAACTGACACAAAAAAAATGTTAAGGACAAAATTGAAACTTGGAGTAAATGTGAAGGAAATAAAAACTATTTTTGTCTTTAAAAGAAATAGATTCACTTAAAATTATAAGGATGGTTGTTTGATTAAATTATATTTAATACTCCTCATATTTTAAATAATACATTTGATTTATTGATATTTTGACATACATTATAAAAATTTATCTTCCAATTTATTCTTTATCTAATTCATTAATTTTCTACATATTTATAATTTTGTTTTAAATATTATAATAAATTCATTTTAACATTTAATATGAAATTGTGACTTTATTTTTTAATATAATCATAAAAATTATTAATTAATTTTATTACTTAAAGGATCACATGTTAAAAAAAATTAATTTCAATGATAAAATAAATTAAATAGAAATCTAATATAATATTTAGGTTTAAATATACTTGAAGTCTCTATAGTTTTATTAAAAAAAATATTTTAGTCCCTATAGTTTAAAAATAATAAATTTAGTCCCTGTAGTTTTCAAAACTATAAAATAGGTCCCTACAGTTAGTTTTTGGTTAGTCAACTGTTAGTCAATGCTAACTAGGATGCTGATTTCACTATTAAAATCTATGTCAGCGTTGATTGTGTACCAGTTATGCTAACGTAGACTAGCCACATGGACTCTCTAAAAATAAAGTTTTAGTTTATTCACTTAGGTCATTAGTCAAAATTTTTCTTTTGTCCAATTTTTTATATAAACTCGTCTCCTACTTCGTCTAAATTCTTAGTTTAAAAATATATATTCTCTTTATCAAAATCATCTCTTACAAACTTTTCAATTTGTTCACTTTAGTTCTTGTTCTTTACTTTCATGCTTTTCTTTAACGATTTGGTCCTCCAAATCAGTCCATAATTTTATTTTTATTCATGAAATGATTTAATCTATCATTTTTACCCAAAAAATACAAGAAATGAATTAAAATTCAAGTTTCAAAGCTTACCTTTTATTCACTTAGGTTCTTTTCAAAATTTTCCTTTTATCCAATTTTTGATATAAATTTGTTTTCCACTTCGTCTAGGTCTCTAGTTTAAGAATATATTTTTTTCTTTGTCTAAATTTTCCCTACATTAATTTTGTTCACTTTAGTCCATATTCTTCACTTTTATGTTTTTTCTCACAGTTTGGTCCTCTACATTAGTTCATAATTTCATTTTTATTAATGATATGATTTAGTCTATCATTTCTACCCAAAAACAATATAAGAAATTGATTAAAACTTAAGTTTCAAAAATACATATAAGACCAAATATATGTATTGTAAGTTTAACAAGCGACAAGCAAGGAACGAGATGGAGGTTAAACTTGTTGATCAGGTCGTATCACAAGTGTCAAAGTTTAGGTATCTGGGATCAGTTATACAAGATGACGGGGAAATTATTATAGATGTGGAACATAGAATACAATGTAAGCTTTGAAACTTGAATTTTAATTCATTTCTTATATTATTTTTGAGTAGAAATGATAGATTAAATCATATCATGACTATAAATGAAACTATAGACTGATTTGAAGGATTAAACTGTGAAAAAAAAGTATGAAAGTGAATAATAGGGACTACAGTGAACAAATTGAAAAGTTTGTAGGGGAAGATTTTGACAAAAAATATATTTTTAAACTAAGGAACTAAACGAAGTAGAAGACGAGTTTATATTAAAAATTGGACAAAAGGAAATTTTTGACTAAGGACCTAAGTGAATAAAATGTAAGCTTTGAAACTTAAATTTTAATTCATTTATTGTGTTGTCTTTGGGTAGAAATGATAGATTAAATCAAATCATGACTAAAAATGAAATTATAGATTGATTTGGAGGACCAAACTGTGAGAAAAAAGTATAAAAGTGAAGAACAAGGACTAAAGTGAACAAATTAAAAATTTTGTAGGGGATATTTTGACAAAGAAAAATATATATTCTTAAACTAGGGACCTAGATGAAGTAGAAGATGAGTTTATATTAAAAATTGGATAAAAAGAAAATTTTGACTAAGGACCTAAGTGAATAAAAGGTAAGCTTTGAAAATTGAATTTTAATTCATATCTTGTATTGTTTTTGGATAACAATGATAGATTAAATCATATCATGACTAAAAAATGAAATTATAGAATTATTTGCATGACCAAACTATGAGAAAAAAACATGAAAATGAAGAATAGAAAATAAAGTGAACAAATTAAAAAGTTTATAACGGATAATTTTGACAAAGAAAAATATATATTCTTAAACTAGGAACTCAAACGAAATAGAAGACGAGTTTATATTAAAAATTAGATGAAAAGAAAATTTTGACAAAAGATCTAAGTGAATAAACTAAAATTTCTTTTGGGAGTGCACGTGGCTAGTCCACGTCAACATAAGTAGTACAAAGTCAATGATAACATGAATTTTAATACTTATATCAGCATCTCAATCAGCGTTTACTAACGGTTGACTAACTAAGACCTAATTTGGGAGATCTATTTCATAGTTTTGAAAATTACAGAGAATAAATTTATTATTTTTAAACTATAAGGATTAAAATTATTTTCAATGAAATTATAAGGAGCTCAAATATATTTAAACCCAATATTTAAAAGAAAAATGTTCTAATGATAATTTAACAAAAAAAATAATATATGATTGTACATACGTTAATTGAGGCAATGAAATTAAGACTTGCACTCTAATTTTTACTTTTTCTTCACATTAAATTGAAGGGTTTGATTTAATTTGAATTTTTTTTTCTTTGGTTAAATTATTCTCTTTGTCTTCATAATTTTACTCAATCTTTAATTTGTTCTCTATAATTTAAAAAATTATCATTGAGTCATTATTATTTTGCTAGTTTACTAATAAATGTCATCTTGATAGAGATGGCTTTACCTCATTGGATATTTATTCTAATATTTAGAATACAGAATATATAAAATAGATTTTAAAATATTAGAACTATAATTTATGTTTAATATTTAGACCTTATAACTAGACTCAAAAATTTTTTTCAAAAAATTAGAAGTTATAATAAATCGAAAGATTTTTTATTGGCTTATCCTTATTTTTATCAAAGGACAATTGTCATCAATGTTCTATTAAATTTTATTTTCATGATTAACCATGTAGGTATTTGATACTTTAAATATGCATAACAACCAACAAAAAAAAAGGAAAAGAAGATCATCATGTGAAAATCCTTAAAACTATAGGAATTCAATTATAAATTTTCAAATTATAAGGAACTAATTGAAGATTAACTAAAACTATAGAAACTGAGAAAAAGAGTTACTTTTATTTTTTTTTTTCATTTATTATCTTCTCCTTTGCTATCTTAGTTTTCCTCGCTTTTCATTCATATAAGACTAATAAAAATCTTTTTGACTATATAAATAACTTGGTAACTCTCAAACACCAAAGAATAAATTACTATTATTTTCATTAAACTTCAAATAATTGAGCGAGTCTCTCTCCCTCCTTCCACTTTAGTCCTCCATTATACTCCACTTCAAAACTCCCAAAAAAGCAACAAATCAAGTTCTTTGCTATAAAAGCTAGAGAAGAGGAGGCTGTCATCACAGGACAAGTTTTTTTTGGTGTTAAAAACTATGTACCATCATGTTATTATTGTATAATCATAGTACCGTCCTTCTTCTTGGACCAATGACACCATTAGAGATCTCATCAAGACCTGATTAAAAAAACGAGAAAAAGAAAAAGACCCTTTGAACTTGTTAGATTTTCAAACAAGTTAAATCATTCATTGATTCAGCCGTTACTGCTGAACTGGGAGAGCCTTAGGCAGAGTCTCATGAGCAGACACAGACAGAGTCTGTAACTTGCAATCTGCTGATATGAACTGAGAGCTTTCTTCTTCCATGGAGATTTTATTGATCAAGTGAAACAGAACCCTCTCAAGGTCTTCCCCATCAATCCATTCATGGATCTCAGCCTTCACAAGCAGAGGGTCTCTGCAGATTAAGTCCCACAGAGGGAAGTTCTTCCTTGGCATCACAAAGTCTCTGCCTTTCAGCCTCAAGCTTGGGCAGTAGTCCCCACTTCCATCACCAAGATAGATCATCCTCTTGCTTTCTATTGAATCTTGGATCCTCTCTATGATTAGACCCTGCAATGGTAGAATTATGATTAGCCATTTAGCCTCACTCAAAATACTAAAAAGTTTTAATTTTTAAGTTTTTTGAACATTTTTAGATATACCCAAGTTAATAAAAAGAGTGACTTACTAATTCAGTCCTTAAAAGATTAGTGTCTCAATTTATTGTCCGAATTAGTTCAAGAAATATTGTGTTTGTTTCAATTTGGTCCCTCTTTTTGTCAAAGTGACTTTTAACAATAAAAATTTTGAGATTTAAAAACAGAAGATTTTGATTTAACAACAAAAAGGATCAAACTGAGACATTTAATATTTCAATGACTAAATTGAGAAAATATAATCTTTTAAAGACTAAATTAATAATTTACACTATATCTAACATTAGTATATGTGTATTGATGATTAATTTAGTATACCTATCTCTGATATATTAATTGTTTAATCTTATAGCTGAATGTGGGTCTAGGTCAACATTATTCATTAATTTCAATATTTTAAGTAAATATCAAACCTAAAGGCATGAAAATATTTTATTGGTTAAACCCTTCAAAAAAAGATCAAAATCAGGCCCCATCCCTGTCTTCTAGGATCATCATCCAACAACTACTTGACTCACGTGAGAAGCCAACTTCACAGTTGAAAATTTATTATTATATTAATAACATCTTCAAATCAACATCTAGAAACTTGTATTGTACTGTTGCCAAATCAATTTTTTTTCCTCTTCTTCATCCTTTCATTAATTAATGGATTATAAAGTATACCTTGCACATGTTTGGAGGACAGAGGCTGCAGCCATGGGGAGCTTTGTTGAAGTCATGGTAGGGCAAAATTCTCAACCTTCCTTCTTCATTGACATACCCTGGGTTTGTGTTAATCTCAGAGAAGCATTCCCTTATGCCTAAATGCTTCAAAATTGTCTCTATGAAGAACAGATTTGCATCACTCACAACCCTCAATTCACACCTGAAAAACACCAAATTCCAGCGTATTAAAACAAACACAATCTTCAGAGTACTAGATTGAAACAAAAACTTAACCTTTTAGGGACTATACAAAATGGGAACCAAATTAGTAATGCATACCCTAAAGCATGGGCTGCTTTAATGGCAGGGACTATTCTGGGATGAATAGGAATCCTCTTGAGAACCTCTTCAATTTGCTCCATGGTGACCCCTTCTGAATGAAGCTCCATCATCATCCTATCCTGTAACAACCAAAACCACAGCAAGACCATCCTCTGTTATTACTTGTTTCTGTCATAAACACAAAACCAGAAGCAACAACTTCAAACCAAACATGGCCAAATTAAAAATAATGAATCATACCATGACAGAATTCCAGGGCATGGTGGGAAGAAGCTGATTGAACAAGTCGGTGAAACCCAACTCGTCGACGACCCAGTTGTCACTATCGCAGTCGATAATGGTCTTATCGAAGTCGAAAACCACAACAGTTCCGGACATTGCTGATTTGATAATCAAACGAAGGAAACAAATTGAGCAAAAATGTCAGTGACCCACAAGAACAGATCCTTTTGGGTGTCTCGCACTTCTCTCAAAATCGATTCTTGGCTTGGATTCACAGACCCCAGAGACGAGGGTATTTATAGAGTGGCGAACCTGCCCCAAAAAAAAAAAAGGGTTCTTTTGATTCCAAAGGAATATTACCTGGGGGCGAAGGAGGTCATTCGTGTATTGAAGGTTCTCTTATGGTAACTTCCTTTCTCTAGAATATGTTTATCGCATAAACCACATAATATGCCGATGTTTCTGATTCCATCGTAGCCGTTTGCTTTGATGACTTTTTCGATTGGTCAGAGGATCCGACGGTGGATGGAGTATGAAAACGTGTGAGAGAACAAAATGGAATATTCCATTAGAATGCAATTCTAGTGGCCACCTTTGAAATGTACTTCCCATTCCCTCTGAGGAATATTCTGGGGATGGTTCTGTTTGGTGGATTCTTAAACTGTTTAATTTAATGTATTTATTTATTTGTGAACGTTAAATTTAGAAAAATGAGAATTAACTATCAAGCATGTGGTGGTCATGGAAAGATACACTTGATGATGCAGACATTTCAGAAGTTTGAGCTCAAATTGGATTCTGTTTGCCCTTTAATTCTTTTTTTGTTGTTTTGCAAATTAATATAATCAAAATTCAGAGATAAAGTATTAAAGTCTCATCTCATTGTGCTCGAGAATGACTTCACTCATGTAATTTATCTAAAAAGATAAAAGTATTTGTTTATGTGTCCAACGTTTAGATTAAATTTTAATTTTATCCTTAATTTTTTGAGAAATTTGCACTTTATTTCTTAAACTTTTTTTTATATACAAAAATTCTCTTAAAGTTTTAAACTTAGCAAAAGACTCTTCTTAATTTTTATTTTGTATAACAAAATTCTTCCTGTTAGTTGACCATTAGTTAACCGTCAATTCAATGCTGACCTAAACTAATATCTGTGTCATATCATCAATTTTTTAATACCTCACATGCCTTCCTGCCACATCATCACTTTTATTCAACCAAGACTAATTTCCCTCTTTCTCCTCCTTCTCTCTCACCACAAACAACTACTTCCTAGAGCACCAAATTCACCCTCAAATGCCCACCACTAGTAGCATGAGCAACACATCCTACAGTGGATCGCGTCCACCATCAGAGGCTGCGGCTAGATATCCTCGGATGCCGCCGATCATTCGAAGGATTGTCACATTGAGTGCAATTTGTCCTCGTCGGTGATCGACAGCGACGGCAACTGTGATGGCTGCATTTTGTGTCATCTTCATCATTCCGTCAATCATTGCCTTTCTATCTCAATTTCCCACCATTGGATGGTGCAAACGTGGCAGTTAATGATCTACATTGTACCGCTCTTTGCCTCTAATCCTAAATCACATAAATGACAGTGTTTCAAGGGGGATATTTCATGGGGGACATGGTGTTTTTGTCTTTGATCTACACTGTAAGCTTCTATCATGGTGTTTCAAGTGGGATATTGCTCATCCCCCTCTTCTCTTTAACTTTTCCCAGAAGAGGGAAAAAACAAGAAAATTATTAAGATCTATTTGTTATTCAAGAAATTTATGGATTAGGGTTTGTAGTGAGTAGCCATTTCCAAATGTGGATTTTCAATACCCATTTCCTTGTCCTTGTCTTTCTGTTTGTATATGTAAATATAATATCAATTAAGAAAGTTAGAATTAGGTGTTCTCATATGGCTAAAATCCTTCTACTTCTATACAATGCCCTTCTACTTCTAGACAATAGTTTCCAGAAGAAGGAATTAGGTGTTCTCATATGTAAATATAATATCAGTTAACGAGTTGTTCGTGGCAAGAGAGAAGGAGGAGAAAGAGGGAAATTGGTCTTAGCTGAATAAAAGTGATGACATGGCAGGAGGGCATGTAAGGTGTAAAAAATTGGTGACATAGCACAGATATTAGTTCACATCAGCATTAAAATGATTGTTAATTGATGGAAAGAGATTTTTTGCACGAAATGAAAGCTAAGGGAAGTCTTTTGCTGAGTTTGATACTTTACTAGAGTTTTTCCACATAGAAAAAAGTTTAGGAAGATAAAGTGTAATTTTTCCTAATTTTTTTTACGTCAGTTATATCATTCATATTTTATTTTTATTTCAAATCTATCCTTTTTAATAATGATATCTATTCCACTTATAGAAAATATTGAGTTTGAGTTGCCTGAGAAGTGTCAAGTGGATTGCCTAATCACTATTTTTTGTTAGTGAAATAAACGACATTAGTAAAAAGAGTAGATTTGAAATAAAAATAAAATATGTAAGACATAAATAACACAAAAAAATGTTGAGGCAAAATTAAAACTTAATGTAAAAGTTAGAGATATAAAAAATATTTTTGTGTTTCAAAAAAATTGATTCACTTAAAATTATAATTATGGTTGTTTGATTATATTATATTTAATACCCCTCGTATTTTAAATATGACATTTGATTTATTGATATTTGGACATATATTATAAAAATTTATCTTTCAATTTATTCTTTATCTAATTCATTAATTTTCTACATATTTATAATTTTGTTTTAAACGTTATAACAAATTAATTTTAACATTTAATATGAAATTGTGACTTTTTTTAATATAATCATGAAAATTATTAATTGATTTTATTACTTAAAGGAACATATGTTAAAAAATTGATTTCAATGATAAAAACAAATTAAAAAGAAATCGAATTTAATATTTAAAACAAAAAGGTTGTAAATATAATTTAAGAATAAAATAATATATGATTGTACATACGTTAATTTCTAAACATATTTATGGAAATAAAAAAATTATTTTAAAATTCATAATAAATTAAATCTACGAATTTCAGTATAAATTAGACAATATTACGGTACAAAATATATCTATTAATAAATTATATTTTTTTAAAATAATAATATTATTGAAGATAATTTGATTATGTTTTTAACTTCAAACCTGCTTGTATTAATTTAGATATGAGTTGAGAGAATATTTTTTAAAAAAAAAAAGATCTTAGATTTATATATGTAGAGGATCAGATGGATTAATGTAGAATCAAGATAATTAAACTGGGTTTCCTAATATGATTTTGTTTTGATATCGTAATCTTTCACCAAAATGAATTTTTTATTATTATATGTTGAGATTTAAAAAATATATATTCATCATTTGACCAAAGATAGGAATAGCAATGGGCAGATACTCGGTCCTTTTTTTCAATATCCCAATATCAAATTCATATTATATAAATGTGTACTATATAAATAATATATTATAATTTATAATATATATATTCATGTATTACATAAATGACTAAAGGATGGGTATATATTATATTTATCCATTTATTTCGAACGGATATTCCATGGTAATATCTTAATCTATCCATTATTCATTGGATAATTATTTTTTGTTATTCATATTCTATTTGATATTTCATATCCATATTGTTTTATCTTAAAAAATTAAATTAAAAAATCTTTTAAGAAGTAAATTATTAATTTATATAAGAAATAAAACAAGAATGACATTGACACCCATAGAGTAGGAATAACTTTTTTGTTTTTGCAATTAATGAATGACCAAACATGTAAGTAATCTCATGACTTATGCAAATATCTTCTTCTTCTTCTTATTTTCCAAATTTACATGTGAACTGTCATGACAAATTAAAAATTTTCCCCCATAGTCAATGACTTAATCAAGTCTAGTCTCCAAGGACTTTTACATTTCAATTTGAATTTGACTTTTCTAAAAATAGAAAATTAAACGTTATTTATAAAATATTTTTAAAAATTGATAATGTGAAATAATTGTAAAAAGATGGCCGCGAATTATAATTTGATTGAAAAAAATTATAATTCGCGGCCATCTTTATCGAACAAACACTGAAAAAATTTATCTAAGTTTTTTTATTTTTAATGAAAAATACAATATAAGTATATGGTCTTTCAAAATAATTGTGTATCTTTTACAACATAATTGGTTTTTTCAAAAAGATTTAATACAACCAATGTCCATTCAACAATTGCTTATCTTATTAAGTAAAATTTCAAATCGGAGTCTTATAAATAAAAAAAATTAATACTAAAAAAGTTTTATACCTTTATAATTCAACTGGTCTCAAACTAGATTAGTTAGAACTCAATAAGTTTTCAAATAGACTAAATTATAGTCTTAATCCTTTTAGTTTCACTCAATTTTTAATTTGGTCCTTATAGTTTAAAAATTTGTAATTGAATTCTTATAACTTTACAAGTTTTTATTTTAATCCCTATTTTTAAAATATTGTTATTATTCTATTAAATTTTCGCTACAAGACTAATTATACATAACTTAAGTTAATTTATCCTAATTATTTAACATAAATTGTATTACATGTCATATACATATGATTTAATATCAATTAATTATATACATTTTTTATTGACATAATTATGTACATTTAGACTGTTAATATGTATATAGTTAGTCACATTATCAAAATTTAATGAAATACTAATGAAAGCTTAGTAACATGGGCTAAATTAAAATTTTGTGAAACTATAAAGATTTAAGTACAAATTTTCAAACTATAAACACTAAACTAAAAATTAAGTGAAACAATAAGAATCAAAAGAATAATTTAACATGTGAGTTTTAAATGCTATGTTGTTCTCCTCAGCAATGATCTCCATTCTATCTCAATCTCCTTTAAAACAAAAAAAAAAAACATTTCCCCTTATTTTAAATTAATTGTTCAACTTAGTGGATAAGTCTACCTCAACATGGCCATTTTAAAAGTATGTTAAAGAAAGAGTGATTTATGATGTTTCTTCTTCTGTTATTTTCTTCCTTTGAAGACACACCATATTATCAAGATAGTGATGATATTATTTTTATTAATTTCTTTTTTCTATTTGATTTGTTGGTTTTGACCTACCAATGGATTTCTTCCTATAGACTTTGAAGTTCAATTTGCGTCTGCTTTGTAGCAACTTTGATTTGTGCCCTTGGTATTGAATTAATTAATATTTAGTTGATGATGACAAAACAAAAGGTCCAATATACCAATACACGGTGTGATTGCTTGCAAAAAGGTTCAAGAAATTAAGTGCACATTATCAACTTTAATTTTTTCTTTTTTTTTTTCTTAGTTTTCTCATGCAAGGCAGAGATATAAGAGTCAATCCACGTTCTTTACAAGTCGTCTAAATGCGATCGAATAATTAGTAATATATTTTTTTAAAGACATTTACTGTCAGACTTTTAATAACAATTAAACTGTTGGAAAGGACTCTAGTTAACTTTAGTATTAGAGCCAACCCGAGCTTATAATATTTTCCACAGTCCTTATAATTTACTCAATTTATAATTTGGTCAATATAATTTAAAAATTTGTAGATTATTCTTTATAATTTTACAAATTTTAAATTTAGTTCTTATAATTTAACTCACTTAGATGTTTCATTAATTTTTATTGATATGACTAATTAGGTGCATAATAGCACATTAGTTAGTGGAATATGCAAGATTTATACCAAAAAGGAAGAAAAAATAAAAAATTAAACGAAATTAATTCATATGTATAGGAAATGTGACGTAATTTACGTTAAATAAATTATAAAATTAAACTATATATATTCCAAATGCCATCATAGTACATAATTAATCATGTTATCAAAATTTAACAAGTCGAGAATAAAATAATTTTTTTAGAACTGTAAGGATTTAATTAAAAATTTTAAAACTTTAAAAATCTAATTAAAAATTAAAAAAATTATAACGACTAAAAATATCAATTAACCTTTATAAATAAAATATCACCCATCTTGATTGAGCTTATTGGATGCTTCCGGTCATGAAAACTATAAATAAAAAAAATTTATTGTAAAATTTGATGTCAATCATCATTCCTCTTATAAATCAAAACTTAGTATCCACTTTTTCATTTTTTTAATTAAAAAAATATTGAGAACATGATATGAAAGTGGTTTTGAGTGCCTATACGTATACGTATCTGCTATGCGTAGATGTTCCTATCTTTAGGACGAAATGTACTAATTACACTATAAAATATTATATGGGCAAAGTGGCACTTAGTATTGGCAAAATAGACCGCAACTTATGTATTATTTTGAGCCTGCTTGAAAATGGATAGATTTGGATTTAAGAAATTAGACTCGTTAAATAAATGAGTTTAAACAGATTGGTCCATTTGCTCATGTGCCGGGCCAATTTTTTTAGTTATATTTTTATTTATTAGAAGAAGACCTAGTTGATACAATTAATATAGAAAAAACCTTAAATTGTGTAAATATTGTATTACAGATATGTCATTTTTGTAGAAGTTGGCGGGGGTGATATAATAACAGTACATAAGATGATAACAAAATATATAGAGAGAGTCAAAATCGTTATTATTATCAATATATTAGATAACGACAAATTAAAAGAATGATGTTTATACTATTATAATTGAAGTTGGTGATTAAAATTTAAATTCAACTAAAATAAATTTAGAACAAAAAATACAAAAAAATGGCCTAGCTCATTAATCTACGAGCTTAGACATTAGAAGCCAAGCTCGCGAAAAAAATGTTAATCTATGCCCAACTCATTTAAGGTGAGCTGAAGCAACTGGTTTGACATTACTAGTATAGCGCTAGAATAAAATAAAGAAGAATACATGCTAATGTCCAAACAGTGTCTAAACGATCAATAATATTAGAGGAACAGAATGAAAAAAGGGGGCACTCAACTTCTTAAAAATAAGTAAAAAAAAAATGTGTGTGTGTGTGTGTCCCCATAATTTTTTAGGCTTTATAGTTGTTGGTTCCAAATTTATATATATTAATAAAAAGTATTAGTGGCTTGACATACACTTCATTGAATACAATTTTTAACTTATTTTTAAATATAAAATAAATTACAATATATTTTGTTATGTTTTAAATTTTGTCTTTTTCACTCTCTCATTATCACATATATTTTAATTTCTCTTTTTATATTATATTATTTTTTATTTTTTTTATATATTTTAACATGTAGCTACATTCAGAGACCAATAACTACAAATTTATATATAATAGTGTGAGTAAGAAATTAACATAATTGTTGATCTAAGAGGGAAAAAAAAAGGAAGTTAAAGAATTTTTCAGTTTTTACTACTTCATTTATTTTAGTTCAGAATACAAAATAAAAGTTTTTATTTACAGATAAATTCAGTTGTCATTTTCCAATCATACTAAATAAGCAAGAAAGCTAAAGAAAAAAAGAAAAGAGGCAAGAAAGCTTGATAAATAAATAAAAGACGCAAGAAAGTTTTTGACGGATTTGCCAAACATACTAAAGAGGCAAATTTTGTAAAAGTCACTTTGTTGATTGTTTCTTTTAGATACATAATAACCCAAAAGCAATCATCTTAACATATATAATATTGAATTGGATTGAATTCGAGTTTTATAAATAAAAAAAATTAATATTGAAAGAATTTTATAATTTTATAATCTAATCTAATTTAAATCAAATTAGTAGAAACTTAAAAAAAGAAATTTGAATACAAGTATTTTAACGAAGATATGCATAAATGTAATGTAGTAATTGATTGATTGATTATTATTATTATTATTATTATTTGATAAAATGCAATATTCAAGTGATATGTAATTTACTCATATATTGATAATATTTCATAAGTTCTTTCTGCCACTGGTTAGATTTTCAACCTCAGCAAAAGATTTTGATTGATTCTAAATATTATGATATATTATATACTATGACATGAAATGTTATGTATATATAAGATTCTTATATTTTAATAATGTAAAATGTTTATGTTTAGTTGCACATATTAATTAATATTGTTTATTTCTTAAATTTATTGTATAATATACCCGATAAATTTTTTTTAATAAAATTAAATACTATCAAAAGATAAAAACAAAATGGGTAGCATATAAAAAATGTAACACACTTTATCAAATGATGAGATGACAAAATATTTTAGTTGTTATCATGTATGTGTGTGTATATATTATAGATCTAACATCAAAAACTTAACATTAACTAGCATAAGAAGTAGCAAGTCTACTTGTTTAGAAAATAGTTGCGTACAATTGATTTTGAATATAATTAATTTTGAAACTCGGTTAAAAGTGAGTTTGTGTGAACACAATTTATATTTAAAAACTATTATATAAAAAATAATTTTGAATAAAATGATAATGTTTAAATATCATTCATCAAGATCAGTTTTAGAAATGTAATTACAAAAATAAAGTATAAATTTTATATTATCTTATTTCATTTATTTTTGAATGTAAAGAACAAAACAAACAAGAAAATAATTGAAAAAAACAATTTTCATTTATTGCAAATGCAGAAGCAACTTCAACTTGCAATAGGACAAATGTGGATTTGAGGGCTGAATCATTTTTGAAGCATATAGCTATCACAAAATCAAACAGCAGCTAAAAAATAGAAAGTTCTCTCCATAAGTACGATTGAATTCTCCAAACGTGTTTCCAAACATACAATAGCTATTTAAATTTTAAGAATAGTAATGGTTCAATGAAGACATCACTGGCTAATTTTATACTAAGTAATATTAATCTTTCATCCTATTAAGTAAAAAGATATTTGTAATTTAAACAGTGTAACATCAAGGTGTAATCTCAAATGTCAGTATTATCACATATAAAACAGCATAATAAGTAATGTCATTTAATTAAAATAAGACAGTATGATATGATATAAGAAAGAAGAAGATGAAGATGAGAATATAAGAATGAAAGACGTGTATGATTTGAAGTATGTGGCTGAAACTAGGAACCACGTCTCTTCCACTCCTTTTTTTGTGAGGATGCAACATGCAAGTGTCCCCATCACTATTCTTCTACCCAACAAATCCCAACCACTTGACGCATGGCAAATTGTTCCCTCACAAACCAACAAGCCTCTATTTTCTTTTCCTTTTTTCTAAATTCCTCATTCATAGTTAACCTAAAGAATAAAATTAGTGCACATATGCTACATATGCTTAGGGTATGCATTGAATCGGATCAACTCATTCAACTCAAACCAACCTGTAAGATTAGGTTGGGTACTTGAGTTAACGAACTGATTCGATTTTATTTTTTTAACTCATAAACCATTGGTTTGAGTAACAAGTTTATAAATTTTTAAACCGCTGAACCTGAACTCACCCAAAATTTTTTTTTATTGTAGTACTCTTATAATATGCACTTATGTTGTGTATAAATTATTTAGGATTTAATTAGTATATTATTTATTTCTTTTGTAACATTTCCTTCTCTCAATAATAATGTGTAATACTACATATAACACCCACCGTTTTAATTATTTATTAAACCACTAGTTCCTTCATTTAAAAGTTTGTTATTCCACCTTTAATCATAGTTCAAATAAACACCAAAAGAAAAAATTAGCTCAATATCAAATTATAGATGATATTTTGTTTTAAAAAATATATAACTATGTATGGTCGAATTCTATTATTCTTTTTCATTGTTAATTATAACATTTTTAATCAAGTATACTGTTCAAAAAAAAAAACCCGTTATCCCGAACCAAATCAACTCATTGGCAACAGGTTAAATTGGTTTGAGTTAAGTGAGTAAAAATATCTTAACTTAAACAGACTCAACTTACAAATTTTTGGCTAGTTCGGTTCCTAAAATCCCCTCAACCAAATCAATATTGAATGTTCATTCATTGTTAAAAGTCACTTTGACAAAAAAAATCAAATTAAAACAAATATAATATTTTAATAACTAAATTGAATCCCTTGATTTTTTTTTATAGATTAAATTGAAACAACTAAAATGTTTCAAGGACCAAATTAGTAATCTACTCTTCTTTAAAGATTAAAAGGCTTGATTTAGATATATCTATTTTGTTTTCCACATGCTCACTAGAAACAATTTTGTTTAAAGTACTATCGAACACTAAACATGGACATCTCTCTCAATAGAGATTCAAACCTTAATTTGCCACTTTATAGAAAAATAACCATTTTCACTAGACCTGACTCCCAATCATAGTTTTGAATACAAATTTGATTATTAAGATATTGCCTCTAAATCTAACTACTAAATAGTTAAGATTAAATATATGCTAGTGAAAAATGTAATCAAAACAACAAATGTTTGAAAGTTTTTAAAATTTTCATGAAACTTAACCAAATAAAATATATTCAAAATAAATAAGTACTAATAAAAACAAAAACAAAAACAAATACACCTAATGAGCTAGTTCAGTAAATGCAATCAAATAGCATGGTAATTCCAGATTAGTAATCTTTGTTCAATCACTTACATCCCTTGTCCAATATCTCTCGTACATTATCAAGTGAGATTTTTATAAAGATATATATAGACAAAGTTAATGATATTATATATATATATATATATATGAATGATTAATTTAATTTTCTATTTTAAAAAAATCTTTTAAAATAGGAATGACAGGTATTAAGTTAGTTAAAGAAAGATGGGGGCATAAAATCCTGTTTGCCACTCAGCAACCAAAAGTTTGGCCGTTCACACTAACACTACGAAATCTGCCTAACCCTAAATATGCTTATGCTGTTACAGGTGCATAAATATTGAAATATACTTAATATATGCTATTCTTTTGGCGTTTGGAGGCAAGAGTGAAGTTTCAAAAGAATAAAAATAAAAAAGAGGAATCCTTCATTTGTTTTCTTCCCATGTAGCTTTGGAATAGCTAGTGGAGCTTCTTTTTTCTATTTTTACTTTTCATTATTATTTGTTATCTATGAATGATTGAATGGTTGGTACTGTTCAACAAATTGTCTAAAAATGAGTTAATTTTTAATGTTTAATGTCCACTCGGAATGCAAGTCTAAAACAGGTAGGCCCGTAGGTCACTTTTTAAAAATATACTTAAATAATATAATATTAAAATTTTTTAGTAAAAAATTTAATAATTTTTTATTAAAATACAATTTATACATGTAAAATATTACTTTCTTAATATTTTTAAATAATTAATAATTTAATTTTTTATATTTCTTTAAATTAATTATATTATATTTAAATTTAAAAATTTTATATTTATTTTTAAAAAAATTATATTTGTATCTAAATTTACTATATTTCTTAAATATAATGTTATAAAATATAAAAATATAATAAAATAAAATTATTTATATTAAATAATATAATTTTTGTAAAATAAAAATAAACTAGTCAGACCGCAAGTTTAGCTCATTTATCCTGTAGGCTAAATAGGCCGGCTAATTTAAACTTATTTCTATACAGACCCAATTTATGAAATTCAAATTCACCTATTTATGGACTAGCCTTTGAACCTCGATTCATTTTGACGTTACTAGAACTTTTTTTGAGAAATATTAAGATAATATCTTTTTTTTTTGGTGAAGATTATGATAATATCTTTGTTGCAGAGATGAGAAGGCAGAGTTGATACCGGACATCAAATAAATATCTTTTCACTCGGAAGCATTTTTATACGCATTCAACTTACATATTATTCATTTGTAAATAAAATTTACAAAGACAAAACTTAGCTGAAGGTTTTTTTTTTAAATAAAGTCCTTCAATAAAAATATAAATATATAACATGTGGAGATGCTCTTCTAAAAAGCAATTTTTGTTCAGCCTATAACATTGGTGATGCATTTAAATGTATATATGAAGTTAACAAAAGAGAATACTACTGAAAGCATCTAGGATGGGAATATTAATAGAGATCCTTCCAGAATGAGATATTCTATGGCGATGCCATAAATGAATGTGAAGAACAGTCTAAGCTTTGTTTCAGTTGATTGGGCCTAAACCCAAATTTGCTTCATACCTCAATTGTGGACAAGGCCTAAGGCCCATGAAGCCCAAAAAAATCAAATGAAATTCTGATATTCATGATTGAGATTTTAGCCATAACCCCAAAAAAAAGGAGAGAGATTTTAGCCGTATTCCATTGGGCAATGGATTGTCCACATGAACCGGTTTGTTTAATTCGTATTATAGGATAAGAATGGAAAAGAAAAGAAGAATGAAATGAAAATAAGAGTAGAAAAAAAATAATAAAAAAATATTGTTTGGTATGAGATGAAAAAAAAAAATAAATAAATATTTTTGTATATATCTTTTAATAGGATAATTTGACTATAATACCCCTAACTATATTTAAAAAAAAAAAAATCAGCCCCTACCTCCCGTAACCAAAATCGACATATGCTATGTTTGAGTAAAGAGCTTATTTAATATGAAATAAGTATTTATCATATAAGCGTTTATATATAAAATATTTTTACAATTGAAGATTTATAAGCGCAAACTTTATATAAGCTATTTTTACCTTATTTTCATAAATTGTTTTGGAAAACTTATGAAAATAAGATGAAAAAAGTTTATGGGCATTACATAAGCTATTTTTTATAAGCTCTCTCAAATACGTACATAATCGCTTATCTAATAAGATAAGTTTGATAAATTCAAAATAAATTATTCCAAACAAAACTATACTCAAACCCCACAACTCCATCATCGTCTTTTCTCTCAGCTTCCTTGTTTCTCTCTCTGTTTACCCCATGGACATACTCAACCAAAAACTTAAATCAATGTAATTTTTTTTCCTTAAGCATCTGAAAACTCTCCCGTCGTGCTCCAGATTAAGTATCAGTCAATCTCAGATCCCGTCGCACTCGTCCTTCTCTATCGACGAATGAACTCCCATTGCTCTGGCAAGTGAAGGAAGCTTTAGAAAATAGGTTAAAAGCCGAGTCCTGAGATTTGTTGTTTTTCCATGATAGAAAGCCGAGTCCTTCAGAAAATAGCTTCAAAACCAAGGCAAGAGGCGAGAAAGAGCTTGACAAATAAAAATTCGCAAGACACAACATGGTGGGGGTACCACGGTAATTTCATCTATTTTCCATTGAAGAACACAGTTTTCCATCAATTTTGGAGAAAAAAAAAAAAAAGCAACTAAGGAAAACAGTGTAAATTTTTTCCCGAATGGAAAGCCGGTTCTCCTCTTCCAGTGCCAACCAAATGATGGAAAAGGAACTGTATACTGGAATTCTATGTTCTTCTTTCCCTTGGAAGTTGAACCAAACACGTTGGAAAAGGAGTGTGCAGTTCTTGATCTGGATTATTTGTCAAATTACAACTTGTAATTATTAATATTCTAAAATTTAGACCGATCATTAAATTGATAGAGGTATTAGTCTACGATTTACTAGTTTGATCATCGTTAAACTGGAGTTGAACCGATAAGTTATATATATATATATATATATATATATATATTTAATTGCTTTTCTATTTTTTTTCCTTATTCTCTTATTTGTTTTTGTGACAAAAATGATATTATAATGCAAAAATAATTAAGAAAAAAAAAAAGAAATATAACATGATGGAAAAGAATAAAAAAATTAAAAATAAAATAAAAGCTTGCTAAATCTCATATAATATAAGAAATAATTGTATTTTATAAATAATAGATTTTTTCTATTTTATTATTATTATTTGTTTTTTTACAAAAACCAGTTCACCTGTTTTTGATCGATTTTTTGGCTAGTCGATTTTTAGGGGTCAATCAGACTAGACCAATGATCAGTTCCAGTTGAATCTGCTAGTCCAATCTGATTCTATAATTTATGGTAATTATGGATCGACTATTTTTTATTTTTTTTTTAATTTCCTTCCTTCAATTTTAGTCACTTGTTTCATTTGCACATGGGATACTAACACGGGACTCTAGAACGCAGTCCAGAACATGCACTATACTCTCCTTTTTGCAATGTTATTAGAACCAGCTCAGTCATTGACCCAAGTTGACCTCCGGATCAATTGTTGAATCAGATAAATAAATTAAAAAATTAAAAATTATATATATAATTATATTTGTTTACAAATAAATTTAAAACTAAGTAAAATAAATAATTTTATATGTAAATTTCACATTTTAAAGTCTTAAAATCATAGTTATTAGTCATAAATAATTTTTTTGTCATAAAAATACAAATAATTTAAAAAAAATTTTGTTATATTTTAAATTAGATGATTATATAAATTTTTTGATTTATACTCTTCAATTTTGATAGCAAGACACACAATATGGTAAGACAAACCACCTATAGATAGAAGAGATAGAATTTGATTCCAGGTAAGTACACATTTTTTAAAAAATTTTTAATTTTTTATTAAAAAAAAGGCTCGGGACAACCCCGGGTCACTTGTAGGCAGGCTAAAACACATGACTTGGACCGGTTTCGGCTCTAACTCGTCGGGTCCGGATCAAATTTTTGAAAAACTTGGATACCAACACGAAAATAATCTGAGTCACGTCTTTATAATAGACACTGTCCTTAAAGAATTTATTCCGCGACCACAGCTAAAAATCTGCGTCTACAGAACTCCCTCTAGGATTAAGCAGATTCTTCTGAGAAAGATTCTCAGGCCGCAGAATAACAGAAATTTTGAAGAGCGTAACTCATAGAGTTTGAGAGAGGGAAGAGAGAAGAGCACAACAGTTTGTTGTGTGAGTGTGTAAAATGAGGGGAATGAGTCCTCCTTTTATAGCTGTTGAACATTAATGAGGCAAACAAAAATTTTAATACAATTAAAATTCGGTTTCAAAATTAATGGACAGTTTCAAAATATTTAATTATATTTAAAACAAATAAAACAAAACTGTCATCCCTTAATTTTCTGACATTAATCCAAATTAATTTCATAATAATAAAATTTGCCTCTGTTCAGATAAGCTAAAAATAAATTAAAAAGATATTTTGAAATACAAAGCCTTTAAAAGGCTATTTTCACAACAATCCCCCATATATTTCAAAAGATATTTCAAAAACTTTTGGGTTACATATATGGGTGTAGACGCATTAATCCAGTATCTCTTTTTAGACTATGAATCAGACCTAGACCGATAAGATTTATCTTACAGAATAGTCAGTGAAGCATATAGCTTCTATGAACCAACATACTCTTAGTCGTAAGATAGTGACCTTAAGAGTCGCATCTCACCCCCCACATTTCTGCTATTAACGTCGTTGTGCGCATTATTTCAGCCGTGCACGTGCCTAGAATTCATGAGTGCTCTAGAGACTTCGCCACGATCTCATGGGAGCGGCCCCACTCCACACTCATATAGGTGACTTCATCAAATGTATCTGCAATGAATACACCACCCTCAATGTAGGGCTATGAAGATCATAAAGAGCTTATGCTCAACCCACAAGTCAATGCATTCTAGCACTTTCACACTTAACACCATAGGAAATGGACTGAGAATATAGTGCTAGCAGAATTAACAGACGACTTGTTATTACCCATATGAACTTTTTTCATGGGATCTCCAATCACAAAGGTTGGGTTCCCGCTGCTGTTAATTTCATATTGGCTTAACTCCAATTCCCCTCGATGTGTGAAGAACTAATTTCCTTCTTACATGCATGTTTAGTCAGTGAATTGGCCAAATTCACTTTTGACTTTACAAAACTGATCAGTATACTTCAAATTTCATATTTTAGCAATTGCTTGATAACTTTGTATCTCAACACAAGTGTCTACTCTTACCATTGAAAGTTTGTTCTTTACAATGGCTATTGCCATTTGGCAATCACAAAACATAGACACTAACATCATTGGGCTTTTACCCAATTAAAAAATTTGCTAAGTAGTTTTTCTGCTACTTGCACTAAACTCTAATTTTATAGTGAACCTATAGATTTGTATGGCTGCTTTCTCCAAAATAACATCCTACCACCAAGGGTGAGGTTTTAACCACTAGTGGACTTTGTCTCATCTGAATCAAAAACTCAGTTAACATCATTGTATTTTTCTAACACAATAGAAAATCTACTTTATACGATATCTGTCAACTCTTTTATTAGATTTGTGTACATATCGACACTCATCTGACACATAACACATGATATGTCAGGCTAGGTAAAGTTTATTAAATACAACAGAGATTCTCCTCTGTTTTCCTTAACTGACTGTTAAAATCATAAGTAGTTTTTCACCAGTTTGTCATCTTGATGATCAAACTTTTAAGACAATTTTGAACATAACGTTCTTGTGATAATAAAATCTCATCACCTTTCCTTATGGTTTTAATCCCAAAATCTCATTTACTTCACCCATGTCTTTCATGTCAATATTAGATGTAAAGGAATATTTGACGTTATGTAACATCTACATCACACATACATAGACAAATATTCATCCTTATCATCTATTACTTTCACATATATACACATCCATCTTTAACTAAAAGAGATATTTTGACTAATCACAAAGAGAAACTATTAACAACATAATAACTAAGGTTTTATAGTTAATTTATTTTTCCATAGTCATGTAACATAAACTTTGCAAAATACCCAGAGTATAATTACACAACTCATATGAAACCTCATACAAAACCTTGTAATTATTATAGATGGGCATCAAATGCATAACATGTATGCGCATCTAAATTCATCCATCATATAATATTATTTTTTAAGAAAATAATTTCACAGAATTATTTTGGAACTTTTCAATCTCATTTGTGACCAATAACTCAATAACATTGTACCTCTATGTACAATTAAAGAGTTATCATGGATTGGAATTAGAAAATGCTAATTCCAATTATATATATATATATATATATATATATGGCAAATCATCATCTCAATGAGATGGTTTCTTCAACTTGGAAATTGACAGCATATCATCATCTCAAAGAGAATATTTTCTTAATTTTCAAATTGACCCAAAATTTATATGCCAATATCTTCAAATTTGATCACAAATCCACAAAAATCATGTGCTAAAATAAAACTCTCAAAAGCTTAATATTAAGCTATTTTGAATTCTTAAATTAAAACCCTCACACATATGTTTATTTCAAGAATCCCACGTAAATAAAATTCTCAAAATAGAGAAATTTTAAAATAGTTCACATGTAAGCTTTAAGAAAGCCTTTTCTATCCAAAATATCACATATATGTAATATATATATCTCATATATATTTTTATTCCATTACACACTACTTCATACCACAACGACACACTCATGTATACATACACATATAGTGCAAAGTGTCCTCTCATCCTCCACATTACCGTTGGCCACACTTTAAAATACCATATGAGTCCATTAATATATATACTTAAAACATCCATGTGGTAAGGCCAAAATCCAATATGTATATATATTTTTCATCTCCTTCTCACAGCATTTCAATATACAAGATATGCAAATATATAATGTGGGTTTAGTCACATTAAAGCCATATTAAACCCATAAAAGTACATTAATTTATATTGATGCCAATAATATATATTAATGCACAATTCACAAAGGCTTCCGGTTACCCACTCAATGTTTATACACATAAAATTAATAAAACGAATATAATGCCTGTGAGAACATTATACATATAAAAATCAACGTCCACTATGATATTTATAATGTTAGCAATATAAACATGTTGATGTACATTGCAATCCAACTGTTGGCCACATTCAATATATGAAATAACCTTAAAATACTATGTTGGAATATCTCAATTTATATTTGATAAGAAACCCAACGTTTATATATATATATATATATATATACACACACACATTAAATGCATCACCATGTACATATATACACACATAAAGGCCATATCAATACATTATAATGTTGAAAAACTGAAGAGGATATTCCAGCGGGAAAACATTTAAAGCTATGTTTATAACCATTATAACACATACATATAGTGTTTGCCTTCTAGCTAAAAGACCTATTGGCCACATGAGAATAATTCTCATTAAGTTGGAGCAAATAACATAACCAACTTATATGTATACATAATAAACACACATTGGCCCCACGGTTTATATATATATATATATATACATATCAATGCTCCCCAACGTTTATATACTTCATCTTCCCTCATAAAAAAGGCCATGATTATATATATTAATCCATTATTAGAAAAAAACAATTAAAACACTATAGCATGACAACATACCAAAGGAAATCAAATTCCAAGGCAAACATCATGTAACTAAAATTAACAAAGATTGAGAAAATATTACCAGTGTTCCTTAAGAAGATAATCAAGGTGCGACTGCTGCAACGTTAGTATTTTAAATTCCTTAAGATTGTTGAAAAACTTCGATACCAACACAAAAATAATCTGAGTCGCGTCTTTATAATAGACACTGTCCTTAAGGAATTTATTCCGCGACCACAGCTAAAAATCTGCGTCTACAGAACTCCCTCCACGATTAAACAAATTCTTCTGAGAAAGGTTCTCAGGACACAAAACAACAGAAATTTTGAAGAGAGTAACCCAAAGAGTTTGAGAGAGGGAAGAGAGAAGAGCACAACAGTTTGTTGTGTGAGTGTATAAAATGAGGGGAATAAGTCCTCTTTTTATAGCTGCTGAACATTAATGAGGCAGACAAAAATTTTAATACAATTAAAATTCGGTTTCAAAAATTAATAGACAGTTTCAAAAATTAATGGGCAGTTTCAGAAAATTAATGGACAGTTTCAAAATATTTAATTATATTTAAAACAAATAAAACAAAACTGTTAGTACTTAATTTTCTGACATTAATCCAAATTAATTTCATAATAATAAAATTTACCTCTGTTCAAATAAGTTAAAAATAAATTAAAAAGATATTTTGAAATACAAAGCCTTTAAAAGGCTATTACACAAATAACTATACCTTTTTGCTGACTAAAAAGAGACAATCCATTTCCATTCCACTGACAACGTAAAATTTTCCCATTCAACAGATGAAATTGAGTCGTTTTGTCCTCCATGGTTGAAACTTTTTTATTAATGAGAATGCTGCAGTAACTCAAATGAACCGGACAAAGAGGAGAATAAGCTAACAAAACTTTCTCCTTAGGTATTTGCTGTGATTTTCTTGCACAAAACATAAACTTTAACTGGCTATTTTTTTTGGGTCCAACTCAACTATACATCAGTCATATGAACCAACAAAGCTCCTACTTTTAAGAACTATATCTAAGATTAATCTTCGTCTAAACTGACAATTAACCTCCCAAATTGTTTGGCTATTTGGTTGTTGTTCCTTAATTTAATGAGTTAATGAGTTAGTTACTGAGTTCACATTAGTCTGTCTGTGCCTCTGTGATAGCAGAAGCACTAATACCCAATAAATTTGTTACTTCTAAGAACTAACTCATGCAATCCTTAATTCTCGAAACGCATAACAATTCAAGAACTAACAGTATAGTTCTTTTTCCTTTGTCAATTCAGTAGGAAGGATTTCAGACCATTTGTCAGGTCAAAGATTAAAAGAACAGATTTCTCAGTTTCATCATCTCCTTGTATAAGCAAATTGCGCAGACAAATATATGCCAAAAGAAGCACCTGAACCCATTCTTCTGATGACCACTAATCAATGAAGCACCATAAAAAAAAAAAAGTTTAAAAGCTGAGTCCAAATTCTTTGCAATTGGCGCCAAAAATGCAATGTGGTCGCCAGATCATAGCCGTCCGTTTTGAATCACACAGCCACTATTGGATGAAGGTGCATTTTGATTTATTCATTTTTAATTTTTTTTTTGCCTCAATCGTGATCGTCCAATACGAAACAAACGGCCGTAATTTCAAGATTGGACTCTGCAATTTTAGCAACTACAAAAAATCCAAACTCCTAACTCCTAAAAGTTATGACAAGACATTACATATTTGCTCAGAGGTTAATGCTATGCACAAAGTACCTGTTTCCTCTGTACCTAAGCATTCTATCTTCTGCTCCAACACACCATATATGGCCTTGCAGCTCCAAATTTCCCTTCATCCCAGCTGTTTCCCACACAAACTTGAAAACCCCAAGCGCCTGATCCAGCTGCTTCACACCACGCCCAACCATCTTTTCATCACCTGAAGTCAAGATTCTTCCCATGGACAAGCAAAAGCTGTTATCAATGCCATTCTCATAAACCCCACCGCGCATATCCACTTCAATATCTGAAACTCTTCTGTACAGGTAATATGACAATAGAGTGAACAAACACCTAGATGAGTGACCAAGTGTTTTTGTAAGCTTCTTCTGCACTAGGCTTTCTTGATGTCTAGCTTCCTTGTACCCAATACTGTTGTCAACTATAACATCCTTAATTTGAGAAAGACCTTCCTTCATTGCCTCAAGCTTGGACACTTGCAGCTTCAACCTTGTTTCACTTCTGAAACATTCAATCAGATCATTGAACATTTCAAGAACGTCTTCCCATTTGCAGGGATCAGAAGGGTCAGAAGTTTTAGAAGGTGTAAGCTTCATCCATGAAGTAGAGTCAGGAGCAGATGAAACTGCAGTTTCAGTGAGTAACTTTAGGCAGTGATGAACAATTTGCTTACCCATTATGGAACTACTTTTGCTTAACCCTTGAACACCCAACAAATCCAAATCAAATTTCATGCCATTCAGAATTTCCTCAAGTGCACCTGTCCATATACGGTGCTGAGTCACCTGTGGGCACACTGTGAAGCGGACCACTTTCCTCTGTTGAGCAGAGACGTTGAGGAAATTGCTTATCTTAGCGAGCGAATCAACAATTATAGGCTCTCTGTCACTTGCTTTGCTGAAAGGAGAGACAGAATCTTGATGTGTTTTCTGTGTGTGTCTCACCTTTAGCTGAACCGATGGATACCCAATAAAAGCCCGAACAAGTGATTTGAAGTTACGCATTTCGTGTTCGATTCGATCGTCAACGACGATGGAGTTACTGGTAATGTCGACGAGTCTGCCGTTGATGGCATCCACGTTTTTCAGCATTTGGGACAGTTCTGAAATCCTCGGAAACGCCTCGTCGTACCATTTCAACGGCAAAACATGGTGGCGGGATGCTTCCGAACAGTGATATAGCATGGAGTTCAGATACAGAGCATTGGATTCCCTTATCCTCAAACGGGTTCCACTGTCAAGTAGATCCCGAAATCTGAAGGCCATTACTACATGTCATGAATCCTCTACACGATAAATTATCATTCAGTATCTCTCTATTCAGTGCTTCAGCTTCGTTGTGGCATTTAAGCAAACAGATGGAGTGCACTTGCTTTTGGAACCTTCACAGGGCAGTTCTTAATCCTTATTTGAATCATCTTGGCCCTATGGGACTTAGTATGCTCTAGCTCTTCTGTTTCATTTCGATTCTTTATCTTTACTTTCTTTTGGACATTAACGTTCAGTACTTCAGAGTCCAGACGTTTATAGAACTCTCAAGCAGAACCCAGAAGCCCAAAATTGCCCGGCCATGCACTTCTATATATGTATGTATATACATACAGGGAAAAATTACACTTCATTCAATTATACCCTTGTTATAATTTTTCTTAAAAGTGAAAAATATTATAGCTGTCAACTTGGCCAAACTAGGTTGGACATTTTGCCTGGCCCACTATATGCGGGTTGGAGACCAAACAAGCTAGCTTGAAAACCTATATTTTTTTAAAAAAAATTGTTTTTCCTTTTTTAGGAATAAAAAATAATTTATTTGTTTTAATAAAAAAGATATAAATTTAGATATTTGAATCTAAACAAAAAGTTAAAAATAGAATTATTCTCTCTTTTTTTGAATTATTCCTTCTCTTTAGGGTTATCTTTTCTAATTAATTAGGATTATATGATTATATAAATTTGATATGAAATTATCTTTAAATAATGTCTTTTATCCTCCTTAGATTATTCTACTTAACATATATTATTAATATCTAATGTATATATATAACGGGTAACTTGTGAATTAGGCGGGTCAAGCTAATTAGGCTCGGTTCTAAACTAACTTGCTTTTAACTAGACTGATTCACTCCTTAAGGGGGCTAAACAAGCCAAATCTATCGAGTTGGGCCCATTTTGTAAGCACTAAAAAATATTACATTAAGCTAAAATTAATATTTGAAAATTAAATAATTTTTTTAAAAAAGTAAGCAAGACATCATAAAGGAAGAAAATTAAAGAAAAAAATATAGGATATCGTGTGACAAATCATGTAATTTTTATAAATTAATTTTAAGTAATATGCAAAAAAAAATTTTATAATGATTTAAAGGATAAAATATTATGTTTTAAAATTCAGAGACTAAAACTATAATTCAGTTATAGTTTAGATAAATTAAACATAGTTTTCCCCATATATATATACATATATATATGTATGATTTAGGGCCTTCATTTTTAAGACTAGATGCCACAATTTCTAATGACAGCATTATATAATTTTTGGGGAAATTGTTTCAATTTCTTATTAAAATTTAATTATGAAGTTAGCAGTTAAAATTTAGACTAAGAAAAATATATTATATTATTTAATATTAAATGTAAAAAGTTGCTTTCTCATTTTGTCAATATTTACAAAATAATATTAAATTGAAGTAAAAATATAAATATAGGAAGCTATGTTTTATTACATTTTAAAATTCGTGTAAAAAGTAAAACACCTTGTAAAATGTGAATAGCTTTTATCGCTTCAATTTATTTATTTTTTCCTTCTGCGCCACTTGTTAATTATTTACATTACTCCTCACCACTAAACTACACCTAACTATATTAACATAGTTTACAATCATTTTATTTATCAAGCTCTTTCCTATATATTTAATGTATTACAAAATAATTTATAAGGAACAACAATGAACTCGATTGAAGCAAACTTTAAATAACAATAGTAATAAATGAAGTGTATAAGAATTTTTAAATAAATAATAATTGTTATATTTTTAATTCATGTAATTTCTATAGAGGTACATTTATGTTTTTCTAGTTTTAATTTTTAAGTGATGCATTTACACTTTTTTTATTAATAAAAGGAATTCATTAAACAAGAGTCAAATCATAAACATACAATCTCAACCAATTTATGCTGTGTTTGATAGTTAGTGAGGTAATAGGAGAAAGAATAAGGAAACATGAGAGATAACAAGAAATTATCTAAATTATCCCTTTAAAAACACAGCTTTTTCTTTTTTTAAAAAAAGAAAAGTTAGGATATTTTAGTAAAATATTTTACTTTCATTTCTATTATCTTTCCTTTTTATTTTTCCCTTTTTGTGTACCAAGCACACCATTAGTAGTTATAGAAAGGTGCAAATAAAGGAGCAATTTATATAGATAGTAAAATGTATAACCCTATAGTGGACTCTTGCATGAGCACTCATATAAGAAACTTCAAATATGGTCTCTATGTGAGCAACTATAACCTAAGGGAGTTTGTATTCTCTGTTAGGAACTATATGCCCAACATAGTATTGGGCTCCTCAACACCGTTTGATTGGGTGAAATAGGTGGGGTTTATGTATATCCTAACCCAATCAGATGATGTTGAACTCCTATTGAACATACGGTACTCAGCAAAGAATTCGTTCGCTACCTAAAGTATCAAAAGAGAAGACACTTGACGAGATGACAATCTCTCATAATATGGGTTATAGTCTCTATTACTTGTGTGTAGAGATTGTAGATTGGGGCTTACAAAGAGTTTAGATGGAAAATTTTCTCAGTTGTTGGGAAGCCATTGTCGTAGATTCTCCATACAAGGAATTGGATTATTGGGTGTGTTGGAGTTTTCCAAATCCATGAGTGGTTTATGTCTACTTGGTTTGATTTTTGGATTAAGTTATGTTGAAGCTATCATAAAGTTTCCATTTGGTCTTTCTTTTTATGTTGGGCAGTATTTTTTGTCGATTTCAATTACGTTAAAGGGGTAGCATCCGAGATGTGTTTAAGAAAATTAAAGGGCATGTTTGTTAGGTTCCATTATTTTTTGTAGATGTTATTACGCTGATTAGTTTTGCCGTCTTATGGTTTTTTTGGAAACGACCGTTAATTTTGTTCTTAAAATGACAATTTAATAATCAGTTATTCACCTAGAGATATGTGTTATTACCAGAGTTGTATGGTATCTTACCAATAAATTTTTTGTTTTTTGTTATGCTTTTCCTAACAAAGGAATGTCTTGTTTTTCTTTCCAAGGTTTCTTTCCTAGAATTTATGATGCATTTACCCTTTTCAAATCTCAAAATTGATTAGTCAGTCAAAAAATTAATGGTTCATTCAAAATGTTACCACTTACCAAAGCAAGCTGATGCATTTTTTTTTATTGAGATGACAATTATGGTCAAGTTATTGAATTTTATGAATTTCAGATAGTGTAAATGAATTTAGATCTTCTATTTTTTTTTTAGTTTACATTATAAATTTTGAAAAAGGAATTTTTACTACAGTTCAGTTAGAATTATAACTTAAAGGAGTTTATTTTCAATACTTATACAATTTTAGCATTAGTTATTGTTATTGTTTAGTTTTGATCATGTAATTTAATTTATTTGTAAAAAAAATAATTTAATTTTAAATCATAAATAAATTAAATTCTAAATTTTAAATAAAAATTAATGATATATCATGATAATAATGATATAGTTAATAAACTATTTAATTCTTTTAAAGCAAATATGCATATTAGTTCATGAAAGATACATTTTTTTTTATTGTCTAGTTCTTAAAATTTTAGGCATTGAACAAGTTAGTAAATTATAGATGCAATACAAATTAATCACTTTATATAACTAAATTGTATGTTTATTTATTTATGATAGACTAATTCAATAAATAAGTTTAACAAGTTTATAACCCTCGTGCATTGAATTATGTAAAATTAAACTTTCAAGAATTAAACAATGGACATATGTATTTTTCAAGAATTGAATTACTAATATAGTCGTATATAGATTGGTTCTAAAAGTTATAATTTCTTATGTTATTGAAATTTAAGTGTAAAAAAAAATTAGTATCTATACATTATAAACTTAGTACAAATTAGTCTTTTTAGTATAACTAAATTGTATATTTATTAATACTTGAAGAACTGACTTAATAATAGTATCTAAGAAATTTATGACATTGAGAATTAAAAGTGTGTTTGGTTTTAAATTGAGTTTCTACAAACCATGATTTACATTCTATTAATGTGAATTTGGTGTAAAATAGCATGTTTGAGAATTTTTACATTAATATAATTTTGTCCTCAAATCATAATTTCAGTAAAAGTTCAAGGTTGTTGCTTTTGCAAATCACAGATTAGCTAAACTTCAATTTTTTCAAAATTAATTCTATAAATTATGATTTACCTAAATCTAAATTTTCTAATTATTTTCTAAATACACGTTAAATCATTTAGAAGACTAAATACTCAACTCATATATCGTTTTAAAGATTATATTTTAATTATAATCTATATTCTTAAAATACTACAACAATCGAGTGGAAGTGAATGACATGGCACAATCAATTCGACTTTTAATATAAAATTATATATCAAAAGTGGAGTCATGTGAATGTTCAATTATGGCCTACACTTTGGTGAAGTGTTTCGTCAATTTCAAAGAAAGTTACATGAAATCTTAACCTCAGACAACATAACATCTTTATTTTAGGAATATGTCCAACTTCTAAGCAATCTTGTTTTTCTCTAACCCTTTACTTCTGCAGTTTGTATATATATGTGATAGACAAGTAACTATTTCTTATCATTGTTTTGCCCTTTTATCTCCACTTTCTTATAAATTATGAATCTCATATTTAGGTATGGTATTTTTATTATCAATAATTTTTTACAAAAAATAATATTCTAATTTAGTTGTTGAAATATCAATTGTTTTAATTTAATTTTTAGAAAATTATATTTATCTTAATTTTGTCATTTTTTTGTCAAAAAATAGTCTAATAATGATGAATTTGAAATTTGATGATTTAATAATAAAAATTATTAAATTAAGTTAAATATAATTAATTATGTTGCAACGTCTTTTAAGGACCAAATTATCATAATTGTAATTTTTTGGAGACAAACTCAATTTGTTTTATTGCTCTTATAAAATTCAACATTGTATAATTAAATTTTTAAATTTAATTTCATGTTATTCTTATATAAAAAATAATTACCAAAGATATAAAAAAATTAATTTTATTCTTTTTGTTATTGCATTAATGTTATCTTTAAATTTTGATTAATATGTGTTCATGATGTATTAATACTTTAGATAAATTAAAAACATTAATTTATAGTTAATGAAAATCCCATATGCTTTTGAAATCCAATTATGGGTTATTGTTTAAATAAGCTGCATTTTGATAGTTTTCTTTAAATCAGCTCAAGTGAATATTAAAATCGGATTTATGTTTTAACATAGTCAAGTAATGTTCACAGTCAATGATGAGATAGATTTTCTTATTGGCTTTGAAAGACAAACAAAATGCTTAACTCATATAATCGTTAATTTTTATAACTAACGATTTAAATTTTATGGTTATTTTCTAAACAAATAAAAAAACAGTATCATAAAATTTGAGTCATTAATTATGAAAGTCAACAACTTAGATGAAGCGCCGTGAAAGCCAAGTAAGGGATCCATTGGCTTCAAAGATTTGAGTTAAATGAGAAATTTTCTTTTTATTGGTTTTACTCTGATTAAAATTAGAACTTGGATGTTTTAACTTAAAAAATAATTTTTATACTATTAAATCAAAACTCATTATTCGTGTCAAACAATATTTTATCAATTTTTTGTTAAAAATATTACTACATAAAAATTTACTCCACTTCAATTAATTAATTTAAAATATATTAAATCACAAGAATTGTAAAATTTTATCAATGTTAGTATTTTTTTTATATATTCAGGAGTCTTTAATTTGTATTTCTTCAGTTAATTTTATATACCTTGCCAAACGCAACTTAATAAATAAATAAATTAATAATTTATCTTCCCTTAATTAATATAACAACTCCTTTTCATCAAAAAATTAAGATAAAATAAAATAAGACGACTTATATATATATATATATATTATCCTACAAATAAATATTCAGTGACAGAGTAATCTCATGTAAGACTGTTCATTGTTCAGTGGTTGGTTTTGGTAATTTTTTACACTGTCAAATCGAATCGCTGAGTTCAATTTATTTTCTAAAAGCTTTTAGTTTATAAAACTAAACTAAAATGTGATGGATTTGTATCTATTATGTGGTCTCTCTATTTTTATGGACACATTTATTTATTTATTTATTTTTTGACATAATTTAAGACAAAATAGCATCACTATTATTTGTAGATACAAATTAAAAAAAAAAGATACTTTTTAAACCCCAAACTAAACAACAAAAATATGCCAACTAGTTAACAGAGTGTATTTAAAAAAAAATTACGTGTTTTATTTCACACTTTTTAATAACATTTAAATAATAATTTTTTTTCTTTTTAAATATATATTTTTATCCATTTAACTATTTGATATTACGTGTGTATATATATATATATATATATATATATATATATATATATGTTTACCAACATAGTTTAAGTCGCATTTTAAGAGGCACTATTTTTAAGGAAAATTATTCTACGACTACAGAAATTATTTTGCATCTACAAAACTTTCTCCATGATTAAACAGACTCTTTTAAAAATTTCTCAGGTGCCAAAACAGCAAAAACTTAAAACATATAACCTAAAAAGTTTGAGAGCAAAGAGAGAAGAGATAAGATAACTTCTGACTATCTTACAAAAAAGAGAGGGGAGGAGGCCTTTTTATATACACAAAAGTGTAACAGTAAATGACATGAATTTAAATGACTTTTAATAGTAATTAAAAAATGATTACGAGATATTAAAAGCTATTAAAAATAGTTTCATCCATTTTACTCTTTTTTGAAATATTAACAATACACTATTTTTTTAACAGTATTCAACAATGAAGATCAACTGAATTCTTTTGAATTTTCGATATGAGTGACCTAATTTTTTTTGGTTGGGTACTAGAAAAAAAAAAGATTGATGCTGATCCAACTCAATCGATTCAATGTAAATTCGACGAATTTGACTGAGTTTGCACTGATTCTAAGATCCATTTTATTCTATTTCAAAACCTAAATTTACAAACTTGAACGATTTTAAGAAATAACTCTACAATTTAACAACTATGATTTTAAGTAATTAAGGAAATTGCTAATGATTACATTCCTAATCTCAATATCAAAAGGAATCTGGATTGTCTTTTCAGTAAAGAAAAATGACATTCTAAATTATAATTTATGTACTTATTAACTGTGTCAATAATTACAAATTAGCATAAATGATCAATCATCAATCACTATTTACTTTTCCCATTCCACCAAACTAAACATTCTTCTTCCTTGTGATGAGTACCAACTTGAAGGAGAAAAGAAAGAAAGGAAAACAAATAAATTACACTGACTTGTCCAGAGATTGGTTAAATTATATTTAATATTTGCTTTAGTTTTAAATATTATATTTGGTCTATCTAATTTATTTTGTAATTGTTGAAATTAACTTTTTGCAGTTTTTATTCCTTTTTGTAATAAAAGGTAAAAAAAAAAATTTTGTTTTTCATTTCTTAACATGTACTTGAGTTTTAATTTTGTCTTAAAAATTTTTTTTTGGCTAATGTCATTTCATACATCAATTTTATCCTTAAGGTTAATACAATTAACAAATTTGATAGAAAATGTTAATATGAATGCCTTCTAGTGATATGTGAACTCCTCCAAATGACATGTAAATTTTTTTCATTTGATACATCAAAAGTTTAAATATTAATTTGGGTCAAGAGAGATAAATGAAAAAGTATCATTTGGAGTAAAATTGAACCTTAGAGCATCTTAAATAATGCAATTATAATTAGTTACTTATTGTAGGTTATATAATGTCACATCACTACTTTTTTGCTTTAAGCAACTCTTCAATACTTTAAGCAACTCTCCACTCCAATGGTACAATTCTAAATAATTCTCACATGTTATTCTACATCTTTATACTCTCACAATGAATCTTACAACTCTCTACTATTTTTGTTGAAGAACGATTCTTACATGTGATAGTCAAATATTTGAGATAAAATTAAAATTAAAATCAATTAATATGATACGTTGGCAGTTAATGTGTCACATGAATAAGTTCACGCCAATATTTTCTATCAAATATGTTAAACTATCAGGTGTTCAAATACTAAACCATAAGTGTCGACTAATTCACATTTAAATCAAGTAGGACTACAATGGACAATAAAGTTCTCCCTACTAAATTTTAATGTAGCTACATTTTCAATGATTCAAATTTAAAATTTTTGGTTAAGATAATTTCTTTTAGTTGATCTATATATATATAGTGATATATAATATTTAAAATTAAAAATGATGTTATGTATTATTCAGACTAACTTGAAAAGAGAGTAATGTAATTTAAGAAAAAAGGCCACCTGTGAAGGAAACAGTGTGATACAATTATAAGAGTAACATCATCTCGGTGTCAAAATCAAGTCTTTGGTCGCACTCATCATATATTTTTTGGGTTGAGTGGTACCACAAGAATTCACTCCCTCGCACTTCATTTCTGTGTATTTATCATTATCATTAAATTTCCAATTAAATATAATTTATGTTAAATTACTAAATTATCTTATTGTCTCTGTTGCTTATTTAGTTTCTAATTCATTTGTTATAATTCTAAAATTTTTAATTCGGTCTTTGTATTCTTTAAATTATTTGTTTTAATCTTTAACATTAAACTTCTATCATGGCCCTGTTTGAATGAACAACTTATTTAAGTGCTTATAAAATAAACGCTTATAATATAAATGCTTATATGTAAATTATTTCTACAACTGAAGAGTTTATGAAGACAAATTTCACATAAGTTATTTTCAACGTAATTTCATAAGTTATACAGGATAGTTTATGAAAATAAACTGAAAACAGCTTATGATAATTCTATAAACTATTTTTATAAATTTTTTTAAACATGTACATAAGAACTTATGTCATAAGATAAATCAAATAAATTCAAAATAAATTATTTTAAACAGACCCTATAAATGTTTCATTAATTTTGCTTACACATTCCATTGTGTATATTGATGTGTAAGCAATTGATTTAAATTATATTGCATATCATATATATATATATATATACACATAAATCTATATTAATTTTACTTCATTATTTATATTCATCTTTTCTTTTGAATTTTTTAAAAATATAAAATTAAAAAAATAAAAAATTAAATAAAATTAAGAGTCAATAGATTATTTAGCTTATGATAAAAAATATGTTCTTTAACTTAGCAATTAAAAATATTAATGTACTATAATTTAATTAAAAAATTGGCAACAAATACTTCGATCACATTAAGGATAACATATTTTCATTTTATTTTTGAGTTAAAAAATATTCCTAAAATTCTCAGCCGCTTGATCATTATCTTATGTCATGTAGGCCCATTTTTCTCTTTCATAGAAGATCTTATGAAAGTTAAATGGATGAGAAGGGAAGGACATGAAAGTCATTTGAGACAATCTCATCAGAACCTCTTTTTCTTCAATTCTTTTTACAAAGTAATTAATTAATCAAATTAAGTCTGCTAAATTTTTCTTTTTTTTTTTGTTTGTTGTTTGTTTGATAAAAGTATCCTAAATTATGCTCAACTCCGCGTGATTGTACAACACAGCCATCACGGTCCGTTGAAACGGGAATATGTGGAGGATCAACACCATCATGGTCCAATCAGAGCGAGTGGTTCATATCGTTGTGTGACAGACGTGTGAGAGTAGCATAGACCAGGAAATTATATATTTACGTACAAAAAAAACAAACAGAAGCCTATTATTTGAGAGAGTAGACGGAGAAGTGTGTGTGCATTGTGATTGTCTATGTCATGTGTGTGTGTTGTGTTTGCCTCTCCAAGCCAAAGAACGGCTTGCTCAGTCATTTTAATCTCGAAATCCCAATTTTCTCCTTTTAGAGAGAGAAAATCTTCGATAGAGGACTTTGTGGGAAGGAGGAGAGAGAATTTTTGGGTCTCTTTTGTGTTCCAACTTCCAATGGTTCAACTGGAAATCCAAAGAAGGGTGTGAGAAAAGGGGAAAATTTTATTTTCGTTTTATTTATCTAATTTTTATTTCTTTTTGGATGGGACTTTGAAGCTGTGATCTTGTGAGCATAGAAAGCGATCTTCGATGCACTGATTAGATTGGCGGATTCCGTCGTGTTTTCGGGGGCCGTTGATTCGTTTTCCCGAGAAATGAACGGTGGCGATGCGGTCGTCGCAGCTCCGGCGGGTCCACCGCAGCCGCTGGAGTGGAAATTTTCTCAGGTTTTCGGCGAACGTGCGGCTGGCGAAGAAGTTCAGGAAGGTAATTTGTGATATGTAGTATTGAGGAGACGTGTTCGTCTTGTGACTGGTCGGATCCAGTTGATGTATTGTGCCTGTGTGGGATTAGGGTTTGGATACATGCTTTCGATCTATTTCTGATCGTGGCTTGTCACTCACTTGTTGTTTCAGCTTCTGGGTCGTCGAGTAATGCATGTATCGGCTCGTGGGTCATTGTGCAATCATTGTCTAACTGTAGGTCATGGTTGATTTGGGTGAAGTTGTGGGTTTCGTGCGTGGAATATTTACTTTGACTGGAACCTTTCGTATATTATGTGGGTGCTTTGTCAAGGTTTTCTTGCATTATGAATTTACTGGGTTTGAATGATAGAGTGTGAAACAGACCTATATTAGACTGAATAGTGGCTATCGTTTTGTGCTTTTAGCTCCTGCTAATATTACAAGCACTTCTGTTGTCGTTAATTGGTTTCTTTAGTTTGTCAGTTTATGAGTATGAGACTTTGGGTCCTATAAGTTTAGATCTTACGTATGTAGTTTGATGAGTGGGATTGGATATGGACTACAGGGATCAGGTCGAGATATGCACCTAAGACAAGGAATAAAATTTGGTTTTTGGCAGAGTTCGCTTGGTTGGAGTACCAGTAGTGATGATTTTTTTTTTTTTTGGGGGGGGGGGGGGGTGTTTCTCCGGAGCGAAACTCGCAGGGGATATTACAATAATGGGTGACTGTGTCTTTGTCACAGAAGAATTATTATAAAGTGATGTATGTCTTATTAAGTTTAAACTTTGGTTTAGATTTTATTGTGGTATTCAAATATGTGTATACTATATTCTGTTCTGTTCCTTTTTTATTTCTCATTTCTTTTTTTCTAAGTCATCAAATTGGAATATTGGATAAAGTATACCAAGGAGAGAGTGAAAGTGAATATTCTGATAGTTGCACTACTATATATTTTATAATGCTGATTTAACTTTTTGCCATCTTTATAAGTAGAATTACACTAAATCAATGTTTGGGTGCAGCAACTAGGATCCTGTATGTTTGTTCCCAACTGATTGCCTCTTGGTTTCAGATAGCTAGAGGCTGATGCTATAATTCATAAATATGAATGATAGTTTGAAGAAAGTGAATCATAAACTATCATTGAACTCGAAGTTACATTTTTTGTTTCAAATGACCAGAAGGAATTAAAGTCCCAGGCTTTGTAGATAACAACAGTAAAATTGTCTGAAATACAGGTGTAAGTTTTTATTGGGTCACATTCCTTTTTTGTTTTTTGGGGGGGGGGGGGAGGTTGGGGTGGCTCAAGTTCATTAAGGACTATTGCACAATAATTAAATGAACTTCTAAATAGTGTAAACAGTGTAATTGGATTCAGATATGAGAGAGTTAAAGATATTTGGTGCTTAATAAATTGTATCTATGTCATCAGTCTGGGTTCATTTCATATCGGGTATTGTTCAAAAATTTTGTCAGTCTACAGAGATTGTGGTGGTAGATGTCTAGAGAAAGGTTGTTGCTTCTGTCACATCATCTTTCTGATTTACTATAGATGGTTTAACTCACAGAAATCACACATTACTCATGCCAAACTGTAACTGAGACTAATCTTAAGATTGATGAGTTTCTATACAGCTTTAACACTAGATATCTAGACACTATCAGCAGAATGGTAGTCTTTCTTTTTCAGTACAGAGTAATTGACAAACCTGTCTTAGCTTTTAATGGACTATAACATGGAACCTAATTATATGCTTTTTTTCCTTTTTTCAGTGGACATAATTTCTGCCATTGAATTTGACAAGTCTGGTGACCATCTTGCTACTGGTGATCGTGGTGGTCGAGTTGTTCTCTTTGAGAGGACAGATACAAAAGATGTAAGTCTGAATTTTAGTTCTGAAAGTCTATTTGACCAAAATAATTTTGAAAAATCAAGTGTTATGTAATTCAATATTCTGACATTTATGTATACTGCAACATGCAGCATGGTGGATCAAGAAGGGATTTGGAGAGGATGGACTATTCTCTAAGTAGACATCCTGAGTTCCGTTATAAAACAGAGTTTCAGAGTCATGAACCTGAGGTAAACATCCTTCGCCACTCAATGCTTCATCAACTTCTCACAAGTGCCAGTATTAATGTATTATTATTTCTTTGTGCCAGTTTGACTATCTTAAGAGCTTGGAAATTGAAGAGAAAATCAACAAAATTAGATGGTGCCAAACAGCTAATGGTGCCCTATTTCTTCTATCTACAAATGATAAAACCATAAAATTTTGGAAGGTATGAAATGAATGCTTACCTATAACTTGCTGTGTACTGTCTTTAATCAATGGATTATGTAAAGGGTTGAACTTCTGCGGAATCAAGTTTGTCCCCTGTTTATCTTTTGAATGCTCTGACAGTATATCTGTTCATAGACCTATCTTGCAGTTTATGAGGCACTAGTTGAATATTCATTGCCAGGGATTAGCCTTCAGGAACTTCCAATTCAATTTTGAAACTGTTTGTTAATCAAACCATTGTTTAGTTAACCTGTGGGGACCGTTCTTGTGGAGAATGACTTCTTAGTTTCAGGGTGCATGCATATTTAAGCTGTTCATTTTCAAGTTCATAATGTCACGACTTCTTTCCGGATGCTTCCAACTTTCAAGGACCTTAAGTTGATAATATTGTCTGTTTAACTACTGAATTTTTTAATTATGTAGTATGGCACCTGAATGTTCATATACTTATTTGTACTATTTGACTAAAGTCATTGAGATATCTCATGTTCTGAAGATATGTCATTGATTTGAAAGAAGTCCATGCTGTCCAATGTATCCTAATGGAAAAGTATTGCGAATGTGGACTAACATGTCACCAGCATTGCCTGTTTGCTTGGGCATATATACAAAGTGAACTTGGTTGCTTTCATTGAGTGTTTTTTCATGTGCATAAAATGAATGATCTCTTGCCCAGGTCACTTATATCTTCTTTTGTCCTTATCTGAGTGTCGAACAGGTCCAAGAAAAGAAGGTCAAGAAAATTTCTGACATGAATGTTGACCCTTCAAAAGCTATGGGAAATGGCTCTATTGCTAGTTCAAGCAATTCAAGTAACCTTAGGCCATATCTTGCAAATGGAGTATTTCCAGATAAATCAAACAGTTATCTAAGCAATGACTTCACGTTTCCGCCTGGGGGCATCCCATCACTACGATTACCTTTGGTAGTTGTATTCAGCCCTTCAATTTACATATCTCCTTTTAATATTTGTTTGTCAAAGATAAATATCTTTCTAGTGTGAATCCCCCCCCCCCCCCCCCAGCCCTTTCCAAAAAAAAAAAAAAAGAAAAAACTTGTCAACTAAGAAATTGAAAGATAAGAATGATATTGACAAGGCTCTGTAATACTTATTACTTACTGTGGACCAACTCCTTAATCTAGGAAGCCAATCCTACAACTTTTTTTTTTTTGGGTGGGGGGGGGGGTTGGTGGTCTTGAAATTCCTATTTGTTATTAGTTTAAACACAACAGAATAGCAGATAGAGATTGAAGGCCTGCCTCAGACTTCTAATAATTGAATTTTGGTTGTTTTTTCCATGGTGCTTAACATCAAAATTACTGGTAAGAATGAACAATTTGTAGGAAAGTCCTAGTTAATAAGCATGAAGCCATCAATTTACCCTTGATTTATCGTTACTTCCATTCATATTTTTTGAGGTAATAATAATATGTCTCGACCAAGTTTTGAATGTTTGGCAAAGCATGGAAATGTGAAATGTAAGCAATATGCTTTGTTGTTCCTTGATGGGAATTTCAGTACATCTGGTGTCTTTGGTAGGTGTAAGTTTATTTTGTATGACTTATCTTATAATACAATAAACTGCAGCTAAGACTACTGAAGATGGGTTTGGCAAAGACCATTTAGTTACTGGTGACCAATAGGCCCTAAAAATAGGCTCATGGAAATCTCTTAAGACTTTACTGGTGACTAGTATCCTCTACTATTCCTAGGTAACAGTCCGTTCACTTCTATAAACTAGATGCAGGTGTTGGGTTTCTGAAATAACTTTTTACTAGCTATTACAAAATTAAGCAATATGCTCTGTTGTTCCATGGTGGGAATTCTGTTACATTTGGCGCCTTTCAAAGTACAAATCTGTTTCGTGTTATAATACAATGAATTGTAGCTAAGACCACTAAAGATGGGTTTAGCAAAGGCCATTTAGCCAAAAAAGTAGTCTAAGTTCTAAAAAGAGATGCATCATGATTGGCATCCTCCAGTCCCCTTGGAACATTTTTACATTTGAACATACCACATAAAAACTAATTCCCCCCCTCTCCCCCCCCCTCCGCGGGAGTCTCCCAACAAAAACCAAAAAAAAATGCATTCTAGAAGGGGAAGAAGGAAGGAAAACATATAGCTGCTAAGCTTGTATATCTATCATGGATATGCTGCCGAATGGTATTGGCAGTGTTTTTCCTATTGGAAGCAACCTGATTTAGAAACTTCTATTATTCTGTGGTTAAGCAGTTGAGGATTTTCCATGTTCCAACATATACTTTTGTTGCATTTCGAATGGAAGGAACTAACTACGATGTGGCAATTGCCTTTCAGATGGTGTTGATAACTTGCTTTTTTTTTTTTAATAAGTAAACTAGAAATTTTGAGCCGTTTTTTATTGACAAATATGACTACAGGAAGAAAGGAAAAGAGATATGATTACTTCATTTTCTGTTATAATTATTCGATTCCTTGTAGATTTTTTAATGTGTTTCCTGATACTTTGGAAGAGAGGAAGAGAAGGAAAGAGTATGCAGTAGTAAAGTCTCTGTCTCATACTCTAACCTTGAGAATTGCTTGTTTGAGACCATGCGCTTTGTAATACTTAACCTGAGTCATACATTATGTAGGTAACCAGTCATGAGACCAGCCTGGTGGCTCGATGTCGTAGAGTATATGCTCATGCTCATGATTATCATATCAATTCTATTTCAAATAACAGGTGATAATAGAGAGGTTGTTTATTTTGAAACCATTATTATTTTTCCCTTATCTCTTCTGGTGTCTTTTCAGTAATTATTAACTAGTTATCGGTTTTCCAGAGTGTTGCTTGATGTGATGCATTTACTTTGTAAAAATATGCATGTTTTATTTCATATACAACTACATGTGATTGTTTGACCTCCTTTTTTTCTTGTAACTGAATATTGATTGTATTGGGTGATTGTATGATGGTGATATTTTGCAGTGATGGCGAAACGTTCATATCAGCTGATGATTTGAGAATAAATCTATGGAACTTGGAAATTAGCAATCAAAGTTTTAATATTGTTGATGTAAAGCCTGCAAACATGGAGGATCTGACCGGTAAGCTACTGCCACTATTCTGATTCCCTGAAACATTATGCCCTAAGTTAACTGTTTATGTATGCTTAAATTGTTTTTTCTTGAATTGAAAATCTTCTTTCAAAGGATGATAAGACTGTTGACAGCACTTTTTGTAGCATACCTTTGTGGATGACATGCCACTGAAAGGTAATGGCGCATTGATTATGAAATCTGAGATGCTTCATTGGTGTGAGTTGCTTTTGGGCTTTTTCCTCAAATGCTTGCCATTTTCCCCCTTCTCATTATCATTTTGTATTATGGTTATGGGAATAAGGATTTTTAACTTGGGATTCTTTTATACTCCTTGTTCTGCTTGAGTACATATTTATCTTTCTTGTTTGCACTTCTGAATTTTTTGACACTTCTTTTTTTTTTTTACCAGCCAGCGTGGTTCATTATTTGGTAGACTTATTTCTTGTTTGGTATTGCTTTTGCAGAGGTAATAACATCAGCAGAGTTCCACCCTACACATTGCAACATGTTGGCATATAGCAGCTCAAAGGGTTCAATCCGTCTTGTTGACTTGCGGCAGTCTGCACTATGTGATTCTCATGCCAAACTGTAAGCGTGTCTTTTTTATTATGTTCTTCCGTGGTCTTATTGGTTCCCAACAATTTAGTCCCCCTATCCTCCTACCACCAAAAAAAAAAAAAAGATTTTTCCCTTTATGGCTTATGGTTTCTTAACAAATGTCTATATGGTAGGCAAAACTACATGAATGAAGATGAGTTGTCTTCTTGTTGTGGACAATCAAATGTTTCTTATGGAGAAAAGCATTTTCTGAGGCTTATTCTGCATACATTATGTAATTTTTTATGCCTTGTAAACTTAGAGGCAATGCCCTTTCTTACAGATTTGAGGAACAGGAGGCCCCTGGGTCCAGATCATTTTTTACAGAGATTATTGCTTCTATCTCTGACATAAAATTTGGGAAGGATGGAAGATACTTACTTAGCCGCGATTACATGACACTAAAGGTTTAAAGCTTTATCAATTCAAAATCTATGCTTCTTTTTGTTATAGCTTTTTGCAATATTACTTTTTAGGTTGGGATACTTCCTAACCTACTGAATTCCACAAGCTGAGGTTTTTGTATTTAATTTATTAATTAATTTCCTCTCTATGTTCTTGCAATACTTAACTAGTTTTGGGTTTGTGTGGGTATATTCTGCTTATTATGTTTTATATCTCTCTAATTTTACTCAAACATTTAATAATAATATAAACAAATGTCATGGACTGCAATACTGCATCAGAGTTCTGATTCATCTCATGGTTTCTCATTCATTATTCTTATGCATTTGTCAGTTATGGGACATTAATATGGATTCTGGCCCAGTTGCAACTTTCCAGGTTCACGAGTATTTAAGACCTAAGGTTAGATTCTTTATATGGAGAAAGGATAAAAATGGAATTTCAGCTTCTTTATTGTGTTATAATTGGCTATTCTTTTGTTTAAATGTTTCAGCTGTGTGATTTATATGAAAATGATTCAATTTTTGACAAGTTCGAGTGTTGTCTGAGTGGTGATGGATTGCGTGTAGCGACTGGTTCTTACAGGTCTGTGACACAAGCTTAACCATATATGTGGTTCAATGATTGATATCTGTTACCCCATATCTCACAATTTCTTCCTTTATTTTTTCATTAACACCAGCAATCTTTTCCGTGTGTTTGGTTGTACCCCGGGAAGTACCGAGGCTACAACTTTGGAAGCCAGCAAAAATCCAATGAGGTGATTTTATGGGAAAGCTCTGACGGCAGGTCTGATTTATCTAGGCATTATAGCACTTATATGATTAACCTTTTCATTTCCTCAGGCGACAAGTTCCAACTCCTTCAAGGCCTTCTAGATCTTTCGGGAGTAGTATAACACGGGTTGTAAGACGAGGTTGCTTCTCTATCTTTGTTACCCCATCTGATTTTGAGGCAAATTTTTTGAGAGTAAATTACTTATTTAATCCTTGAAAGATTACAAATTTTTTATTTGATCCTTAAAAGATCAAATATCTAAATTTAGTCCTTAAAAATTGCATTTGTTTTAATTGTATTTTTTGTTGTTAAATCACAAAATTTACCGTTTTTAAATATCAAAATTTTTTATTACTAAAAGTCACTTTGACAAACAAAAATGGTCCAAATTGATACAAATACAATCTTTTTGGGATTACATTGATATAATTGTAATCTTTTAAAGATCAAATCAGTAATTTATTCAATTTTTTTGTTATACAATCTGTTTATCTTGATTCCCAACATTGGTAATCTTGATAGGAGGGGAAAGTGCCGGTGTTGATGGAAACGGGAATTCTTTTGATTTCACAACAAAGTTGCTGCACCTAGCATGGCACCCAACTGAAAATTCAATTGCTTGTGCTGCTGCAAATAGCCTGTACATGTACTATGCATAAAGAAAGAATGATTGAAGAGACACTTATTTGCTTGGATGACCTGCTTGTGGGTTGCTATGGAGAAAGGCTTCTGTTCCCCTTCTTACCAACCATTGGGTTGGAGGCTAAATTCACTCACACTACAGAGTGCCCTTCAAAATCTTTCTAGCAGGAAGCTTTTAAGAAAAAAAAAAGGAATCACAAGTGGCTGATACCGATTCTCGGGTAGGCAGACATGATTTTGTTCCGGACGGGCAGTATCGCTCTTCTTCTTCCCTTTTCTTTTACATATTCTTTCCCTCCCTGTTTTCTGTATCTTCTGAAAAAGAAGGTGCAGTGAATGTTTCCAAGTTGTGTTTGGCTTGCAAGTGAAGAAGAAAATGTGATTGTAGCTCTCCTACAACAAATACTAAAGATGCTCAAATATCTGCCACTAGGATTAAGATGAAAATGTAGTTTTTCTTCCCTTTTGCTGGAATATCTTGGTGGGATGATCTGAAGCAGTTGAAACTTGCAGTGCATCATTTTTTCATTGATTATTTTTCTGTTGGAATATAATTTGACAATGTTTTAGAATCTACCTTTTTGTTGTATCAGTTAATTGTGTAAGAAGGCTAATAAAGTAATAATTTTAGGCTGCAATGATGTAGGATAAACTTTCTTTCTGGTATTTCGGTCAGGGTATTTTCAGAAATTGAATTCCTTCTGGGGTGATCTTTAAGGACATCATATTGCTCTAGTGCATTAAAATTTTACTCTTGTCCTGTATGTTTCTTACTTTTTTTTTTTCACTGAGCCCTAATTTCGAGGATGCTCCTGAGTCTAAACCTGCCTTTTTGAAAAACAAAATGACTTGAAAAGTTGCATTGGTTGCGAACTGTGTCAAGCCTCAACTTCTGTCTGTATCTCAATGTCTTGTGCGACTGAGAAAATCTGAAGTATGCTTCCTCTGAATATGCTATTAGCATACATTTACATTTACAAGTGAGTAAACAAATAATTCATGTACTAGTTAAAAAAAAGAACTTTTCTGACGCCTGTCATCATTAAACAACTGTGAAAGCCCCAAGTATGTTTTGGAAATACATACATATATGTGAGGGACTATCTTGAGAAGAACAGGGACCAAATTGGAAAACTTCCAATGTAAAGGATCAAGATGAAATTTTAGCAAGTTAATATGGCACCTAATGTCATTACATTACACTTTCTACTAAAGTTTTAAGGATTGGTCAAGGGATCAACTTAATAATAATTTCATATAGAACAGACTATTTTGCGAATGAACATGTATGAAAAGGTTAAATTATAAAAAATTATCTGGGATGGATGAAAATAAAATTTTAGTTGAAATAAATAAGTAATAGTGAAAATAAGATGTCACCATCAAACGGCTTTTTTGGGCTTTAAATATCATCGCAATGAGTTAAAACGTGAAGGACAGAATGAGTAATAACATGACGCAACGTGTGACACCATTCTCCATTCTATTGTTTTCATTTCTCTATCTCTGCTTTGGCGGCTAGCTCTCAACGCCTCTCAGAGGACCTCCTCCTCCTTCCTCCACACCACCGCGACGGCGGCGATGCCGTCGTCGTTCGATTCGGGAGTCACTAGGGCGAAGTACGGCCAAGTGACACCGCCGGCGACGGGGAGACCGCGGGGCTATCGAAAGTGGAGGAGTACATGATCTCGAAGGTGGACGACCCGATTGATGAAGTGAATTCTTTGATCTTTTCTTAATTTTGTACTTTTTAATTTTTATCCTCGTCTTATCTCTAATTTTCATTCACATAAAGATAATCTTACAAATTTTACCTTTCTGAAAATGATGATCAGAATGTCCATAACTCCACTGTCTTCTCTTTAAAACACTCCTAAGAGACTCACACGAACACGAACATCGAATGCTTTAAAATATGAAATGTTTTTAGTTGACACAAGTGCTCAATCCGACAGTGTGTCCATTATTGTGAGGAAAAAGCGGACTAGTCATTGATGGAAGCCACGTTTTAATAGTCGAACTGTGATGTAATCAAATTGTAATTAATTTGTTTGAATTAAAATATTACAGAAAATATTGCTAAATATATTTTATATATTTATAACATAATATTTTTTAATAATTAAAATAAAATTTCAATAATAAAAATATAAATAATTTATTTTTTAATAATTGATAGCTGTTTTTAATTATCTATGATATTATATTATTTATTACTAACTTCTTTTGTGGCCTAAGATTGAATAGTATGTACTATATTGTTAAAAATGTTCTAAGCAACGAAAATGCAAAAACAGTCCAACCCTAAATCGGTTTTGAATTCGTAAGAATTAGTTGGTTAAATTTAGTTATTGATTGAGTTTGACCATTTCTTTGAACCACTGATTCTTAATATTTTTTGGACCATACCATTGTTCGATCCGATTATAAAAACAGAGGAAAAAAGTAATTTTATGGTCCAAAGAAAATGGCTTAAATATTCCGTTTCTGTTTAAAAGAAAATGGCTTCTATCTTTGATGAGGTAAAGCTTCTATTTCTGTTTCTACAACAAAACCTTGCTTCGTATTTTACCAAAGAGATCGAGAAATTCTCTGGATCTCTTACATGAAACCAACAACGTTGCTGAGTAATTCATCTATTTGCGCACAGGGTGTATGATCAAATGCCAGAACCACAGTGGGTGATAGCAATGGGAAGTTGTACCAATGGTGGTGGCTACTACCGCTACTCCTACTCTGTGGTGCAAGGCTGTGATAGGATTGTGCCTCTTGACAGAATCGGATTAGTTTTAGTAGTGGAACACGAGTTCTGTTGTCAATCGTTTGACTGTGTGATCAGACGATTGGTGATGAAATTTTTTTAAGCGAATGGATGACTAACGAAAGAATCGATAGCTTTGCTCTACAGCATTCTCTAGCTCCAGAAGATGATCAACAAAAGAAAAGACTTCCTCCATTTATGGACCAGCTACAGTCTCTGCCATAGCTTCTGGAATCTATCTCCTACTTTCTCATGAACTTAAAAAAATCAGGATTCTTGGAGGAAATGTAGGTTCTAGTTAGTAAAAGATATATACTTCAACTATATGATTCATGATTCTATTTCTTACATGGTTTAATTTAGAGTAAGTTATCGATGTAGTCCTAAAAGATAACAATTGTTTTAATTTAGTCCTTGAAAAATTAATTTATTTCTATTTGATACTTTATATTGCTAAATCTCAAAATTTAATATTGTTAAATCTCAAATTTTTGACGTCAAAAGTCACTTTGATAGATAGAGAAAGTAATTGAGACAAATACAATCTTTCAAGAATTAAATTGAGACATTTGATCTTTTAAGAACTAAATTGTAAGAACTAAAACCTTTCAAGGATTAAATCAATCTTTTATTCTTTAATTTATGGAAAATTTTTTCCTGCTCTTTGCAAGTTTTTAGAACATGCATATTTGCTTTAGTTTTGATTGATGGAAAGACTAGCAAGTAAGTAACGAGTCAAAAACTTTCAAGAACGGAACAACATGAGGTTCAAGGATCACATAGTTGTGTGGTATGTATAGTATGGAGTAGTGTCAAAATGGTTTGTGATCCGCAGGCCATCCTGTAAATGGACAAATTTGGGTTCAAGAAATTAGAATTTTTTAAAATATCTAAACAAGTCGACTTGTTTATTTATTTATTTTTTTTACAAAATTGCATTATTTATTATAAATAACTTTATTTTATTATATTTTTATATTTTATAACATTATATTCAATAAATATAGCAAATTTGGATTAAAAAATTTCGTAACTTTTTAAAAATAAATATAGAAATTTCAAATTTAAATATAATATAGTTAATTTTAAAAAAATGAAAAATTAAAGTTATTGGTTATTTAAAAACACTAAAGAAGTAATATTTTACATGTATAAATTTTATTTTAAAAAAAATATTGATTTTTTACAATAAAAATTTAAAATCATATTATTTAAATATAATTTAAAAAAGAGTGGCCAATGGGCCATGGTAGACGATCTTGGACATTTAATCTAAAGCCTATTTATAAACAGACTGGCTTGTTTATTTCTGGCCCATGATGGACCAATCTGGACCAAGCAAAAACTCTTACACCCGTGATATGGTGTGGTCTGTTAAGCTTAGTTGGTGAAAACAAGGTGTCTCTGGTTTGTACAATGTATATATATTGTATAGTATATATATATATATATATATATATATATATTACATGTTAGTACTTAGTATATATTGTGTATTTTGCATTTTATGACTTTATGTTTCATCAGTGCTTTTAGCCAGTTTGATTTAGTATTTTTAAATAAATTCAGTACATGAAAAAAATGAGGAGATAAGACTAATTTAACTATGGACATCCAAGCATGTCAAGCTATTTTTATAGTGAAATATGGATGAAACGTATCCAAAAATTTTCTGTTCAATAATAACTTTCCCTTGGTGGCCTTTATATTTGTCAGTGTCACAAAAACTCATTAATTGGGAAGTGGATCCTCCGCCTTATGGCAGAGGTACTTAACTTACGTGGACCATGGGATTTTGTGGGGCCCACTTTGAGAAGTGGGTTTCACACCGATCAAACGGTCCACAAAGTACGGTACCTCTATCTTATGGCCGAGAACCCAATTAAAATCTGTTAGTGTGCCTGACAAAGTTTTCAGCTGGTAACAAATCTATATTGTTGCAATAGATTTTTTTTTTGTTTTGGGTGAAGATCACGGATTGAGATTCGTCACAATTTTCATTAGAATTACAAAGTTTAGTGCTCGATCTAGACCGTTGTTTTGGATCAGACACCCTAAACTCATATTCGTTGTTGGCAATCTACTATTGTGCCTAACAAAATTTTTGGCTAGTAACAATTGTTTCTACGTTGTAATAATTGTAATCAAGATTGAGATCTTGATCATATGATCGTTTAAAATTGCAAACTTATAGAGGTCTTATTTACAAGATCGCAAGTAAAATCAAAATTATATCAATATTACATAGGATCGTGATCTTGATCGTATGATCAATTAAGATTGTAGGATTGGAATTCTGACTACATCTAATCATTCTTTTTATTTTTTAAGAAAAATACAAACATTTATTTTCATGGGACTAAGGTCTTATTCAGTAGTTCTTATGTATATATATTTCAATGAATTGTTTAATGTATGGAATTTATATTTTGATAACTTTTAGATATAGTTATGAATAATATTTTGTCAACTTTTGGAATATATGACATGTTTTATGAATGTATATTGATATTTAGATAAGTTTTTACTTGTCTAAGTATTTTAGACAACTATATAAATTATATATATATATATATATATATATTTCACAGAATCTTACAATCATCGATTTGATTTTGTAATTTGATTTATCTTCTGCATTTTTTGAACTTGATTACCATGGTTGCAATAATTTTTTTTTGGAAGGGGTGTAACATCTCATATTTTCTTTGTTTAAGTTATGTTTTCTTTATATAAGTTAGAAATGATGTTAGAAATTAGTAAAATATGTTTTTGGATGCTTAGGAGAAAGTAATAAAGGAAAACATGAGAAATTAGGATAAATGAGCTCAGAGTAAAAGGAAAAATGAAGTTATGAGGGAATTAGTCGACTGATTGTAGCAAACCAGTTGATTGATAGCATCAAAGATCAAACTAGGTTACTGATATCTATAATCGATTGACTGATGAAGAGAGATCAGTCAACTGATTATTCTCTACTAGGCTGAAATTTTAGGTTATGAAGCAATCAGTCGACTAATTAGGAGATATCAGTCAACTAATTGCGAATCAGTCAACTATCGAGGAGCAATCAGTCGACTAATGGACTGCTAGAGTGCGAAAATAAGTCGGTATTAACTAAAAAATCAGTGAAAAGATTTACTTAAACACCCCTAACAGGCTAAGGGAGCTTAGAAATAAGAGAGTAGGGTTAAAGGGAGATTTCCACAATAAGAAGGCTCTTTAGACTTTTTTAAAAGTAAGAAGAAAGAGAGAAAGAACAATTTCTAAAATATAGAGAAGAAAGAGACAAAAAAAATGTATGGAGCAAGAAGAAGAAAGAGAAGGAAGTTCTAGTGGAAATTTTAGCAAGAAGATCAATTTTAGCAAGAAGATCATAAAAGGTAAGTTAACTTGATTCGTCTAGTTTAGATGGATTATAGAGCTTGAAAAATGATAGATTAAGGATTTTCAGGCTAAGGAAAGAAGAAAGAAGAAGGAGTTAGTGTAGAGGTTGAGGAAACAAGGAATATTAGAGAGGAATTACAAGATATTATTTCAACTTCAGCTTGAGGAGAATTATAGATAGCTAGTTTTCATAAAAGTAAAGTATTTGATGTGTTCAACCTTTGTATGATTTATCAAGTATTTGCATCTTAAAGCTTTTCATGAACATGTAGAACCATCTTTCTCTTGAAAAGTAAATCTTATGTCCTTCGTGGATGACATAAATTCCTCATAGGATGTGAAAGTCCTTATAGGATGACAGAACCTTAAAAATTCCTCATGGGATAATAAAAATTCCTCATAGGATATTGAGTACTTTTCTTGAAAAAAAAAACTAAAGTATAGTGTACTATATTAAGAATGATCATATATTTCAAGTATGTGTTCTTATGATTGCTTTTATTTCATGGAAATGATTGTCAAATTTATTTTTATGACTGAAATGGTGATAGTGTTTTCATGAAATGTGATAGCTACTAAAATTTTATATCTCACATTATTTTTGGATGATTTCACCATTTCAGGGACTAAAGTAGAAAGAAAAGAGAAAGAAAAGAAATAAGTTTATGATGTGTTAGTTAGTTGAGTCTCTTCCTTTTGGTGGAAATTTTTGAGAAAGTGTTGTGTATTGTTGTCACATCCCAATTTTGGATATATGAGTAATTCTATAAACTCGAGGGTATACCTCCATGACATCCTATAAAATCTCTTATTAGCACTAAAGTCCACAACTATGCAAACATAAATTTTTCAAGAAAGAGATTTTTGCATATATACATAAAAACTTCAACATAATAAAATAATAAATAAAATCCAAATATCATACAGTATGGTATAATTTTTCAAGCTTTGGTGACCTATAAAGATTACAGAGTTTTTCCTAAGCTTTTAGATTCATAAGACTCCAGATAACGTGGAAAGTATTCTCAAGGAATACTAATCTTCCTGCGGATTTCCTTCATTTTCACCCACTGTATCTAAAAAAAATATTCATAAAGAGTGAGTTCTTCAAAACTCAGTGAGTAAATGACTGTGCAATAATAAATATATCACATGTACAAATAACATAATCATTATCACAATAAGAACAATTATATTCATGTCAGGGTTTCTATACTTATGTGTTCGGTTTATGTTCAGGAATTCAATTCTCATTGTATTTATGTTTACAACCATTACATGCATTAGTATATTAGGGGATTAAGCCCTCAACCATTCTATGTATATAATTATATGCATTGGTATCTTGGGTCAAGCCCTCAACCATTCTATGTGTATATTTGCATGCATTGATATTTTGGGTCAAGTCCTCAACCATTCTATGTATATAATTACATTCTCAATCATAATTCTCATCGACATAATCTTAAATCACACAATAAATTTCATTATCAAGTTATCATCACTGAATAGAGAATTTAATTAAAATTTCTAATTGTGATATGAGGTGGGATTATATTGTACTTAGAATAAAAATAAATAAACTCGATTAGCAAAGTCAACCGCTCACATAGATTTCGTATCCAAGTTACCTTTCCGAGTTGTAACAGAGGAGAGCACGTAGTTGGATCTTAGGTTCTGCTAAGGAGATTTTCACGAATATCAGATATAGAAAGTCATAGTTGCTTTTGTACAAAATATTATTTATACGTATGATCACTATTCATACGTATGAATATTATTTATATCTACAGATACTATTCATGTATACATATATTATTCATACATATGGATACTATTTATACATATGAATACTATTCATACGTATAGTTACTATTCATATCAGAAATAACAAACATAAATCGTAAAAGAATACACCAGAAAAGCTCCTAGGAAAGGAAGGCGGGTTACAATGAACACTCTCAAGTACCAAGTCTTTCTTTAGCCAGACATTTTCTAGACATGTATTTTTTACAGTTTTATACTATATTTCGTTAAATAATTCTCTAATAGTCGAAGATAATTTTTTTATGATGTGAAGGATCAGTTAAAGTCTCAATTACAGAGCGTACTAAGAGTTTAAACTCTAAATAATTACAAGAATTTAAAGGAGTATAGTATCCTCACCTTGGATCTAGGCTAAGGAAGAAAGACCTAGAATTTTAGAGCCCTAACGTTAGAGTAAGAGAAATTTTGAGGAGAGGAAAGAAGAGAAACTGAAGGTATGAGTTTAGAAGTGAAATAGAAGGGTCTATTTATAGAAGAATTCAGTGTACTATGCACTAATAAAATATTTATTTTACTATGCACTTTAATAATTCAGTTTACTATGCGCTAATAATTCAGTTTGGCACTATGTTATTGTGTAATCACGAAGCGGCTGAATTATTGGTTACTATTGGGAACTAAAAGAAAAATTATCCTTTTTCTTAAACTTTTAAGTTTCTTTTCACTTTTTTTCTTTTTCATTTTAGTTCTTCAAGGGGTTTTCTCATATAAAACGTTATTTTTTTCTAGTTTTTTTTTTAGATTCCTCTTATGCTCAAACCATATTTTACTCATGAGATAAATTTCATATTATAACATCCATTATACCCTACAATTTATACAATCTATAAGTGAAAATCCGTATTTTCAAAAATATGCACAAACAAGCATATAAAAATTAAACAGATAGGAGAATTATTTTCTCCAAAATAAATTTATTGTAGCTTTTGAATACTTAAAACTTTAAAATATAGCGGGTATTATAATTGTATATACTAGTGATAAGGTTTATGAGTTTATTGTAACTACAAAGGAGATGTAACTAAATCTGTTATGTTATGTACATGAAAAAAAGAATTTCCAAGAAATAGTGAACATGTGTTATATATATGTGTAAGTGGAGTTGTTTGTATTATTTTTTAAGTATCATTTTATAAGATTTGAAGTTTATGACATATCAGTTGATTAATTGTCTTGCATTAGTCGACTGATACCTCTCGATTTTGATTTATGCAAGTTCGAAGACAATCAGTCGACCGACAGTCATAGATTAGTCTATTGATATCCTTCTGTCAAGTGCAAAATTTTATGTTTTAATATATTCCAGAATTTATTTGTTTTTATGAAACTGGATATTTTGTAAATATTTTCAGAAAAATATCACGTCTTAGACCAAATTTTCCTTTAGGCTATATTATAATTTTTGCTAATTTACATAAAATGCATATAATTTTAGTAGATGTTATAGGGGGAGCATCAAAGATTGAGATTCTCTATATCTTTCATTAGAATTGCATAGTCCATTCCCATGATTTGGATTCTCTATAACTTACACATCAAATATAGCGAGTATTATAATTGTATATACTAGTGATAAGGTTTATGAGTTTATTATAACTACATAGGAGATGTAACTAAATCTGTTATGTTATGTCACATCCCAAAATTTACATGTGAGATAAACATAAAATACCTAAGGTGTACCTCCGTGGTACCCCTTAATCTTTATGAATATTCTTAATATCCATAACTATGTCAATCATAAATGTTTCAAGAAAGATATTTTTGTATACATATTCAGAAAATGTTCAACATTTATACACTATACAGTACTATACAACCTCCCAAGCCTAGGTGACCTACTAGATTACAGAGCATTTCCTAATCCTTACCAAATCTATATTTATTTGTTTACCAGACAAAAGTGGAGTATATCCTTAAAGGCTATAAATTCTCCTCCTCAACCACTGTATCTGAAAAGATAATCATAGAGAGTGTGAGTTAATCAAAACTCAGTGAGTAAACAACTGTACATGAAAATATCACAAGCACAAATACCACATTTACTAATACAATCAATCTATCATTTATTTTAAATAATTATAGTATTACATTTGTCTGAATTTGCGTATGATTTCTTGGGTGATCAATCCCTCAATCACTTTGCATTATGTGCCATAAATACTTGTATCGAGTGACCTCGGAATTTAACCCTCAAACTCTTTATGCATAGGTTTTCACAGTTATACACTGAGTAGTATGAGACTCTAACCCTTTCAAACTCGTGCATAGATTTTCACAATTATACACTGAGTAGTATGAGACTCTAACCCTTTCAAACTCGTGCATAGATTTTCACAGTTATACACCGAATAGTATGGGACTCTAACCCTTTCAAACTCGTGCATAGGTTTTCATAGTTATACACTGAGTAGTATGAGACTCTAACCCTTTCAAACTCGTGTATTAGATCCAGTAGATCTTTTGCTCATCAATAAAATAGTGAGAATTTATCACAATACAATTACTATGAAATAAATTAATTTACACATACTTTTATTCCTTTGAATTTCTATCATCAATCATAGCAATCATTATATATTATCAATTGAAAGATTGATTGTTTAACATTTCAATAATATTATAAATGAGACTTATATTGTACTTTGTCTAATAATATTAAATTAGTTTAGTAAGGTTATTCACTTACAAAATGTTTCAATTTATTCAAGGAACTACCACATCTAGTTATTTAGTCAACTAGAGAAATCAATTCACAAAGGTAATAAAATAATTCCCAATATATTGTAATTTTTCTCAACTTGAACATACACTGGTAATCTTCTCAATTTCACAAATAATGCAAATGGGATTTATATTGTGTTTTGACTAATTTAGTAAATTAATTTTGCAAGGTTGCCTACTCACCTAGATTCCACGCTTTCGGTGTTCCCACCTTATGCCTCAACCATCCCTATTGTAATTGTAACCAGGTAAAAACCATTAGGGTTACAAAATAGAGAAATTTCCTACCACTACTTCCGACCTTTACTCACATCTCAAGTCATAACTCTAACCGGTAATGAATATCTAAATGAAACTTATACCATTGGAAACTAGACTCAAAGATGAAAGTAATGGTTGGAACCCAAGAGGGGGGTGAATTGGGTTTTATAAATTTTTCACAAGAATTAATTGGAAGTTAAAATGATTTTCTGTAAAAGTACAATGCTTAGGATAATAAATACAATACAGAAAATCAATGTGCTGTCAAGATAAATAATTATAAAGATCAAGGAATTAAATAATAGATATCAATATGCACAAATTAAAGAGTAAGGGATAGAGAAAGCAAACTCAGAGATTTATACTGGTTCGGCTAATCCAAGCCTACATCCAGTGCTCAAGAGACCACTTGAGTATTTCCATTATAATTGTAAGTTTAATCCGGGTACTTGCAAACCACTACAACCACGCAAATTCGATCCGGGTATTTGCGAAACCACAATGGAGAATTTATGAATCCGGACTCCTCCTCAACCCAAAGCAAGTTCTTCCAACACCGGTACTTGCGAACCTCAACTCAGAATAATATATGTGTTGATCAAAATCAACAATACAAAGAAACTCTCTTTAAAGAGTAGATGAATACAAATGAAGCTCTAATAACTATAATGATAGAGAATATGCAAGATTTGGCTCAAGAATGCTTTCCTTTCTCTCAAAGATGATAGAAGAAGTTAATATCACATTGTAGGACTTTGTTCTAGCTCAAAATTATGTATCTAAGGTCATATATATAAGATTTTACAAAACTAGCCGTTATATAGCCGTTATATAGCCGTTACAGCACTTATAGTGCAGTCCAGATTTTGAGCTTTATTTAAAAATTCATAACTCCCTCATTTGAACTCCGTTTTAAACAAATAATATACCGTTGGAAAGCTCTTGGAGTCTAGTTTCAAATGAGCCAAGTTTTACTCAAAAATTATTTTTCTTTTAAAAGATATAATCAAAATACTGACTATAAGTCAGAACAGAATAATTTTTTTTATTACAGTAAAATCAACTTTCAGTTTTTCAAACTATATTTTAAATAGTAATATATTTCTCATTTGGACTCCGTTTTGGATAAATAATATACCGTTGAAAAGATCTTTGAGTCTAATATCAAATGAGATTAAGATACTTTGAAAAACCGATTTTTTATTTATGAGATATGATATAAGGAGTGACCAAAGGTCAAAAAATAACTTTTGTAAAACTTCATATCTCACTATCTTTTTGTTCAAAAATGCTTGAGCCAATGTATGCAAATCTAAATCATTGAGTTGCACAAGTATACTAGCCTATATAAAATATACCTAATGTAAACACATAGGCTATCTTGATGCATCCAAGCTTCCAAGACTTCAAATCTTCTAATTCTTCATTTCTTGGAGCTTCATCCTTGCATGTTGTTTTCCTTGAGTGAAGCATGATATTGCTTTTCCTTGTTCTTCAATACAATGCTCACTCTTCTTGTTTTGAACCAACCTATAAAATATATCTTACTTGCAAACCCAATGGTTAGTTCAATAGCATGATTCAATATATGCAACATACATATTAAATAACATAATCATGCTTAAGTACTTGTAGCATATATATGATAATTAATCTTTATATATATCAATGCTACTATTCAAATACATTTGTCATCATCAAAACTTAAGGCATATAGCCTTAGGGTCAACAAAAGAGCTTTCCAACGATATAAAGTTTGCCTAAAATGGAGTCCGGATGAAGAAGTTATGGCCGATTGAAAATAAGCTAAGGTTTTCTAGTACATATGGCGCCTGGGCGCCAACCCAAGCCTAGCGCCTAGGCGCCACACCTGGTGCCTGGGCTCCAAGCCCTTCTTCCTCCCCAAAACCTTCTGAACCTTGGCACCTGGGCGCCACGATCGCGACCTTTCGCAATTCCTCTAGGATTTGGCTCAGATCTGGCCAAATCTCCACCGTTTTCCATGATTTCTTCCATGGGATCTCACCCTTAATGTCTAAGGAGCATTTAGACACCAAAAGTACCAATTTTAATTGAGAAACGAAGCCGAAATCTCGAATTTTACCCCAAACTTCCTTAAAACTAGAAAATAGGAAAAAGCTTGAGAAATAGAAATTTCTACCTCGATTCCTTGCTTTCCCTACGTTGCTTGGCTCCTAGAGGCTCGTCCCGTAGCTCGAGATCCACCCTCCAAAGCCCGGTTGTGGAGTTGGAGTATAGAGAGAGAAAGTAGAGAGAAGAAAGAGAGAAAGAGAGGAGAGAAGGTGAAGAGAGAGAGAGGAAAAGAGAAAATGAGGAAAAAATAGGTGAGGCCACCTATATACTCGCCCGGGGTGAAATTATCACTTGCTCTCCAGTTGACCCTCAGTCAAGACTAGTAAAAGCAAATTCATAAAATCTCACCTCGGGTGTTTCTAAATCCTAAGTGCCCCACAAATTTTATTATTTCACTTTAGTCCTTCTCAAAGTCTCAAACTCCACTTTAACCTCGAATCCATCATCCTTTTGGTACCGGACTCATAATTCATTCCCATAAGCTCTATTCTTCTTCTCGGGTTCCTACTAGGTCATTTCTCAAAAGTACTCCATATTTTATTTTCTTTTCACTTTAGCCCTTGAGAATTTGTAAAAATTTCCCAAATTAAAATTTTGAAATTTCTATTTCCAAATTTCCTTCATTAATTCAAAAGAACATTTTTCATATAATTAATTTTTTCAATAAACTTCAAATAGATTTTAAATATTTATACAAATTCTTGGGATATTACATGTTATGTACATGAAAAAAAGAATTTCCAAGAAATAGTGAACATGTGTTATATATATGTGTAAGTGGAGTTGTTTGTATTATCTTTTAAGTATCATTTTATAAGATTTAAAGTTTATGACATATCAGTCGATTAATTGTCTTGCATTAGTTGACTGATACCTCTCGATTTTGATTTATGTAAGTTTGAAGACAATCAGTCGACCGACAGTCATAGATTAGTCTATTGATAGCCTTCTGTCAAGTGCAAAATTATATGTTTTAATATATTTCAGAATTTATTTGTTTTTATGAAACTGGATATTTTGTAAATATTTTCAGAAAAATATCACGTCTTAGACCAAATTTTCCTTTAGGCTATATTATAATTTTTGCTAATTTGCATAAAATGCATATAATTTTAGTAGATGTTATAGGGGGAGCATCAAAGATTGAGATTCTCTATATCTTTCATTAGAATTGCATAGTCCATTCCCATGATTTGGATTGTCATCTTAGATCAGACACCCCAAATTGAAGGAATTTTTTTAAAAAAAATCCTTGCTACTGTCCATTTGGTTCTCGGAAAATGTTGGATTACAATCTCATTTCCAAATCTTTTGTGTGTCAGATAATGATATCGATAATCCAAATAGCTACCTTATCTCATGATTTTGAGGCATTAATTTTGTGGTTGAACAATTTAATGATACATATTAAAGGTGCATTGCCCATTTAATTCTCCATGTGATAGTTTTTTTTTTCCTAACAATCATTAGGTATTTGTACACCAAACGAGTGTCGATTAATTCGAATTCAAGCTAGTTATGATCACAATAAGTAATAAAGCTCTTTTAACTAAATTTTAACGCAGTTGTATTATCAGAAAATTAAACTCAAGATATCTGATTAAGTTAGAATAATTTCTTAACAGTTAACTTACGCCTTTTGGTAGTATTCTCCATGTGATATGTTAACGGAAAAAGTCTTTCAGCTATTTATAATAATGATGGTCTGAAAATTTATAGTTCTGATATAAAGCTTAATGTTCAAGTCAGTAGCAAAGAATATGTATATACGAGATTTTTAAACTATATAAACTTAAGAGGATTATAATAGATGTTCATAGTCAAATAGCAATAACCCACATTGATTAGTTTGTTTGAACTTTAAGAACAACAAAGATTCATTCTTGACAATGTCAATTTGAAGACTATTCCACTCTTTTCACTTAGTATATTCAAAAGAAAGTAATCTTTAAGTAAACAAATTAGTCTTTTATTCGATAGAATAAATTGATAGAAGACTAATTCTTCAAGTTTATTGAATAAAGTTCTTTCTAAAGTAGTCTCTTAAAAAATCGAACCACGGACTGTAGTTCAAACAATTATTAGCACTTGAGATCAATTCAAGTGCACTCGTTTAGCTTACTAGATGAGAAAAAATAGGCATAATTTATTAGATAGAGGATCTATAAAAATGGGAATGTGTTGTGCATCATAAGAGTGAGCATTGGGTCTGTCAACCGGTCAATCCATTCAACTTAAACTAATATGTAAGATTGGATTGAGTTAGCAGGTTGGTTCAATTTTACTTTTTCCAACCTGCCCGACTATGTGTTCAAGTAACATGTTAATAAATTTTTAATCCGCTGAACTCGGACCAACCCACAAACTTGCTCATTTTTTTTATTGTAGTACTCATATGTGATGCACTTATGTTATGTGTAAAGTATTTATGATTTAGTTAGCATACTATTTAATTTCTTTTACAACATTCATCTCTTTTAATAATAATATATGGTATCATATATAATATCTACCATCTTAATTATTTATTAAACCACTAGCATCTTTATTTAAAAGTTTGTTATTCTATTTTTCATCCCAGTTCTAATAAACACGAAAAGAAAAAAATTAACTTGATATCAAATTTTATATGAGATTTTCTTCTAAAAAACATATAACTATATAAAGTCTAATTTTATTTTTTTGAAATTTTTAATTCTAACATTTTAAATTAAGTCTACTATTCTTAAAAAAAAAACTCAACCCACTAACTTAAACCAAATCAACTCATTTGACAACAGGTTAGGTTGGTTCACGTTAAGTGAGTGAAAATATCACAACTTGAATCAACTCAACCCGCTCCTTTTTAATTGATTCAGTTCTTAGAATTTCCTTTAACATAACCCAACCCAACCACACCCCTAGTGCTTCCTTTCTGTAGTAACTTAATAGTAGGATGAATCATATTCCGATTCAAGTTGTCTCTAATTTTGTGTAATTCGAAAGAAGATGTTGAGTGTATATATTGTGTATGTATGTATATGCTGAGCATGGAAAGAATATATACTCCCATTAATTATAGGTCACTTTATTTATCAATGGACCCTTATCTCGTGTCACCCTCATGTTTCCCATTTTCTAAACTTTTGGAGAAGTTAAACTCACAATTCAACTATATATACTCAACTATAGTTAGAGGGTTGAGCTGGTTTAGTCTAATTTTTAAATGGGCTAGGTTTAGGAAATATTGGCCCCAAAAAAAATTGAGCATATCTGGTCTGGTTCGTGTAACCCGTGAAACCTTCTTTTTTTTCCAGTTCTTATTCACTCTCAACCTTTCACCAAATACCAATCTCGCCTTTTGCTCATCCTCTATGAAAGTAATGGTTGGAACCCAAGAGGGGGGATGAATTGGGTTTTATAAATTTTTCACAAAACTTTATTGGAAGTTAAAATAATTTTCTGTAAAAGTACAATGCTTAGGATAATAAATACAACACAGAAAATCAATGTGCTATCAAGATGAATAATTATGAGGAGCAAGGAAATAAAGAATTGATAACAGTAAGCACAAATAAAGGAGTAAGGGATAGAAAGAGCAAACTCAGAGATTTATACTGGTTCGGCTAATCTCAAGCCTAGATCCAGTCCTCAAGAAGTTACTTGAGTATTTTCACTATACTTGCAAGTTTGATCTAAGTACTTGCAAACAACTATAAAGAATTTCATTAGCCAAGGCTCCTCCACAACCCAACAGAGAATTTATGAATCCGGGCTCCTCCTCAACCCTCCGGAGAATTTCTGCTAAACTGGCTTCTCTACAACCCAAAGGAAAGCTCTCTCAATAAATACTCTATCAAGGAATACTCTCCTTGATAATACAACTCAAGATAATATTTGTGTTGATCAAAATCAACAATTACAGAGAAACTCTCTAAAAATAGAGTATATATTACATTGATAAGCTCACAAGGGTATAATCTGCATAAGAGAGAATTTACAGATGATGTTCAGCAATAGGAGTGTTCTCTCTACAGTTTTGATAGCCCCCAAGGTTGATATATATAGCCCAAGGACGAATAAGACAGTTGGAGACAAATCCAAGGTGGTTCCATAATGATGTCAGCAAAAACTAGCCGTTATAGCACATTTTCTGATGTCGGTGGTCGACCAGTGTGGCACGATGGTCGACCAGTGTAGTCCAGAAGTAATTCATCAGTCACGTTGGTCGACCAGTGTAGATGGGGTGGTCGACCAGTGCTCAAATATTTTTGCTTCTGGAGCTCGTTGGTCGACCAGTCAGCATAGGGTGGTCGACCAATGCTCAAAGATTTTGCTTCTGGAGCTCATTGGTCGACCAGTCAGCATAGGGTGGTCAACCAATGCTTAAAGACTTTGCTTCTGGAGCTCGTTGGTCGACCAGTTAGGATAGGGTGGTCGACCAGTCACTTGTTATCTTCAAATAATTTGTTTTTAGAGCATGGTGGTTGCTATCTTGATGCATCCATACTTCCAAGACTTCAAATCTTCTAATTCTTCATTTCTTGGAGCTTTATCCTTGCATGTTGTTTTCCTTGAGTGAAGCATGATATTTCTTTTCCTTGTTCTTCAATCCAATGCTCACTCTTCTTGTTTTGAACCAACCTATAAAATATATCTTACTTGCAAACCCAATGGTAAGTTCAATTTATGATAATAGCATGATTCAATATATGAGACATACATATTAAATAACATAATCATGCTTAAGTACTTGTAGCATATATATATGATAATTAACCTTTATATATGTCAATGCTACAATTCAAATACATTTGTCATCATCAAAACTTATGGCATATAGCCTTAGGGCTAACAATCTCCCCCTTTTTGATGATGACAAATCACCAAAGAAAAATATGTATCACAAGATAATGAATACAATGTTATAAGCACATACACATATTTTTCTACTGTTTCTTCTCCCCCTATTTGACATCAACAAAAAGGTATAAGGAACTTAATATACAGAGGTTAAACCGCATATGTCAGAAGATGTCAATACAGTATGGGGTTAGGATACATCAAAACTTATCATTGTTTTCATTGACATGTAAAAACAATTTTCAAAAAAATTTCACATGTCAAATAAAATGATCCAAAAGATAAAACTTGAAAGAGTTTTAGGCTCCCCCTTAAATCTTGCATAATTTGAAAAAGAATAATGAATACCCAATTCTCTAAATGTATTCTTTTTCAAGATCATCTACATATATTCAAGAGAGACAAAGCTCCCCCAGAATTTCATAACCCTTTTGATTTGCAGAATTTTGAAGTAAGACTTTTGAAGAAATTTCTGCAATAATTCTGTTGAAGATTATTTCTGCTTGTTTATGAAAAGGAATTTTAGTAAATAGCAGAAACATTGAAATCTTTGAAGTATGTAACAATAAATAAACATCATTTGCTGACATATGATAGAAATATTTGCAGCACACAACAAAAGTATGACATATGGATTAGCAAAGCATGATATAAACAAGAATATTAATCATAATCCATAAATTAAATAGTAATATTTTTCAAGATTTTTAAAAATAATTTCTGCTTTTAAAAATATTTCAACATATAGCAGAAGTAATTTAAAAAGAGGATATTCAGATCTTTTTCTTTGGAAGATAGATTTTGCTTCAATAAGGCAAAGCAATTTCAACACAGTGGAAGTAATTCAAGAATTTCATGATCCTTTTCTAAAACATTTTGCTTCAAAAGGAATTTAAAAAAAAATTTCATCCATGGAAGCAACATATATATGGATTAGTGTAACAAGATATAATCGAGGGTATAGTTTATAATCCATACATCAAATATCAATATTTTTCATCCCTTTTGTCATCAAAAACAAAAGAGATCTTTAAAACCTTTTCTTTTTCTAAAAAGATTGTTGCTTTATATGATAAAACATATTAACATAGCGGGAGCATTTTTGAAGTCCTTTTCAAAACAAATTTGCTTCATAAAAGATAAAATAGAGTTCAGCACAACGGAGGCAAATATATATATATCCATTAAAAAAAATATCAAACATTATAACTATGATATATATATATATATATATATATATATATATATATATATATATATATAATATTGCAGATCTCAGCAGAAGCAATTGACAATGGATTAATTAGAAGATATAAACATAAGAATCCATAATCCATAAACCATTAAGTGCAAAGAGTGAAGGATATATATATATATATATATATATGAAATTGATCACTTAAGCAAATCTTTTTTGAGATGAGTAATCATACCTCTCAAAACTCTTTTATCCATTCAGGTGATCTTTCTTACCTTTCTTTTTCAAGAGATTATTTATCCAAGAATTGTCTTGGCATAGACACAATTTATTTTGAACTCTTGACTATTTGATCCTTGATGAAGATTTCAACCTTGTATAATTTGACTGTTCTTTAGGAAGAGTCATTTGTACCTTTAGGCTTCTTCATCGGCTAAGAGAAATATCCTTACACATATTGTGAGTAGTAGATCCAAAAATCATATAATCACTTGATAGATGATAGGCAAGGAAAGTTACTTCAAAGAATTTTAGTGGCAAAATAAACATTTTTCTCCTTTGAAAGATGAGCCACTGTAGTTCATATTTAGCTTGAAGTGTAAAAGAGACATTGAAAATAATATATGAACCTTTTTATCCCTTGTGTCTCTATCTGCACTTTTTCTGTTTCAACTTTTAAAGAGTTTTGAAAACAGTTTTTAATCAACTTAGAAAGTCTTTCTTGCCATTCATCTAGTCATTACATAAAGCTCATAATACTTAATGGATTAAAGACCTATTTCAAGCAAGGATAGAAATTACCAATGTTTTGAGTGTGCATGCTTAATTAGAATCACCATCTTCATCGTTGAGTCCTTCATCCTCAAGATTGGTTGGTTGTTATTGCAAGCTCGAGCTTGAGAATACTTTTCCTCATAAAACAATGTGACTCTTATTCTTAGGTACCCAAATAATTTGGGTCCTTGACGGGTTAGTTCATAATTCTCAAGCAATAGAGGATTTATAGAGAAATCATTCTTCTTCAAAGATTGATACCGTAAAAAGCACAAGAGAAGAAAATCTTTTGAAATAAGGATTTCCAAATCCTTTTCTTTTCAAAATGATTTTTGCTTCAACATGATAAAATAATTTTTGAAACAATCTCTTCCCTTGAAAGAATGATTCTATAAAGAGCTTATCAAAAAAACTTTGTCAATAAGAATTTCCAAGTCCTTTTATTTTGAAAAACAAATTTTGCTCCAAAAAGGATTTGGAAAGAGATGCAGCATAGCAGAAGCAACATATATATCCTTTGAAAGATAATAACAGATGACATTATAACAGGATATATATCACAACAAATGCAAATGATATACTCATACAAGATATACCATATTATAATCAGAGTATATAATAGCATAGGGGAAGCAATTATGGATTAACAAAAAAGATATAGCTATTATAAAGTAGAATCCATAGGCAGAGGAAGATTTCGAGTGAATACTCATTGAGATGCAGCTTCAATGATAAGTTCCTTAGGATAACTTATGGCATACCTCAAATCCTTTGAAAAATCATCATTGTTGCTTGATGTCTCCTTCTCATGAGGTAATTTTTCTTCTTGACACTTTTCTTCTTCTTAAGGTAGATTGGCATTCTCTTCAATGTCATTATCATCCTTTGAAATAAGGGTACTCTTTTCTTTTTCAAAGCTTTGAAAATAATTTTCTGCTTATGTATAAAAACATTTTTGTACACAGTAGGTGAATTTGAAATAAGGATTTTTAAACTCCTTTCTTATCAAAACACTTTTTGCTTTAACATGATAAAGCAATTTCAAATCATTTTCCAAAACCTTTTCGAAATAATTCTTCTTTAAAGAATGGCATAAAATTTAGCACAATAGAAGAAAATATATATCCATTATCATATATAAAACATTTTATATTCAAGATATATCATATCATCTCAGTAGAGGCATAACGTATTTTGAAAAGTATACATATATTCATTTAAGGCTAGAAAGCATTTTTCTCACATGAATATATATATCATCATTACATAGCAGAAGCAAGTTACATACTCATTCAAGATAAAATATTATAACCAAAGTATGTAGTAACATAATTGAGGTAATATGGATTAATAAGATATAATCAGATATAAACTACAATCCATAAACAATGGTTCATAAGTTACAGCTTATGCAAAAGATATGATATGTATAATGTTCAAACCATGATGAATGGTATAAAGACAATTTAGGCATTTAACATATCTTTATATGCAATGATGTGATCAAGTATGTAAGATATTAGAGAACAATATGTCATTGCAATGAAAGTATGTAAAAAAAATTTGCCAATATAGCCAATTATGATCAGGGAGTATCACTCAATTAAATAATAAAGAAGTAAAGGATAGAGATACTCATCAATTTTGACAAACTTTTGTTGCTTCTTGAACTTCTTCCTTAAGATGTTGATATCCTTGTCTTCCTCATTGCCCTTCTTTTGATCCTATCTTCTTGCAATTTTAATGATCTTCATTGATTGATTATTTGCAAGATTCTCTCAAAAACAATCTCTTATAAGATCACCCATGAAGCTTTGAAGAGATCATTAAGTACATAGCAGTAAGATTTAAATCCTTCATCTACTGTTATCCGTTGGTCGACCAACGTGTCCACACTGGTCGACCATCGTGGGGATGAGAAAGTGCGAGGAGCTTACTGTCAAGCATTGGTCGACCATCATGAATGAACTGGTCGACCACTCATGACCAAAATTGCCTTAGTTAGCCACTGCCTCGAGTTGGTCGACCAGTCTGAGTACCTTGGTCGACCACTTATCTTATGTTGCAAAAGTATTTACTCAGCGTTTAGTATTCTTCTCTGGCGCTGGGCATTGGTTCAATGTAGGCTTCGTTGGTCAACCACTGATGAGAGCGTTGGTCGACCAACCAACTTTAGAACTATAAGTCTTACTGATTTCAGAGAGCAGAGGAAGAGAATGCCTTAGAGGATAAATTTGAGGATTAACTCTTGCAAAACACTTTTGGTGGAGCACTTTGATGTTCAAATTAGTAATGTTCAAATAAATCTCGAGCACAAGGAGCAACATTATGTTCAAGATATGCCATATTAATAAAAGTGCTATGCTTCCATGAAATGCAATTTTGCAAGATATTTGATTTCATTGAAAATATTTAAATAAGATTACAGCAAGGATAAATACTATAGGTAGGAGTAATCTTATTGTTGTGAAGACAAGAAAAATGTGTGTGTAATGGAAGCAAGTTTTCATGATGCGGTAAAAAGGATAGTTTGAACAAAATTTGGAAGAAAGATTTTAGCTCAAAACAAAATTCGAATCTATAAGCTGTATACCTAACAATTGTTTTCAGATATAGCATGCATGAGTATCAAGGATAGATGTAAGGCATATTAGAGAACAGACAAAAGCATTAGACAGTAGTAAACATATCAGTCAAATTTCTTACAATGCATTCCAGCTTATATGTTTACTTATCCATTGCCTCCTTTTGATGCAAGAGAGTGGAGTTTAAATGATGTAGCCATTGAAAAGTCATTTCTGCTCCTTGCTTCGAGACAAATATGCAAATTAATCCTTTGTCTTTGATACCCAAATTTCTTTGAGTTTGCCTGGGTCATGAGGTCCTTTTTGAACCCATTTCATTTTTACTCCATGAACAAGATTTTTCTTATAAAAATAGGAGTAAGATTTGTGTCCTTTCAATCCACAATAGAAACAAGTGCAAGTTGGACTATTGGACATCTTTGCAGAGACAAAGAAGTTTTTAAAATGCTTTTGGTTTGATTTTTTTTTAGAAACAAGACCAACTTTGTTAAACTTTCTTCTTTGTTTCAAAACAGAGATATTTAAAATTTCTCTACCTTGAGAAAATTTTGCAAGTGTGTTTTTAAGATTATCATTTTCCTTTTTCAAAGAATCACACTTGGTACAAAAACAATTTTTGTTGGAAGAGATATTTGCTTTTAAAATTAAATTCTCTTATTGCAAAGTTCTGTTTTGATTTTCAAAAACAAAATTCTCTTCCTTGGAAATAGAAATTTCATTTTTCAATGTTTCCAACTCATTTTCAAGAGAAGAGTTTTTCTGTTTTGAAACATTTAATTTCTTTGCAAGTTTTAGAGATTGTTCATGTAAATCATAAAAAGCATCTTGTAATTCTTCAAAAGAGTAGTCAAATGAATTCACCTTATCTTCATCTTTGGCCACAAGACAGATGTAGTTTTCTTCATTTGTGTCCTCCTTATCCGAATTGATATTTTTCCAAATTGAGGATAGGTAAGCTTTCTTTGATGATTCAGCTTTTGGTTGAGATTTCTCTTCTTCTCATTTTTCTTTTTCTTCAATCTCCTTGGTGATTTGAGATTTTCCTGTAAGTTCAACACCAAGAGCTTGCAATTGATTAAGCACAAGTTGTATCTCATTAATGGTTTTGCAATTATTCATTTGAGCAATTTCAATTTCATTAATGAAACTTCTATACCTTAATTCCTCAGCAATAAGATCTTCCTCATGTGCAACTTCAAGAATTTCCCACATTTCTTTTGTAGTTGCATAGTTGGAGATTTTGAAAAATTCATCTCGACTCAATGCACAAGAAATAATCAATTTTGCCTTAGCATTGAGTTGTATTAAACTTCTTTCAGTATCATTCCATTCACTCTTGGGTTTTGGAATGCATTTTCCTTGTTCTTCCTTGACAGGCATATAAAAACCATTTTCTATAACTTCCCAGAGTTTATAGTCTACTGAAATTAAAAACATTTTCATTTCATACTTCCAATATTGAAAATGATTAGCATCAAAAATTGGAGGTTCTGTGAAAGAACAATTTTCAAACATAAACCACTCACTAAATCCAACCATGTTTACTCTTAGACGGTTAAGTCTCAAATCAAGAGCCCAAGCTCTGATACCAATTGAAAGTAATGGTTGGAACCCAAGAGGGGGTGAATTGGGTTTATAAATTTTTCACAAACCTTTATTGGAAGTTAAAATGATTTTCTGTAAAAGTACAATGCTTAGGATAATAAATACAACACAGAAAATCAATGTGCTATCAAGATGAATAATTATGAGGGGCAAGGAAATAAAGAATAGATAACAGTAAGCACAAATAAAGGAGTAAGGGATAGAAAGAGCAAACTCAGAGATTTATACTGGTTCGGCTAATCTCAAGCCTAGATCCAGTCCTCAAGAAGTCACTTGAATATTTTCACTATACTTGCAAGTTTGATCTGGGTACTTGCAAACCACTACAAAGAATTGTGTTAGCCAAGGCTCCTCCACAACCCAATGGAGAATTTATGAATCCGGGCTCCTCCTCAACCCTCCGGAGAATTTCTGCTAAACTGGCTTCTCTACAACCCAAAGGAAAGCTCTCTCAATAAATACTCTATCAAGGAATACTCTCCTTGATAATACAACTCAAGATAATATTTGTGTTGATCAAAATCAACAATTACAGAGAAACTCTCTAAAAATAGAGTATATATTACATTGATAAGCTCACAAGGGTATAATCTGCATAAGAGAGAATTTACAGATGATGTTCAGCAATAGGAGTATTCTCTCTACAGTTTTGATAGCCCCCAAGGATGATATATATAGCCCAAGGACGAATAAGACCGTTCGAGACAAATCCAAGGTGGTTCCATAATGATGTCAGCAAAAACTAACCGTTACAGCACATTTTCTGATGTCGGTGGTTGACCAGTGTGGCACGATGGTCGACCAGTGTAGTCCAGAAGTGATTCATCAGTCACGTTGGTCGACCAGTGTAGATGGGGTGGTCGACCAGTCAGCATAGGGTGGTCGACCAATGCTCAAAGACTTTGCTTCTGGAGTTCGTTGGTCGACCAGTCAGCATAGGGTGGTCAACCAATGCTTAAAGACTTTGCTTCTGGAGCTCGTTGGTCGACCAGTTAGGATAGGGTGGTCGACTAGTCACTTGTTATCTTCAAATAATTTGTTTTTAGAGCATAGTGGTTGCTATCTTGATGCATCCATGCTTCCAAGACTTCAAATCTTCTAATTCTTCATTTCTTGGAGCTTTATCCTTGCATGTTGTTTTCCTTGAGTGAAGCATGATATTTCTTTTCCTTGTTCTTCAATCCAATGCTCACTCTTCTTGTTTTGAACCAACGTATAAAATATATCTTACTTGCAAACCCAATGGTAAGTTCAATTCATGATAATAGCATGATTCAATATATGAGACATACATATTAAATAACATAATCATGCTTAAGTACTTGTAGCATATATATATGATAATTAACTTTTATATATGTCAATGCTACAATTCAAATACATTTGTCATCATCAAAACTTATGGCATATAGCCTTAGGGCTAACACTCTGATCTTTAGAACTTCACCATTGTGGGTTACAAAAACATGTTCCTCGCTCTGGTTGGCGACTTCATCTTCTCCCTCACATATCCTTTTTGAATTTTTAGGAAATTTTGTTCTTTTTTTAATATTTCCATTTTGAATAGGTAAATGGTCATCATCATTCATTAGTTTTCAATAACCTTAGCACACATTAAATTAATGATTTATAATATAAATAAGCCAAAAGTACCATTTTAATCCCTTAGCTTTGACCAAAGTTTTAAATTCCTTCTAAAATTTTATTTTGCATCAATTTTACCTTTCATACTTTTAATTAATTTCAATTTTGTCTTTAAGCAACAACAAACATTGATGTGATTACCTCTATTGTATACATCAACGCTAACTTTTTCAATTCAAATTAGATTTACATTTAAAATGAAAAAATTGCCCTTTATTTTTCAATTCAGCTTGGCATAGACATATGACAAAATAAATGGTAATTTTGTCATTTTAAGTGAAATCTAATATAGACATTCTTTATGCCAAGGATTGTGTGTATAGCGTTAAATCAGGTTATCATTGGCTAAGGGACAGGACAGAAGCGGGAGGAATATCAACTTCCTCTTCCAGGATAAATTGGCGTCAACTACGGAAGTGTAAAATTCCCCCTAAAATGAAAATTTTCTTTTGGAGATTACTACAAAACGCTTTGGCCTACAATTTAAATCTACAGAGGAGAGGAGTATAGGTGTCAACCAAATGTGTCAGATGTGAAAAGGAAGAGGACTTACTTCATGTATTTGTGGGCTGTGAATGGGCTTCATGCCTTTGGTTTGCCTCGCCTTTGGGTATCCGACCAAGCTTCACAACTTCAGCAGGTTTTCTCAAATGGCTACAAGAGCAATTGTCGTCAACATCTAATGAGGCAATATGTTTATTGATTGTAGCTTGTTGTGGAATATGGCTTAGGCGGAATGATACCATATTCAACAGTAGAGCTGGAACTCCACTAGAGGCAGCTGTCGCTACTTTCCAAAATTTTGCAGATTACAGCCGAGCTTTGCCGTCTACGCTACCACCGAACGGTGTCCTATCAGCCGTTGGATGGAAACCGCCATTGTTGGGTCACACCAAATTGAACTTTGATGCGGAATGCATTACCAGTGAGCTATGGAAAGTGTTAGGTTATTGTAAGGCAATAAATCAAGGAGAAAGATTAAGAAGAACACAAAAAGAAGTTACGTGGTTCGGTCAATGTGACCTACGTCCACGGACAGAGAGAAGATCTATATTATTTTTTGATAGAGGCTATACAGAGAGAAATTACATTAACTACTAACTTCTAATGAATTCCATTACACACATATATATAGAGGAAATAATGGGTCATGGTTCGTGGGTCGAGTTACAAACCGGTCACCCACAAAATTCAAGTCAAACCCAACAATTTCCCTCCTTGACTTGAATTCTCTCAAATCACCAGAACTAAGTACAAATTCATTTCTGTCATTCACGCCCTGTAGGGCTTCATGGAATGCGAACATTCACCAAGTCCAAGCTATGCTTGAACTTCTCTGAAGGTAGAGCCTTTGTCAACATATCTGCTAGATTATTTGCTATTGCTATCTTCTCGATGGATAATTTCTTGTCTTCTATCACATCTCGAATAAAATTCAATCTAATATCAATATACTTCGACCTCTCATAGTAGACTGGATTCTTGGCCAAACTTAATGCACTATGACTATCACAATAAATGATAGGTCTCTGAATATTTAACCCCAGACTATCAATCAAACCATGTAACCACATACCTTCCTTAACTCCTTCTGCCAATGACATGTATTCTGCTTCAGTGGTAGACAAGGCAACTGTAGATTGAAGTGTTGCCTTCCAACTGACAGCACATCCATTCAGAGTCAAGAAATAGCATGTTAAGGATCTCCTCCTCAAAAGATCTCCAGCATAATCTGAATCTGTATAACCAACCAAGCCACTATCAGATTTATCATCACCATAAACCAAGCAAATATTACTCGTACCTTTCAGATACCGCATAATCTATTTAACTGCACTTCAGTGAGCTCTCCCAGGATTACTCATAAACCTGCTTACCACACTGACTGCATGAGCCAGATCAGGCCTAGTACACACCGCATACATCAAGCTTCCAACAGCATTACAGTAGGGCACTGAACTCATGTACCCTTTTTCCTCAGTTGTAGTAGGTATTGTACTAGCATCAAGTTTAAAATGTGCCGCCAACGGAGTACTAACTGGCTTAGAATTATTCATCTGGAAAGAATGCAACAATTTTTCTATGTATTTCTGCTGAGATACATATAGTAAACCTGCACTTCTATCTCTCTAAATCTCCATGCCCAATATCTTTTTGGCTGCACCCAAATCCTTCATCTCAAACTCAATGCTCAACAAGGCTTTCAAACTATCAATTTCAACCTTGTTCTTTACAGCAATTAACATATCATCAACATATAGCAACAAATAAATATAAGAATCATCTGCAAGTTTCTTAGAGTAGACACAGTTATCAAACTGATTACGTAGAAAATCATGAGAAGTCATGAATGCATCAAATTTCTTATACCACTATCTAGGAGACTGCTTTAAACCATACAAGGACTTTTTCAGCAAACATACATGATCTTTCTTCCCATAATCAAGAAATCCTTCTGGCTGTGACATATAGATCTGCTCCTCTAAATTTCCATGTAAGAAAGCAGTTTTCACATCCAGTTGTTCCAACTCCAAGTCAAAAACACTTACCATGGACAAAAGGACACTAATGGTTTTATGCTTCACAACAAGGGAGAAAACTTCATGATAATCAATTCCCTCCTTTTGTGAAAAACCCTTAGCCACAAGTCGTGCTTTGAACCTTGCTGGTTCAACTCCAGGAATACCTTCTTTCTTCTTGAAGACCCATTTGCATCCTATTGGTTTCACTCTCTTTGGTAACGGTACAAGATCCCATGTTTCATTCTTCTCAAGAGATTGCATCTCTTCATTCATTGCAACCAGCCACTCTGATGCTTCTCTACTCTCAACTGCTTCGTTATATGATCTCGGGTCATCAGAATCAATGTTTTCACCTACTGCCAAGGCATAAGCAACTGAATTAATATCAACTATATCAACACAATCTGCATACCTTATAGGTTTTCTGATTTCCCTCCTTTCCCTCCTTGCTGCTATAGGTTGTGATTCTTCTTCTTCCTTAGGCTGATGTACAGGGTCTGTTATAACCCTTTTTGAACTTTGAACTTCAATTTCCACCTTCTGGTTGGCACCTTGATCATTATTACCTGCATGACTACCAAGCTCCTCCTTTTGACCAAACATAGCAGACTCATCAAAAGTTACATCTCTGCTAATAATAAATTTTAGAGTTCTATCCTTTTCAGTACACCACAGTCTGTACCCTTTAACTCCAGGTGCATACCCTAGAAATATGCATTTCATTGCCCTAGGCTCTAGTTTACCATCATTCACATGAGCATAAGCAGGACAACCAAATATACACAGGCCAAAATAATCAAAAGGTTTACCGGACCATACATCTTGAGAAGTCTTAAAATCAATTACAGTAGATGGCGATCTATTCACCAGATAACAAGCAGTGTTAACTGCTTCAGCCCAGAATTGTTTTGGCAAGCCAGCGTTTAATCGCATGCATCTCGCACGCTGCAACAGTGTTTGATTTATACGTTCTGCAACTCCATTTTGTTGTGGTGTATGACGTACAGTGCGATGCCTCACTATACCTTCTTTCTTGCAAAACTCATCAAACGGAGGATCATAGAACTCCAACCCATTATTAGTTCTGAGTGTTTTGACCTGTTTTCCAGTCCGTTTCTCAACCATGGTCTTCCACTCTTTGAACTTCCCAAACACTTCATCTTTGGATTTCAGAAAATACACCCAAACCCTTCTATAGTAGTCATCAATGAAAGTAACAAAGTACATGCATCTGCCCTGAGATTCGACTGGAGAAGGACCCCACAAGTCTGAGTGAACATATTGCAGAACATCCGTAGAAGTATGCTTCCCAGAACTGAACTTAACTCTGCGTTATTTACCCATAACACAAACTTCACAGAATTTCAGTTTCCAAGTTTCTGCTCCTTCTAACAATCCTTGTTTACTTAGAATTGACAGCCCTTTCTCACTCATGTGTCCCAATCAGTGATGCCACAACTCTGTACAATCATCATTATTCCCTAAAGATTTAGATACAGCTACTGTCCCTATCACTGAACTACCAATCAGAAAGTAAATGCCATGCTGCAATTTACCCTTCATTATAACCAGAGCACCTTTGGAAATTCTCAATTGTCCATTCTCTCCAGAGTACTTGTACCCTTGTTTGTCTAGAGTACTAAGAGAAATCAAGTTCTTCCGTAGACCAGGAACATACCAAGCATCAAGTGTCCTGACTATTCCATCATACATCTGAATCTACACAGAACCACTGCCCTTAACACTGAGCTGCTCAAATACATAAATAAACATGATACAAGAGGAAAGAGAGAAAGAAATAAGCATCAAACTCAATGGAGAGTAGGTTTCCCTTCTTCCCCGATTTTGCCCTAGCAGAGCTCCTTCTCCTCCAACCAAAAGATGTCCAAAAATGCTTCAGAAATCCTATTTATAGGTGCATGCCAGGACCCCGGCGCCTGGGCGCCATGCAAAAAGGTAGAGAGAAGACAATGTGTGGCGCCTGGGAGCCCTACGTGGCGCCTGGGCGCCACCTTCATTCCTCGAGGCAGAGAGTTGGGCTGCTGGCGCCTGGGGCGCCAGCCATTCAATCTTCAAGACAGAGGGTTAAAGCATTTGGCGCCTGAGGCGCCATGCGTGGCGCCTGGGCGCCAGCCTCCAAAACATGCCTCATTCAGCAATTTGCTTCAGTATCTCATCAGCACACCAGCTAGCAGCAAACCAGAAAAGAAAGCCTAAGGAAAACACAACAAAAAGCATAAAAAGGTGAGGAAAGAGAATAAAACAAGAAAAAGCAAGGAAAGCCAAAAAAACACAGAACAAAGCAAGCAAAAGATAACAAAAATGGGATCAAGGAGAATAAAAAGTCCTAAGAAAGCAACCTAATTTAACCAAAATAAAGGACTCATCAGCTGCTCATCATTACCCAACCTCACAACACCATTCTACTCCTTGAAAGAAGTAAATAGTTCACGTGAGAAAGTCATATGATAAGATGCACCTGTGTCCAAGACCCAAGTATTTGCAGAACCAGAGGTGCTGACTGTGAGAACATCAATGTCTTTTTCTCCTTCAGAACTATCTTGCACCACCGCAGCACTACCACTGGTATTCGGTTCCTTCTCATCATTTCCATTCTTCCTCTGTGGACAATTCTTCCTGATGTGCCCCTTTTGTTTACGGTGATAACATCAAGGTCCTCATTTGTTCCTCAACTTAGACCGTGACTTGCTTCTTTTTCCATCATCCCTTTTAGTGTCTCTGCCTCTGCCAACATACAAACCTGCTTCTGCACCATCCTCATTAGAACTAGAGACTCTTCTCTTCAGCTCTTAAGACTGCAAAGCATCTTTGACATCATTAACAGAGATACTATCTCTACCATACAATATAGTATCAACAAAGTTCTCATATGAATTTGGTAGAGAACACAAAAGAATGATCGCTTGATCTTCATCATCTATCTTAACCCCAACACCCTGTAAATCCAGGATAATTCGGTTAAAATTATCAAGATGATCTTTTACCTGCATATTTTCTGTCATCCGCAGGGTATACAAATGCTGCTTCTGATATAACCAGTTTCTGAGAGACTTTTTCTGGTATTTATCATCCAATTTCTTCCACAAACCTGCAGCAGTCGACTCATCAACTACTTCTCTCAATACCTCATCAGTCAGACTCAATAGTATTGCACTATGAGCCTTTGCCAAAATTTCCTTCTTCTCCTCTTCCTTCAACATGTTAGGCAGACTACTTTCTCCTTCTAATGCCACCGTACATCCCTGCTAAACCAGAAGTGCCCTCATTTTTACCTTCCACAAAGTAAAATCATTCGATCCATTGAACTTCTCAATATCGAATTTATGAGTCGACATCTTCTCAAATAACAGCAGATAAATTACTAGCAAATTTCGCAACCAGAAATTGAATTTCACAAAACTGTTCAGAATCTTGTAAACTGACCAGAACTTCACTAACAGAGATCCAACACAGAAGTGCAACAAAATTCACAACAGTAAACCAGAAATTCAATCCAGCACAATCTAACACAATCCAGTAAATTCACACAGAAATTCAGAATTCTTTTCTGAATTAAACATAAACTCACCGGAACCGTGTCAACGAAACAATAACGATAGCAACAGAAAACTTGGTTCAAACAACAACTAGGACCAAACAGCAGCTTTGACCAAACAACAATTTTTGAGCAAACAGCAACTTTAACCAAACAACAGCTTTGACCAAACAACATCTTTGACCAAATAGCAACTTTGACCAAACAGTAACTTTGACCAAATAGTATCGTTGACCGTTGACTGTGCTACAATGCCGAGTCGCTACAATACCGTTCTATTACAGTGCACTGAGTCGCTACAGTACCTCGCCGTAGAAGATGATGAACAGTACTTCTGATGAAAGATTCCGGCGATAAACAGTACTTCCGATGAAGATTCCGACGATAAACAATACTTATAACCGTAAAAACTCACTAAAACAACTGAAAAACAATCTCCAATGCACTAGAAATACAATAAACGGTCTCTTTTTCCCAAAAAACAAGCGAATCAAGCTAGATCTGAGATTTGAAACTAGATCTGAAAATTTTCTTACTACCAAAAATTGGTCTCCGACGTTCTTCAACATACCAAAGATGCAGAAAATGGTCTCCTATGCTCCAAATCAACTAAATCGGGGCAAGATCTGAAATTTTGGAGCCAGATCTGAAAATTTTCGGACGTGCTACAGTAACCGGCGAACCAAAAAATGAACCAAGGCTCTGATACCACTTGTTAGGTTATTGTAAGGCAATAAATCAAGGAGAAAGATTAAGAAGAACACACAAAGAAGTTACGTGGTTCGGTCAATGTGACCTACGTCCACAGACAGAGAGAAGATCTGTATTATTTTCTGATAGAGGCTATACAGAGAGAAATTACATCAACTACTAACTTCTAATGAATTCCATTACACACATATATATAGAGGAAATAATAGGTTATGGGTCATGGGTCGTAGGTCAGGTTACAAATCGGGTCACCCACAAAATTCAAGTCAAACCCAATAGAAAGTGAGCGCTGTTTGCCACAATGGGTTCCATGGGATTGCCTGACTCCATGGGATTGAAAGCTTGGAAGTGGAGACAGATTGTTTGGCCTTGGTGAATGGGTTCCACAGTCCCGGTGACTTTTCCCCTTTGGCTCTTCTGATACATGATGCACTAGTTCTCTCAATTGAGTGGGATTCTTTTTCATTTAGAAATTTCACAGAAGGGGATGAATTCGCACAGAAATTGCGAAAGCAGAGTAGTGGCGAAGGCGGAAGGAATAAAGACAGAGGAAATGGTACTAAAGGAAAGAAAAGGAAATATGAACACTTTGATTTTTCATCAGCCATAATCAATTTTTAGAAGCTACAAAGAGTAGCGTTGATCAAAACCAAAGTTTCAAGCCATAATCGATTGTTAAATTTCTTCTCACCACAGAACTAAACATATGATATTTTGGTACAAACGTGAAAATCAGTCTTCACGCACGTTATTTCTCTCTCGCCACTGAACCAAGCACACACTTAATCATATTAAAAGGAGTGCTAATCAGGTGACAGATTATTTAGCTAAGCACAATTGTTTTCCTTCTATTCAGTATTGTACTTTTTCACTTTCTAGGCTTTTGTTGCTATTGGCAATTGCAGATTATCAACATTATTTGAATATCAGTTATATTATCAATATATATATATATATATAGATAAATATGCTTAACTAAACAAGTCATGTAATAAAGGTGTCACGATAGTATTTAGCATTAATAATTTAAATGATAGTTGACTTAGGGACAAAATTAAAATTAATTAGAATGATGTATGACAAAATTGATACAAAAGAAGTTTTTGAAACAAAATTAAAACTTAGATCAAAATTTATTATCAAAAACTGGTACAATTTACCTTTAAATAATTATTAGACGAATATCAAATATCTTATCTATCCATTCATATTGATTGAATATAGGATATCCAATGTTAGAATAACAAAGTTTATATTATATACGTCCTTTATATCTAGCACTACAAGAAAGTCTGTATTTTCTGGCTGTAATTTCGTGGCAGTTAAGGAAAACCGCCGGTAAATACAATAATTACTGGCAGTTATCATCACCGTTGGTAATTGTATACAATTCCCAGCGGTTTTGATATAATTCCCGACGGTCACCATCATTGCCAGCAATTGAAAATAAAAAACATTAGCGCGCCTTTATTTCACTCGCGGGCATATCTCCCTCCACTTTTTTCTTTTTCATTTTGGTGATTCATTCTTTTTTCTCCACTCTCCTAACCTATTTTGTGCTCCATTCCTCCATTCTTTCTCTTATTTGTGCTCTATCCACCATTCTCCTTCTCTATTTCGAGCTTGCAAATGTAGTTCACACTTCGATTTGGCGTTGCATTTCAGGTATTTCATCTAGCTTCCCTTTTCTCTCTTTTAAATCTCTCTTCTTTCCTCCCAGTACACTTAGTCTGGATTAATATGATATGGTTTAGTTTTTGTGTTTCTGGGTTTGTGAGGGAAATTAACAGACCCCTCTTTCTTTCTTGGCCAGTGTATGTGGTCTGAGAGAAGGGTTTCAAAGGATTTCAATGGTGGGTTTGAAATCAAAGGGAAGAAATTTAGGAACTTTGCTTGAGGTGTCTGTCTGTACGTGCTGGGTCTATGCCATTTTAGCATTTGTCTTTGTGTTCGTAGTCTATTTGAAGTTTGATGAAGTGTAGTTTAGACTGAACTTGAGATTGGAAATATGAATGTTTGGCTTTTTATCTATTTCTATTTCTTTCTTTTTCATTTTGGCATTGTTGTGTTTTCTATTTATGTTCTATTATTACAATTTAAACTTTGAATTTGTGATTTAAATTTCAAAACTCTACTTGAAGTTTAATTCAACGTCGGTGTTTGCTTTGGATTAAAAAAAGGAGGGGGGAGGGAAGTCTCTAATTAGTAGTTGGTGAGCTATATTGATAATTATTTTTCCTCTTGGCTTAATAGTTTAGAATTTCAAATCTTTATGCTAATAGATTTGACTTCAGTGTCGTGGTTGAAAAAAAAAAAGAAAGAAAAACCACTTTCCTATGTTAAAAGTTACTACAAAATTTTGAATTTTATAAAATTCCATGATTTCTGTATCTGCAAAAGGATCCCAGGTGTTTGGGTTTAATCCAATAGAACTCATGGACAGATGGAGTGTGAATTTTTTTTTGTACAATGGAATATGATTTGGGATTTTTAACGTTGTCTCTCAATTTCTTGTTCTTCAATTTTTCTTAATTGTATATATCTAATTTGATTTGAATTTAAAGTTCCTCTGTAATATAATCCCATTTACAGAAAAGAGAATATTTGCATATATGCCCTTTTGGAATCATATTGAAATCTTTTGCTTGACAGGTAGTAAATTAGGTTGGCTTTGTCGTTGGACTAGGAGGCATCATCATCATTTGGTTGCTTTCTTCTTTCCTTCACAAAGAAGGTATTATCAATATCCTGCCCTTTAGCTCTTGTTGTACTGAACTGACACATTTCTATAGAAATCAAACATGTTGAGAAGTTGAAAAAAACAATCTTTGATCCATACAAGTAATGAGTTCTTTCCAAAAAAAATGAAGATAATATAAGATAAAGTAAAAATATAAATCAATTCATAAAAATATGATACTAGCTGAAACTTATCATACATTTCCTCTTTTTTAAGCAATATTTCCAATTTCACTAAAAGACCATATTATTTCAAATCATAATAAGATATTGTGGTTTTAAAACTAATAGTATACTAAACAATTAATAAATAACCAATTACTTGTAGACTTATTAGCAAAGAATACAAGAAACTGCAAAACACGTATGAGGACTTTCAGCTCCCCACTTTTGTCATGAATGCTTATGCTCAAGAAGTTTAATGAAAATCATCTTTTTTTTTTTTGGATGTGACTTATTAATGAAAATCATCTAAAAAGCTAAAAAAATCATCTAAAGTAATTGAGAGGCCATAATGACTTTCCCAATTGATTATAGGTATCTCTTTCCACTCCATGTGTAAAAAGCGTCTCTTCTTTTTGCAATATACTCATTCCCTTTTTCTTTTGTTTTTGCTTTTGACCAACTAGGAGGGACTTGAAAGTGGCTAATAGAGAAACATTCAATCAAGTGGAGCCCAACAAATAGAGTTAATTTATTATAATGATGATAATAGTTTACGAGTTATGTAGTAGAACTTGCAGCAGTTAGTAAGTCACATGGATAACAATATTATACTAAGAAACGAGTTGCTACCCCACATTGGTTTTATCCTGATGCTATAAGAGCTCATTTAGGTGGCAATAAATACTGCAACACGTTGTTCACTCTCCTCAGTTCTAATAAACTAAAACATAACCAGAAAAATGTTGTAGGGAAATTGTGGGCCTACTACAAGAAAAATGTAAACCCTGTATATAAAGAATAGGTTTAAATATATTTGAGATCCCTATAGTTTCATTGAAAAATGATTTTAGTCCCTATAGTTTGAAAATATTGAATTTAATCCCTATATTTTTCAAAACTATGAAATAGATCCCCAAGGTTAGTTTTTGGTTAGTCAATTGTTAGTCAACGCTAACTGGGATACTGATGTTATTATTAAAATCTATGTCAGTGCTGACTGTATACTACTCATGCTGACATGGACTAGCCAAAATAAAAAAAAAGTTTCAAATTATTCACTTAGGTCCTTGGTCAAAATTTTTCTTTTGTCCAATTTTCGATATAAACTCATCTTCTACTTCATCTAGGTCTCTAGTTTAATAATATATTTTTTTATTTGTCAAAATCATCCCCTACAAACTTTTCAATTTGTTCACTTTAGTCCCAATTCTTCACTGTCATATTTTTTTTCTCACGATTTGGTCCTCCGAATCAATCCATAATTTCATTTTTAGTCATGATATAATTCAATCTATCATTCATACCCAAAAAAAATACAAAAAAGAATTAAAATTTAAGTTTCAAAACTTATCTTTTATTCACTGAGGTCCTTGGTTAAAAAAAGTTTTGTCCAATTTTTTTTATATAAACTCGTCTTCTAATTTTTTTAGGTCTCTAGCTTAAGAAAATATCTTTTTATTTGTCAAATTCATCCCCTACAAACTTTTCAGTTTGTTCACTTTAGTCCCAATTCTTAACTTTCATGTTTTTCTCACAATTTGGTCTTCTAAATTAGTCTATAATTTCATTTTTAGTCATGATATGATTCAATCTATCATTCATACCCAAGATCAATACAAAAAATGAATTAAAATCATTCTTATTTCATGTATCGTCACTTTAATTAAAACTACTACGATCTTTTTCTTTCGTCTTTAATTTAATTATATAGACAAACTCATTAGGCAGATTTAAACGTTATTAGGAGTTATTTTTCCAAAGAATAGCAAGCAATAATTTTTAATAGCAAATGGTATTGATCTTTTCTCCTAATATTTATTTTAATTCATTTTTTGTATTGATCCTGGGTATGAATGACAAATTAAATCATCTCATGACTAAAAATGTATTTATGGACATTTGGAGGACCAAACCACATGAAAGTTAAGAATCGGGACTAAAGTGAACAAACTAAAAAGTTTGTAGGGGATGAATTTGACAAATAAAAAGATATATTCTTAAACTAGGGAACTAGAAAAATTAGAAAATGATTTTATATAAAAAAATGGACCAAAAAAATTTTTGACTAAGGATCTAAGTGAATAAAATATAAGATTTGGAACTTGAATTTTAATTCTTTTTTGTATTGTTCTTGGGTATGAATAATATATTGAATCACATCATGACTAAAAAAAAGTTATGGACTGATATGGAGGACCAAACCTTGAGAAAAAATATGAAAGTGCTGGGACTAAAGTGAACAAATTGAAAAGTTCGTAGGGAATGATTTTGACAAATAAAAAAAATATATTCTTAAACTAGGGATGTAGGCGAAGTAGAAGACAATTTTATATAGAAAATTGGACAAAAGGGAAATTTTGACTAAGGACCTAAGTAAATAAATTGAAACTTCTTTATTGGCTAGTCCATGTCAGTATAAATAGTACGCAGTCAGTGCTGACATAAATTTTAATAATGATGTCAGCATCCCAGTCAGCGTTGACTAACAATTGACTAACTAAAAACTAACCCTAGGGACTTATTTCATGATTTTGAAAACTATAGAGACTAAATTCATTATTTTCAAACTATAAAGACTGAATTCATTCTTTAATGAAACTATAAAGACCTCAAGTATATTTAAACCTAAATAAGGTCTACCCCAATATCTCTAAAGAAACTATTCTAGCATTTCATTGGAATTAATAATATTATTTTGTTTCTAAGTCTTTGATATGTATTGAATTGAATTTTTTTAAATTTTCAAGTGGTAGCAACAAGTCAAGGCAATTGTCTGTTCTAGGGATTAATCAGTGTAATAGTGTATATTTATGATTACTTTTTCCTTATAATACAAGGAGTTCCTCTTGTTTTATTTTTAATAGCCCTGTTCTATTTTTACATTTCTATTTTTATATGTATATGATGAAATTGTCCTATTTAAAAAATTCAGCACTTGTATACATGGTTTGATTTATTACTTAACTTTTGTGGTGACATCTTTTTCTTTCCATATATCAATTATTAGCCTTAATGACTTGCTAATGTTAACATGTAGTAGCTATATATGGAGGGAGAAAAAAATGAAGAATTGAGGTCGAGAGGTAAGAGATCGAGTGTTTCTCATTTTTGGCTTCTGAGGTTCTACCTGCTGGTGCTATTGCCACTGATGATGATGATGATGATGATGATGATTATTATTATTATTATTATTGGCTGGCACAAGTGTTTGGTGCGAAGCACTCAGGCAGAGTTAGAGGACTCAGGCAGAGTTAGAGGCTTAGGATTTGGCACAACAAGTGTTTGTAATATGTATAAAATTTAATTTCATAATATATATATATATATATATATAACTTTTGTTGCTTTATAATATGTATGACATTTAATTTAGTAATTATAATATATATGATATTTGCACATTTTATTTATGATTGTCATAATTTAATTAAGTATATAAATAATATTTAGAAATTGTACAAATTATAAAATACAAAAAAAAATCTACATTAGCTGCAGTTCCTAACCTTGCAGATTGTGCAGACTTATTAGCAAAAAATGCAAGAAACTGCGATACACCTATAAAGACTTTCAACTTCCACTTTTGTCATGAATACTTATGCTCAAGAACTTTAATTTCATTTTCACTGATATAGATGTTCTTACTAGGTTGCTTTACTTGTTTTAATGTATTCTTTTTAGTTGTTATTTTTGTTTCTACTTTTGGCTATGATACTAGCTGAAACGTGTCATATATTTTCTCCTTTTTAAGTAATATTCCCACTTTCACTTTCACTTATCATAATGACTTTCCCAATTGACTATAGGTGTCTCTCTCCACTCTATGTAATAATAAGTGTCTGATCCTTTTGTAGCATACTCATTTATAAGGAAAAAAAGTGACGGAAGAAAATCAAAAGGGGGAAAAATGGAAAAGAAAGAGAGAGAAGAAGTAGGCTTGAGATGACCTCCTATAATGCTTTGTGTGTCCAGTTGTATACCACCACTATCTCATCCTAAATAGCACAATGTTCGAGACCAATTCTTTCACAACCCTATGCTATGACATACAATATTGGGAATTAAAAACAAAAAAGAAAAGCAAATAGGAAGACTGGAAAGAGAAATGAATTATATACTTATTTGAACTGTAATTTTAACTTTAAAAAAAAAAGACACATTATTTTAAAAGGTTATAGTTATTTTAATTTAATATTATTTTATATTATAAGTATCTTATTAAATTATTTTCTTTTCTTTTTTGGCTACTGTGTTGAAGTATATATAACAAAAATGTCCTATTTAAAAAGTTCAGCACTTGTAAAGAAATAATCAATACTATTTTCTATTTTAAGTATCTTATTATATTATTTTCATTTTTTTGTTAGCAAGGAGATCTCAATTTAACATTGTCTCTGAAAAAAGACAAGGGCAAGAGTCCCATGGTTGAGTCACCGGAATAAAAGAAGAAGCAGAAGAGGGACCATGGAGAGCAAACTTTGATTAATTATTAATATACTCTATTTATGATTTAAATTTATTTATGATTTGAATTTTCAATCATGTGTGAATTTTTTATTTATGATTGTTATAATTTAAATAAGCATATTAATTAGAATTACAAATGGTACAAATAAAAATAAAGAACTACTACATTAAATAAGTATATTAATTAAAATTACAAATGTTAAGAATAAAAATTATATTTTTTTAAAAAATGCATCCACTTTATATTAATAATTTTCATAAAAACTTTAGTGGCCGTTGTGGTAACCGCTGCTACATCAATAAATATTGTAGCAGTCAACATTAATAATTTCAGCGACTGTTTTGTTAGTCGTCGCTACAGCAATAATTTTATTGGCAGTTATTAGCGACGGTTATGATAACTGCTGCACAAATCAATAGTTGAGTGGCGGTTATTGTAACCACCGCTATACCATTACAGTAGCGGCGGTTAAGAAACCGCCGCTAAATATTTTTTTAAAAAAAATTGATTTTTTCAAAAGTCCCCAACAACCATGCCGGGACATATGCCTTGGCGGTATGTTTGTCGCCAGCTTAACCACCAGAAAATATTGCCTGGCGATTTTACCGACAGAGAAAAAATATTGTCGACAAATGCGTGTCGACGCATTCATAGCCGACGGTTTTGTTACCGCCATGTTGTGCAATTACTGGCGATAAAAACCGCCGGTAAATGCAATAAAAACCGCCGGTAAGTGCTTATTTTTTTTGTAGTGTAGGAACATAGTTATTTTTTATTTGCAAATACTTTTATTCATAGTTATTAGAAGAAAATCATTATTTAATTATTTTTCTATTATAGATACTATAGTTATTTATCCAAAATTCTTTGTCATGCTTACGTAGATTATTCTAACTAAATGACACAATAGAATAATTTTTGCATTTCTGTCAACATCTCATCAAACACAGTTTTGAACCATAGAAATTTCATTCCATAAAAAATGATTCGACTAAATTATTGATTAAATCTTTAAAATATTATAATTATTTTAATTTATTTCTTATTTTTAAAATATTATTATTTTTCTTGAATAGATTCCTTTATTAATCAAAATGATTTTTAATAATAAAAAATTTAAAATTTAACAACAATAAATTTTATAATTTAATAACGAAAAGAATTAAATTGAGATAAACATAAATTTCAGATAGGCAAAAATATTTTTAACGTTTCTAACGTTTACACTAAATTTCAATTCATTTCTAACATTTTTTTTTGCCCTAGTTATGTTCTATATGTTGCACGTTTCTTTCAAATCTACCATTTTTACTAACATCGTCTATTTCACTGATAAAAAATATTGACTAGGAAGTTAGTAAAAATAGTAAATTTAAAATAAAAATAAAATATATATGAGATAAATAATGCAAAAAAAATGTTAGGGACATAAAAAGAGTATGTTTAAATCTTACATATTTTATTTTTGTTTCAAATATATCATTTTTACTAATTACCCAATTTTTCGTCAGTGAAATAGATGACGTTAGTAAAAATTATAGATTTAAAACAAAAATAACACATATAATATATAACTAATTAAAAAAATGTTAGGGATAAAATTAAAATTTAATATAAATATTAAAGATATAAAAAATATTTTTATTATTTTAAATATTAAATTAAGACGTTTAAATTTTTTTAAAATTTAGGTAAATTCAAATTATTGTTTTTTTTTCCCCTGCAAACAAAAGGGGACCTAACTTTGGCACGTGGAGTTGCAAGTTTGTAAGGTTACCCTAAGTTTCAAAGTTAGTGTGATGATTGAGAGTGGAATGGTGTCATGTGCGTGTCTTTCCCCCGACCTATAGGGCGAGGAAGCAGATGGGTTGCCTCATTACTATTATTTCTCATAGCTTGCCACCCTACCCCTCTTAGGTCTCCAACCCTATTTCAATTTCACACTCTTTGTTATTGCTTCTGACTTTTATTATCCGTCTATGTCACTTGGACCTAGCAATGTAGTTTGGACAAATTTGCTAAGAGCATTTTTATTAAAAATTAAGACCGCTCGTGTGTCATGGCTCGTGAGTTATTCTTTCATATATATATATATATATATATATAAAATATAATTTTAAAAAATTTAAGTAAAAAAATTTAATATTTTTTATTAAAATACAATTTAGACTTGTAAAATATTATTTCTTTAATATTTTTAAATAATGAATAACTTTAATTTTTTTATTTTTTAAAATAACTATATTATATTTAAATTTAAAAATTCTATATAAAAAAATTACTAAAGTTTTTATATATAAATTTATTATATTTATTGAATATAATGTTATAAAATATAAAAATATGATACAATGAATTATTTATACTAAATAATATAATTTTTGTAAATAATATTAAAAAATGGCCAGCCAATAGGTCCTACGGCCAAATAGATCGGTCCGTTTAAATTTGTTTTTAAATAGGCCTCATTTTTTGAGTTCAAGACCGCCCATTTACGGGCAATCTTACGGGCTACAAGCTAAAATGATATCTCTACTCTAATCCAAAAAGAGAAAAGAAAAGGGAATCAAAATAAAAATAAAAATGAAAATGAAATATTTTACTAAAATATTTCAACTTATAAAAAAAATAGAAAGCTTAATACTTTTGAGGAGGGAAGAGGATAATTTAGACAATTTATCACCCTCTCTCCATTTCTCTCATACTCCACTAAACATGTCCTTAGAAATTTGATGCTGTTTGAAAACAAAAAATTGATATCTATCAGATATTAGATAGAATACATCAATATGGATAGTAAAAAATAAATAATCAATGGATATTGGGCAAAGTACAAATATTAACATTGGGTATTCTATATTCAATCAATATGAATGGATAGATATAATGTCTGATATTCGTCCAATAATTATTTATAGGTGAAAGTATTAGCTTTTGTTTATAAACTTTGACCAAAATTTTAATTTTATCTCAAAATTTTATTTTATGTCAATTTTGTCTCATATCATTCTAATTAGTTTTATTTTTGTCCCTGAGTCGACCATCGTCTTAATTGTTAATAACAAATGCTAATATGACACCTCTATTATATGCATTAGTGCCAACTTGTCTAGTGAAACATATCTACATTAGATTTCACTTAAAATGACAAAAGCACCCTTTATTTCGTCATATATTTATGCTAAGCCAGATTGAATAATGAAGGACAATTTTTATCATTTTCAGTGAAATCTAATGTAGACATACTTAACTAGATAACTTGGTGCTGACACATGCAATAGAGGTGTCATATTAGTGTTAGTTGCTGCTTAAAAACAAAATTAAAACTAATTAAATAGATACATGACAAAATTGCGAAGGGAGATGGGTACGTGCCCAGATCCTCTATATATATAATATAAACTTTATTACACTAAACACTCATTTAATTTTAAATACTACAATTGACTCCTCTCCAATTTAATTTTGGTAATTGAAATTAGCTCTTTGCACTACATGCGTACCTTCTATGAATAAAATTTGAAAGTAATGGTTGGAACCCAAGAGGGGGGGTGAATTGGGTTTTGTATATTTTTCACAAAACTTTATTGGAAGTTAAAATGATTTTCTGTAAAAGTGTAATACTTAAGATAATAAATACAATACAGAAAATCAATGTGCTATCAAGATGAATAATTATGAGGAGCAAGGAAATAAAGAATAGATAACAATAAGCACAAATAAAGGAGTAAGGGATAGAGAGAGCAAACTCAGAAATTTATACTGGTTCGGCTAATCTCAAGCCTACATCCAGTCCTCAAGAAGTCACTTGAGTATTTTCACTATACTTGCAAGTTTGATTCGGGTACTTGCAAACCACTACAAAGAATTTCATTAGCCAAGGCTTCTCCACAACCCAACGGAGAATTTATGAATCTGGGCTCCTCCTCAACCCTCCGGAGAATTTCTGCTAAACTGGCTTCTCTACAACCCAAAGGAATGCTCTCTCAATAAATACTCTATCAAGGAATACTCTCCTTGATAATACAACTCAAGATAATATTTGTGTTGATCAAAATCAACAATTACAGAGAAACTCTCTAAAAAACAGAGTATATATTACATTGATAAGCTCACAAGGATATAATCTGTATAAGAGAGAATTTACAGATGATGTTCAGCAATAGGAGTGTTCTCTCTTCTCTTTTGATAGCCCCCAAGGTTGATATATATAGCCCAAGGACGAATAAGACTGTTGGAGACAAATCCAAAGTGGTTCCATAATGATGTCAGCAAAAACTAGCCGTTACATCACATTTTCTGATGTCGGTGGTCGACCAGTGTGGCACGTTGGTCGACCAGTGTGGTACGTTGGTCGACCAGTGTGGTACGCTGGTCAACCAGTGTAGTCCAGAAGTGATTCATCAGTCACGTTGGTCGACCAGTGTGGCACGTTGGTCGACCAGTGCTCAAATATTTTGCCTCTGAAACTCGTTGGTCGACCAGTGCTCAAATATGTTGCCTCTGGAGCTCGTTGGTCGACCAGTCAGCATAGGGTGGTCGACCAGTGCTCAAATATTTTGCCTCTGGAGCTCGTTGGTCGACCAGTCAGCATAGGGTGGTCGACCAGTCACTTGTTATCTTCAAATTCTTTGTTTTTAGAGCATGATGGTTGCTTTCTTGATGCATCCAAGCTTCCAACACTTCAAATCTTCTAATTCTTCATTTCTTGGAGTTTTATCCTTGCATGTTGTTTTCCTTGAGTGAATCATGATATTTCTTTTCCTTGTTCTTCAATCCAATGCTCACTCTTCTTGTTTTGAACCAACCTATAAAATATGTCTTACTTGCAAATCCAATGGTTAGTTCAATTCATGATAATAGCATGATTCAATATATGCAAAATATATATTAGGTAACATAATCATGCTTAAGTACTTGTAGCATATATATGATAATTAACCTTTATATATATCAATGCTACATTCAATGCTACATTTCAAATACATTAGTCATCATCAAAACTTATGGCATAAAGCCTTATGGTCAACAATCTCCCCCTTTTTGATGATGACAAATCACCACAGAAAAATATGTATCACAAGATAATGAATGCAATGTTATAAGCACATACACATATTTTTCTATTGTTTCTTCTCCCCCTATTTGACATCAACAAAAAGGTGTAAGGAACACAATATATAGAAGTTAAAGCACATACCTTCTTTAAGCCAGGATGTCAAAAGATGTCAATATAGCATAGGGTGAGGATACATCAAAACTTATCATTGATTTCATTGACATGTAAAAATAATTTTCAGAAAAATTTCGCATGTCAAAGGAAATGAGCTAAAAGATAAAATTAGAAGGAGTTTAGGTTTAGGCTCCTCCCCTTTAAACTGTGTACATTATGAAAAAGAAGAATGAATAATGAATATCCAATTTTTAAAATGTATTCTTTTTCAAGATCATCTATATATTTTCAAGAGAGATAAAGCTCCCCCTGAATTTCATAACCCTTTTTCCTTTGAAAAAGATTGTCCAAATCATTATAAAGGAAATTCAGTTTTTGATTGCAGAATTTTGAAGTAAGATTTTTGAAGAAATTTCTGCAATATTTTCATTGAAAATGATTTCTGCTTGTTTATGAAAAGGCATTTTTAGTAAATAGCAGAAAAATTGAACTCTTTGAAAAAAAATAAACATCATTTGCTGTCATATGATAGAAATATTTACAGCACACAGCAGAAGTATGATATATGGATTAGCAAAGCATGATATAAACAGGAATATTAATCATAATCCATAAATCAAATACTAATAATTTTCAAGATATTTGAAAACAATTTCTGCTTATATGTATAAAAACATTTCAGCATATAGCATAAGTAATTTGAAATAAGGATATTCAAATCCTTTTATTTTCAAAATAGATTTTGCTTCAATAAGGCAAAGCAATTTCAGCATAGTGGAAGCAATTCAAGAGTTTCACGATATTTTTCTAAAACATTTTGCTTCGAAAGGAATTTAGAAACATTTCATCCAAGGAAGCAATATATATGGATTAGTGTAACAAGATATAATCAAGGGTACAGTTCATAATCCATACATCAAACATCAATGTTTTTCATCCCCTTTGTCATCAGCAACAAAAGAGATCTGTAAATTCTTTTCTTTTTCAAGAAGAATATTGCTTCATATGATAAAACATATTCGCATTGCGGAAGCATTTTTAAAGTCCTTTTTCAAAACAAATTTGCTTCATAAAGGATAAGATAGATTTCATCACAACAGAAGCAATTTATATACTCATTCAAGATGTAACACATTATAACTAGGATATATATATATATATGAAGAAGATTAGTCAAGCATGTATAATATCCATTTTGAGATGAGTAAACATACCTCTCAAAATTCTTTTATCCAATGGACTGCTCGTTCTTACCTTTCTTTTGTAAGAGCTTGTTCATCCAAGAATTGTCTTAGCGTAAAGACAATTTATTTTGCAACTCTTGACTGCTTGACCCTTGATGAAGCTTTTAAACTTGTATACCTTGACTATCCTTTTGAGAAAGTCATTTGTATCTTTAAGCTTCTTCATCAACAATGTTTTAAGTGTGCACGCTTGATTAGAATCACCATCTTCGTTGTAGAGTCCTTCATCCTCAAGATTCATTTGTCGTCATTGCAAGCTTGAGTTTGAGAATACTTTTCCTCACAAAACAATGTGACTCTTAATCTTAGGTACCCAACCAATTTGGGTCCTTAACAGGTTAGTTCATAATTCTCAAACAATGAAGATGTTTAATAAGAATGCTATGCATCCATGAAATCCAAAAATTTGTAGAGAAATCGTTCTTCTTTAATGATTGATATCATAAGAAGCATACAAGATGAAATCCTTTTAAAATGAGGATTTCTAAATGCTTTTCTTTTCAAAACGAAATATGATAAAGCAATTTTTGAAACAAATTCTTTTGAAAGAATGATTTTATGACAAGATTATCCGAAAAACTTTGGCAAAGAGAATTTCCAAATTCTTTTATAAAAAAAATTTTGCTTCAAAAAGCATAAAATGTAGAAAGAGATGTAGCACAATAGAAGCAACATATATATCCTTTTAATAATAACAGAAGATATTATAACAGGATATATATCACAGCAAATGCAAATTATATACTCATATAGGATATACCATTTTAAAATTGGAGTATATAATAGCACGACAATTTTCTTGGATTAGCAATAGATATAACTAATATAAGGCATAGTCCATTGGCAGAAGAAGATTTCGAATGAATACCCATTAAGATGCTTCTTCAATGATGAGTTCCTTAGGATGACCTTTGGCATACCTCAAATCCTTTGAAAAATCATCATTGTTGCTTGATGGCTCATTCTTATGAGGTAATTTTTCTTCTTGAGGCTTTTCTTCTTCTTGAGATAGATTGTCATTCTCTTCAATGCCATTATCTTCTTTTGAAATAAGGGAACACTTTCCCTTTTCAAAAGTTCTGAAAATAATTTTCTGCTTATGTATAGAGACATTTAAGTACATTAGCAGATGTAATTTTGAAATAAGGATTTCTAAATTCTTTTCTTTTCAAAATATGATAAATCAATTTCAAATCCTTTTCCAACACTTTTTGAAATAATTCTTATTGAAAGAATGTTACCAGATTTAGCACAGTAGAAGAAAATATATATCCATTATCATATATAAAACATTTTATATCCAGGATATATCATATCATCTCAGTAAAGGCATTATGTATTTTGAAAAGTATACATATATTTATTCAGGGGTATAAAAACATTTTCTCACATGAATAAATATATCATCATTACATAGCAGAAGCAAGTTACATACTCATTCAAGATAAAATATATTATAACCAGAGTATGTAGTAAAATAATTGAGGTAATATGGATTAGTAAGATATAATCAGATATAAACTATAATCCATAAATGATGGTTCATAAGTTACAGCTTATGCAAAAGATATGATATGTATAATGCTCAAATCATGATGAATGGTATAAAGACAATTTAAGCATTTAACATATCTTTATATGCAATGATATGATCAAGTATGTAAGATATCAGAGAACAATGTGTCATTGCAATGAAAGTATGTCAGTAAAAAGATTTGCCAAAATGTTCAATTGAGATCAAGGAGTATCATTCAATTAAATAATAAAGAAGTAAAGGATAGAGATACTCATCAATTTTGACAAACTTTTGTTGCTTCTTGAACTTCCTCCTTAAGATGTTGATATCTTCCTCATTGCTCTTCTTTTGATCCTATCTTCTTGCAATTTTAATGATCTTCATTGATTGATTATTTGCAAGATTCTCTCAAAAATAATCTCTTATAAGATCACCCATGAAGCTTTGAAGAGATCATTAAGTACATAGCAGTAGAATTTAAGTCCTTCATCTACTGTCATCCGCTGGTCGACCAACGTGTCCACACTGGTCGACCATCATGGGGATCAGAGAGTGGAAGGAGCTTACTGTCAAGCGTTGGTCGACCATTGTGAATGAACTGGTCGACCACTCCTCACCAGAATAGCCTTATTTACCCACTGTCTCGCGTTGGTCGACCAGTCTGAGGACCTTGGTCGACCACTTGTCTCAACTTTCAGCATTCTTCTCCTGGCGCTGGGTGTTAGTTCATTATATCCTTCGTTGGTCGACCACTGATAGGAGCGTTGGTCGACCAACCAACTTCAAAACTATAAATCTTACTGATTTTGGAGAGCAGAGGAAAGAATGTGCCTTAGAGGATAAATTTGAGGATTAACTCCTGCAAAACACTTTTTGGTGGAGCACTTTGATGCTTAAATTAGCAATGTCCAAATAAATCTCGAGAATCAAGAGCAACATTGTGTTTAAGATATGCTATATTAATAAAAGTGCTATGCTTCCATGAAATGCAATTTTACAAGAAATTTGATTTCATTGAAAATATTTGAATAAGAGATTCAAATTACAATAAGGATAAATACTATAGGCAAGAGTAATCTTATTGTTGTAAAGGCAAGAGAAATGTGCATGTAATGGAAGCAAGTTTTCATGATACGGTAAAAAAAGATAGTTTGAGCAGAATTTGGAAGAAACATTTTAGCTCAAAACAAAATTTGAATCTATAGGCCGCATGCCTAACAGTTGTTTTCAAATATAGCATGCATGAATATCAAAGATAGATGAAAGGCATGCTAGAAAACAAGCATAAGCATTTGATACAGTAAACATATCAATCAAATTTCTTACAATACATTCCAGCTTATATGTTTACTTGTTCATTGCCTCCTTTTGATGCAAGAGAGTGGAGTTTGAATGATGTAGCCACTGAAAAGTCATTTCCGCTCCTTGCTTCGAGGACAATCTGTAAATTAATATTTTGTTTTTGGTACCCAAATTTCTTTGGGTCTGCCTGGGTCATGAGTTCCTTTTTGAACCCATTTCATTTTTACTCCATGAACAAGATTTTTCTTATAAAAGCAGGAGTAAGATTTGTGTCCTTTCAGTCCACAATAAAAACAAGTGCAAGTTGGACTATTGGACATCTTTGCAGAAACAAAGAAGTTTTTAGAATGCTTTTGGTTTGATTTCTTTTTAGAAACAAGACCAATTTTGTTAAACTTTCTTCTTTGTTTCAAAACTGATGTATTTAAAATTTCTCTACCTTGAGAAAATTTTGCAAGTGTGTTTTTAAGATCATCATTTTCCTTTTTCAAAGAATCACACTTGGTGCAAAAGCAGCTTTTGTTGGTAGAGATACTTCCCTTTAAAATCAAATTCTCTTCTTACAAAGTTTTGTTTTGATTTTCGAAACCAAAATTCTCTTCCTCGGAAATAGAAAATTCATTTTTCAATTTTTCTAGTTCATTTTCAAGAGAAGAGTTTTTCTGTTTTGAAGCATTTAATTTCTTTGCAAGTTTTAGAGATTCTTCATGTAAATCATCAAAGGCATATTGTAATTTATCAAAAGAGTAGTCAAATGAATTTACCTCATCTTCATCTCTGGCCACAAGACAGATGTAGTTTTCTTCATTTGTGTCCTCCTTATCAGAATTGATATTTCTCCAAATGGAGGATAGGTAGGCTTTCTTTGATGATTCAGCTTTTGGTTGAGATTTCTCTTCTTCTCCTTTTTCTTTTTCTTCTATCTCCTTGGTGATTTGAGATTTTCTTGTAAGTTCAACACCAAGAGCTTGCAATTGATTAAGCACAAGTTGTATCTCATTAATGGTTTTGCAATTGTTCATTTGAGTAATTTCAAGTTCATTAATGAAACTTCTATACCTTAATTCCTCAGCAATAAGATCTTCCTCATGTGCAACTTCAAGAATTTCCCACATTTCTTTTGCAGTTGCACAGTTGGAGATTTTGAAAAATTCATCTTGACTCAATGCACAAGAAATAATCAATTTTGCCTTAGCATTGAGTTGCATTAAACTTCTTTCAGTATCATTCCATTCACTCTTGGGTTTTGGAATGCATTTTCCTTGTTCTTCCTTGACAGGCATATCAAAACCATTTTCTATAACTTCCCAGAGTTTATGGTCTACTGAAATTAAAAACATTTTCATTTCATTCTTCCAATATTGAAAATGATTAGCATCAAAAACTGGAGGTTCTGTGAAAGAACAATTTTCAGAAATAAACCAATCACTATATCCAACCATGCTAACTCTTAGACGGTTAAGTCTTTAAACAAGAGCCCAAGCTCTGATACCAATTGAAAGTAATGGTTGGAACCCAAGAGGGGGGTGAATTGGGTTTTGTAAATTTTTCACAAAACTTTATTGGAAGTTAAAATGATTTTCTGTAAAAGTGTAATACTTAAGATAATAAATACAATACAGAAAATCAATGTGCTATCAAGATGAATAATTATGAGGAGCAAGGAAATAAAGAATAGATAACAATAAGCACAAATAAAGGAGTAAGGGATAGAGAGAGCAAACTCAGAAATTTATACTGGTTCGGCTAATCTCAAGCCTACATCCAGTTCTCAAGAAGTCACTTGAGTATTTTCACTATACTTGCAAGTTTGATTCGGGTACTTGCAAACCACTACAAAGAATTTCGTTAGCCAAGGCTTCTCCACAACCCAACGGAGAATTTATGAATCCGGGCTCCTCCTCAACCCTCCGGAGAATTTCTGCTAAACTGGCTTCTCTACAACCCAAAGGAATGCTCTCTCAATAAATACTCTATCAAGGAATACTCTCCTTGATAATACAACTCAAGATAATATTTGTGTTGATCAAAATCAACAATTACAGAGAAACTCTCTAAAAAACAGAGTATATATTACATTGATAAGCTCACAAGGATATAATCTGCATAAGAGAGAATTTACAGATGATGTTCAGCAATAGGAGTGTTCTCTCTTCTCTTTTGATAGCCCCCAAGGTTGATATATATATAGCCCAAGGACGAATAAGACTGTTGGAGACAAATCCAAAGTGGTTCCATAATGATGTCAGCAAAAACTAGCCGTTACAGCACATTTTCTGATGTCGGTGGTCGACCAGTGTGGCACGTTGGTCGACCAGTGTAGTCCAGAAGTGATTCATCAGTCACGTTGGTCGACCAGTGTGGCACGTTGGTCGACCAGTGCTCAAATATTTTGCCTCTGAAACTCGTTGGTCGACCAGTGCTCAAATATGTTGCCTCTGGAGCTCGTTGGTCGACCAGTCAGCATAGGGTGGTCGACCAGTGCTCAAATATTTTGCCTCTGGAGCTCGTTGGTCGACCAGTCAGCATAGGGTGGTCGACCAGTCACTTGTTATCTTCAAATTCTTTGTTTTTAGAGCATGATGGTTGCTTTCTTGATGCATCCAAGCTTACAAGACTTCAAATCTTCTAATTCTTCATTTCTTGGAGCTTTATCCTTGCATGTTGTTTTCTTTGAGTGAAGCATGATATTTCTTTTCCTTGTTCTTCAATCCAATGCTCACTCTTCTTGTTTTGAACCAACCTATAAAATATGTCTTACTTGCAAATCCAATGGTTAGTTCAATTCATGATAATAGCATGATTCAATATATGCAAAATATATATTAGGTAACATAATCATGCTTAAGTACTTGTAGCATATATATGATAATTAACCTTTATATATATCAATGCTACATTCAATGCTACATTTCAAATACATTTGTCATCATCAAAACTTATGGCATAAAGCCTTATGGTCAACAAAATTATTTAACAAGTTTTACTATTTTATTTAAAATAAAGTCATAATTTCATATTATGTATTAACATTAAATTAATTGCCCTTACTATTATGTTAAAGAAAAGGAGTAAATTGTTGATAATTTTATATAAATTATGTGGATTGGCAATAATCATATTGCTAATAATACATTTACAGGATATTTTATATTATTATTATTAATTTATAAAACACATTTTAATTGATTCTTATTAAGAGTGTTATACTATGATAAGAAAGGCTAATTCAAACCCAATATGGATTGAGGGTCCAACTCACAGTTTAATTTGATGTCAATAGGCCTATCACATTGACTAAGGTATAATATTTAATTATATTATGAATTTAGTATTACTATTATTATTTTATATAATAATAGTAATCTTAGAAACTCCTGATCATCTAATAGAAACTGTTCTTCAAAAAATAGAGCTTTTGTGAGTTGTACCTTTTCCCTATTTCACAGTACTGTTTTCTAATGTTCTCAAAATATTCTACTGTAAATTTCTTTTATTCAATGGATTTCAGTATGGCTACAAGTATGGTTTGTTTTTTCTCTCTTGTCTCCCACAAAATATCTTGTAATTGGTATCAGAGCCTGATTCAAGGGATGAAAATTACATTAGAATTCTATAACTTTCAATCCCTAGAACTTTCAAATTTGATTTAACAATATGTTTTAGTACGTTTTGTGGCCATAGATAGATTATATGAAAAATCTATGAAATTTGTTGTGTAATTATATTATTCTTGTTGAGAATTGGCCAAAGTTAAAATTTGAAGGAAAAGAAAAATGAAGAGCTAAGAACGAAAATTATCGTAGAATTTTTTTGGGGACCTTTTTGCATGAAATTTCTTAAAATTTATTGAGGAATTTGATAGATCATTAAAAAAAATGAATATTGATGTATAAAACGCTCAAAATCGGGCCTTATGTTGTCGAATATCGTGTTTAGATTTAACCAGGTCAAACGACCCAGTTACAGGACCCGCTGGGTGAGGAAGATGATGAACAGTAATGTATTGGCTTTCCCCACTAACGGCTCCGGCGAGTGTACACGCATGTGGAATACTTACTGCATATTTTTGTTTTTTGTTTTGATAGTTCAAGTCCACTCATCGTTTCCTATTTTTTGTAATTTTTTAGGAATTTTTTGGAGCCCTGGAAGTATGTTTTTCAAGTTTTCTTGAACGTATACGATGTTGAATTATATTGTACTCTCAGAATTTTTTCAAGAAATTATTTATCTGCACACACTATGCATAGTTAAAAATTACATATATGTGGTACTCTCCTTGGTGATAAGTTTTGGCATGTGAAAATAAATATTTTGAATAATTTGAGTTTTTTTGTAATTTTTCGACCATGCCAAATTAGCATATATATGTTCATAAATCTCTTTTGAGTGTCATAGCTTATTTATCATATATGCTAGTTTGAAATTGAGTTTTACTTATTGTAAGACTAATTTCGAGATTGTCATGTCACAAATTGAAGGAGATATATATGTGTTCTTTATCTTAACGTCGTATGTGTGCTGATTGAAAATTGTTTTGATAATGTTCAAACCCCTTCAGTGTGATGTTATCAAGACATATGACCAAACAATATCTTAGTGGTCCTTATATACTATCGAAATAGAATTACTAGGGACATCTTTGTTTTGTTTTGATTTTGGGCCAAATCTTGGATATATCTTTTGAGTTTTCTTATTCCATTATAGTCTGGGACCCTTAGGATAATAATAAAGATTTTATGAGATTAGTTGAAATTTGCTGAGTTTTTTTTTTTTAATGTTTCCTTTTTTGAATCCTCAGCTTATGTTCCCATATCAGCTGTGAAAAACTCTGAATGGGACTAACGATGATGATTGGAAGGAGTCCTTAGATATGTATCTTGTTGTTTCTTGTTTGGATTTAGCCCTTAGGGAGCCTAAACCAACAGAACTTACTGCAATCTCTAATGCAGCTGAAAGAAATTTTCATAAGGAATGGCATGAGTCAAATAGAGTATGTCTAATGGTGATGATATTCACCATTTACAAAACCATTAGGCAAGGTATTCCATATAAGACTGATGCTGTTGAATTCTTGAAAAAGGTTGGGGAGAAGTTTAAGAAGTTTGATAAGGCACAGAAAGCTCATTATCTTTCACTTCTTGATCGAACCTTTTGTGATGGGTCAAGTGTTAGGGAGCATATTATGAAATTGGTCAACTACCATAGTAAGCTTAAGAGCTTTGGTGTTGACCTAGGGGAAGGTTAACTTGTGTGGTGAATCTTAGAGTCTTTTCCATCTCAATTCCAGGTTTTTAGAATCACTTATAATACTTAGAGAGAGGAGTCGTCTATTGATCAATTAACAACTATTATGACTTAGGAGGAAAAGTCACTGAAGAAGAATAACTCCCTCACTCCATCTGTGAATTATTTTTCTCATGGCTCTAGTAGTAAGTCTAATGCCACTTTTTCAGAAGGGTAAGAAGCTTGATATTTCCTGTGACAGCAAGAAAGATGAGTTTAAGAAAAGCAGAAAGTAACTTGGTGCCTTGAATTTGAAGAAGAAACCCTTTAATGGTAAATGCAACTATTGTAAGAAGCCTTGGCATAAGAAATTTGAGTTCTTCAAGCTAAGAAATAAGCGTGAAAAAGAAGGTAATTTCTCAAGATTTTATCTTTCTAGCTTTAGTGTGTTTTGAGTCCAATGCTTCGGATATCCCTACTAATTCTTGGTGGCTAGATTCTGGTGCCATTATCCATGTTGCAAATTCTTTGCATGGGTTCAAAAGCATGAGGGTGCTAAATGAATCTGAAAAGACTATATTGGGAGTGAATGGAAGTGCAGCATTTGTTGAATGTATAGGAACAGTTGATTTGAATCTATCTTTTAGATATGTAATGACTTTACATAATGTTCTTTATGTACCCTCTTCTAGGAGGAATTTGATTTCCAATTTTATTTTGGACCGTTGTGGACATTCTTTTTGGCAAGGCAATGGAAAAAATTGACATTTATTATAATTCTTCTATTGTTGGTATAGTTGTTTTGTACAATGGTCTTTATTTAATGAATGTAGAATTTGATACAAATGTTATATCTTCTATTCCTGATGTTCCTGTTAACACTGTTATAGGACATAATCATGATAAAGCTGATGAGAATTCATCCATGTTATGACACCAACGCTTAGGTCATATGTCTAGAGAAAGATTAGAAATGATGGTTAAACAGGAAATGTTGCATGAGCTTGATTTTTCTGATACATATGTTGACTGTATTAAGGGTAAACTCCCATCTAGCACTAGAGTTAGAAGGCAGAATATTCTAGATTTGGTTCATACAGATATATGTAGGCCTATCACTCCTCCTGCCATGGGAGGATTCAGGTATTATATTAGTTTCATCGATGATTATTCCAGATATGGATGGGCTGAGCTTATTCGTGAGAAATCAGAATCACTTGATGCATTTAAAATTTTCAAGGCAGCGGTTGAACTTAAAACTGGGAAGCAAATTAAGGTAGTGAGATTTGACAGGGGTGGTGAATATTATTATAAGTTCACAGAAACTGGCAGAAATCTGGGCCTGTTTGCATTATTCTTGCAAGAGAATGGTATGGAAGCCTACTACACAATGTTTGACATTCCTCAACAAAACAGGGTCAGTGAAAGGCGGAATCACACTTTGATGGACATGGTAAGAAGTAAGTTGAGTCACTATTCACTTCCAGAATATTTATGGGGTAACGCTTTGAAAACAGTGGCATACTTTCTTAATCAAGTGTCGAGTAAGTTAGTGCTTAAAACTCTATATGAGTTGTTTTCTGGAAGAAAGCTTAGTTTGAGGCATTTTCATGTGTGGGGTTGCCAAGCAGAAGTGAGACCATATAATCCTCAACTAAGGAAACTTGATCCCAAAATAGTTAGTGGTTTCTTCATTGGTTACTGTATTAGTTCTAGGGGAAACAAGTTCTATTGCCCCACTTACGCTACTAGGGTTATTGAATCAAATCAAGCAGCTTATTTTGAAGATATCCTGGATAGTGGGAGTCAAATCTCTCATCAAATTAATTTGAGAGATGAGAGCACTATTGTATCTAAGTCTATTTTGCCAGCCCCATCAATAATTGATGATTCAGATAGGGGCGAAGGTGAGGCTATTTGGGATGGAGGTGATGTGAATCAACCTATTGTTAATGTTTAAGAACCTGAACTTGCAGACATTGTTTTCCTCTAAGCCAGTCTCACAGAATCTACAAGCCTACAATTCCTGATGATTTTGTTGTGTATTTGCAGGAATATAACACTGACATTTTTTAGGGTGTAGAACCTTCTTCTTTTCAGGAGGCTATTTCTAGCCCTCAATCTTCTCAATGGTTAAAAGCGATGAAAGATGAGTTGGCATCCATGGATCACAACCATATTTGGGATTTGATTTAACTACCTAAAGGATGTAAACCCGTTGGGTGCAAATGGGTTTTCAAGAGTAAACGTGGTGTTAATGGTGAGATTGAAAAATCTAAGGCCAGACTTATAAGGCTACAATAAGAGAGAACATATTGATTATACAAAAACATTCTCTATCGATTCTATGAAAGATGCCTTTAGAATTGTTATGGCATTGGTGGCTCATTTTGATCTTGAGATTCACCAAATGAATGTTAAAACTACTTTTTTGAATGGGGATCTATTAGAAGATGTCTACTTGAAACAGCCTCCTAGTTTTATCCAGTCAAGAAAAGAGCACTTAGTATGGAAATTGAATAGATCCATTTATGGATTGAAGTAGGCTTTCAAACAGTTGTATCTAAAATTTGATAAAGTTTTAACTTCTCTTGAATTTGTTACAAACTCTTTAGATCAGTGTATATTTCAAAAATATGTTGGAATTCGTTTTATTGTTTTGGTGCTCTATGTAGACGATATCCTTCTAGCCAGTAACTATGTAAACTTATTGAATAAGACAAAACATTTGCTTTCTAGCCACTTTGATATGAAAGACCTCGGTGAAGCATCTTATGTTCTAGGTATTCATATTCATCGTGATAGATCTTATAGCTTTCTTGGTTTATCTCGAAAGACATACATTGATCGAGTGCTGAAGAAATTTAATATGCACTCATGTGCTCCTACTACAGCTCCTATTCTTAGGGGTGAGAAGTTTTCAAAAGCACAATGTCCACAAAATGATAATGAAAGGACTCAAATGGCTAGAACCTCATATGCATCTGTTGTAGGCAATCTTATGTATGCCCAAGTATGTACACGCCCAGATACAGCTTTTGCTATCAATGTACTTAGGAGATACTTGAGTGATCTAGGTAAGGATTATTGGAAGGCTGCCAAGAAGGTGATGAGATACCTTGAGGGTACCAAGAATCATATGTTGAATTTTAAAAGATATGATTCTCTTGAAATTGTTGGATATTCAGACTCTGATTATGCCAATTGCATGGATGACCGTAAGTCCACTTCTGGCTATGTTTTTATGATGTGTGGTGGAGCCGTTTCATGGAAAAGTGTCAAACAGACATTTACAGAGACCTCTACTATAGAAGCAGAGTATATGGCATGTTATGAAGCTTCTTGTCAGATTGTTTGGCTGAGGAAGTTGATATTTGAGATGTAGATTATTGAGAGTATTTCTTGACCCTTGACTATATATTGCGATAACTCTTCTGCTGTATGCTTCTCTCAAAATCACAGGAACTCAAGTCGTACGAAACATTGTGATGTAAAGCTCCTGTTTGTTAGGGAGAAGATAGCTAAGTTGCAGACTTGTATAAAGCATATTTCTGGTGATGATATCCTTGTTGATCCGATGACTAAGGGCTTACCTGTAGAAGTATTTCTAAATCATGTTGTTCATATGGGCCTTTTGAAGTCCTTTAATGATATATCTATTTAGCGGAAGTCTATGACGTGAGTTTCAGTAATCATTTACTCAATTGTACTTGTTTTATGGATTTTTTCCATTATACTTGATCTTTTGTTCAGTTAATGAGACGTTATTCATTCATCTATATATGTGTATGTGTGTCATTGATTTTCTTATCGGATTTAATGTTTTGTTGATTCATATATATGTGTGTGTGTGTGCGCGTGTGTGTGTGTGTGACATTGATTTTCCTATTGGTTGTTGTTTCATTTCTAAACTTATGTTTTGGTATGCTTGTTGAATATTAATATTTTTGTCATCCTATTTTTGTGGTAAAGTTAGCAATTTTAATTATTGTTATCCAAGTGGGAGAATGTTGATAATTTTATATAAATTATGTGGATTAGAAATAATCATGTTGCTAATAATACATTTACAGGATATTTTATATTATTATTATTAATTTATAAAAAAACATTTTAATTGGGTCTTGTTAAGAGAGTCATACCATGATAGGAAAGGCTCACTCAAACCCAATATGGATTGAAGACCCAACTCACAACCCAATTTGATATCAATGGGTCTATCACATTAATTAAGGAGTATTTTATAATATTTAATTATGTTATAAATTTATTATTACTATTATTATTTTATATAATAATAATAACCTTAGAAACTCCTAATCATCTGATAGAATCTTTTTTTGTGAAAATAGAGCTTTTGTGAGTTGTAACTTCTCCCTCTTTCATAATACTATTTTCGATTGTTCTCAAAATATCCTACTGTAGATTTCTTTTATTCAACGGTTTTTGGCTACAGTTTTTTTCCTCTCTTGTCTCCCACAAAATATCTTGCATAAATTACTACTTTAGTCATTTAAATATTTCATTTGTCTTTTTTTAGTTCCTAAAAATAAGTGTTTCAACTCACTTCTAGAAAGATTACTTCTTTTTCCAATTAAGTCCATTTTATTGTTAGATTGCCAAATTTTTTGTTGCTAAATCTTTATTTGTTCTAATAAAAAATCAATTGGACAAATTAAGGTACAAAATTAAGACAAACACAATCTTTAAAAACTAAATTGAGATGACTAATTTTGAATGACCAAATTAAGCTAAACATAATTTCCAAAGACCAAATTATAGCACTTTACTCCAAAAATAAACTATCGCGTGTGTCAAAATTTAATTAGTTTGAAAAAAAATAACTTGAAATGTAAGGTTTTAGAACACATACCAAAATGTTAAGAGAACCAGATAAAATATTTAAGATATGAGAAATGCAAATTTGTAATCTAGCCGGATCCTTGAGAGAAAAGATTAGTGTAATTTATCTAATTTTCAGAAAAACAAACTGACCGGAACATCGATAAAATGACCAGGTCTCTGGTCCGGGTTGGACCAGGAAATTAGTAAGCAATCAAATCGATAAAAAAACTAGTTAAATTAGTATCAAACTAGTAAGATCGGCCTATTCAACCAATTTTTTTTAATTTTTATCAAATATTATTATATATTTTAAAGAAATTTCTAAAAATTTAAACTATAAGGAGAAAATCTAAAATTTGTATAAATATATATCTGTAATATGTCTTGAATATTTTAATATTTGTAACATATATATTAATTATATATTTTAAGTATCACTAATTTGACCATAATCCAATTATTAACTTTTGAAATGGTATCTCGACTGCTCAGTTACTGATCTAATTTTCTGAAGCTTGAATTTATTCAACTTTAAATAAAAATTCAAAATTGAAAATTGATTTAAACTTTTCTAAAGTAAGTCGCTATGAACATGATTCTCACACATCAGATGTGCATTAATCATTAGCGTGTCCACTATGCTAGTTTTACTTACACTACACTTATACTCACACACACACACACATTATGCTTATAAATCATTAGATCATACCCCAAATTAATTGGTCACACAATGTATGTGGCTTCACTTTGTCATCTTGTGAATGCGCCACTGTGAGTAGTGTGATCTGAGAGTGGTTAGGTATTTTCATCAACACACAACGCACCGCATCCTTATCAATCACAACGCCACACGTGTCCCTGAGATCATCATTGCATTATGATCAACTGTTCAATCAGGACACACACCACAACTGTATAATTTTTAAAAGACAACTTAAAATTATCCAAACTTTATATAAGTTTTTTTCAACTTTTATTTATAAAATATAGAAAAAATTTTATATGTAATTATTTATATTTTTGTTATCAAATTATCTAATTAGAATATAAATACATAGTTTTAAAAAATTATATTTTTTTACCACCCAAATTTATATGATTAATTTTTTTAAAAAAAATTACACATATTTTATTTTTAGTAAATGAGAAAATGCCAAAAAAATAACAAATCACATATAAGTCTATCATTAAAATACATATAATTAAAGTAAGTGGTGTTTAATATATTAAAGAAATTAGAGGATATGATATTGTGTAAAAAAAAAGTGAAATTCGTCCCCCCCCCCCCCCCAACACAAAAAACGTAAGCTGCACTGCATTAAGGCCGTTTTCCACATAATGTGGAAGATGAAATTATTATTATTATTATTATTATTATTATTATTATTATTATTATTATTATTATTATTATTATTGTTATAATATTTATTTTAAGAGGACTTAACCTTGTCATATAGAGTACCGATCTCATACCACTTAAACTACAAGTTCGATGATAAATTTTTATTCTTTATATACGCGCACACACGCACATAAACGTCCCTCATTTTAAAAACATAGTTTTATTTATACTTATTTACTAATACATATAATTTTAAGAATAAGTTACTTATTTAGACACTAAAAATTACTGTTGTTTTAATATAGTTCATGAAAGATAATTAACTTTGTAATTTAACAATAAAAATAATCAAAATGATATAAATATAATTTTTAAGAATTAAATTAAAATACTTAATATATTAAGAAATAATTCAAAACAACTATAATAGTGCTATGAATAAATATTAATTTATTCTAATTTTATAGACCACTGAAATTACAATATAAAAAATTATATATAAATATTATTATTATATAAATATGTACGTTTTTTCTGAGGTTTAGCAGGAACAAGTATCATTCTTCCTGTTATTGACTTTCTCTGAAAAGCACCCATCAGGTCTCATTATAGTGTGTGGATAATCTTGCAATTTAAACAACATCGTCAACGACAACTATTTATTAATAATAATAATAATAATATTGAGTAGCCGGCTCTAGAATCAAAACAAAACCAAATTAAATTAATCAAAAATTGATCAAAATTAAAAAGAAGAATGTGTAAATCAATTTTTGAAATATAAATTTTAAATGATTTTATTCAATTAAAATCTAATTAAACTAACCAATTTTATATATAAAATAATTATATTATATATATAATATTATATTTATATATTTTGATGTTTTGATCTCTTTCTTTTTATATTTATATATACATTTCATTGAAATTAAAAATCAGAAATTATTGTAATTAAAATCATCTAAAACTAAATCAAATTGTTTAAAAATTAAAATTAAATAGATTCATAATATTACAAAACTGATTATTTTGATTTGGTTTGGTTAAAGCTCAAAATCAAACCAAATCGAACTTATAAACATTTTTATTAAAGTATCTCCAATGACAGTTTTTAAAAAGTTTATAAAAATAAAAACTTGATCTTAATGAGTTTTAACATTTGAATGTGCCAGCATAACTACTATATATAAGAACTGATTCTTACAATAAAAATAATGAAAAATTGTGGAAATGAAAACTTATAAACATTCTTATTAAAGTATCTTCAATGATAGTTTTTAAAAAGTTCATAAAAATAAAAACTTGATCTTAGTGAGTTTTAACATTTGAATGTGCCAGCATAACTACCATATATAAGAATTGATTCTTACAATAAAAATAATAAAAAATTATAAAAATATAAAGATGTGAGATAACTTATAGAATCTATTTGTGAATTATTTAGAGTTATACCATTAAAATACAGAGTTGTTTAAAGTAAAAAATGATGATGTAACATTATAGAACTCATAATAAACAACTCATTAAAACTACACTACTAAAAGTACTCATAACATCCCTATTTGTAAAAATAAGATCGTATGATCAAATAAAATTTTTATATGGATATCAATTAAATAGTTCTGTCTGATCACATATCATACTTAGTCAAGTGGAAGAACCCGATTTGAATAATGTAGTAGGAAATGGGGCCCAGACCTGTTCCTTCAATTTTGCGCACGGGGACGGCTAGTGTCTTGAATTGCAATCCATCATCGATTAAAAGTCCGTTGCCCCGTTGATTCTATTGGGTGAACCCAAGTCATAGACGCGGGTCCACCAATTCTGGTGTCCAAGCGAAGCGACTCCTTGACGCAATCAAGGCTCCATCATCACCCCTAGGCCCTATCGCAATATCACAGCCGTCCCTCCGGTCACACTTGTCTACGTCGCAGCCCTAGGTCAAATTTTTACGACTCCCCAGTCAAACATTGCACACTAGCCCCATTAAATCACAATCTATTGCCTCCCTTCTCCTTTCAGATCATCTCTAATCTCTATACTATTCTCTCCTTCATTTATTTACCGATAACATTATTGCTTAGGACATCTGTAAGCTATTATTTTATTGGAGGAGAATGAAGAGAAGAGGAAGTGGAGAATTTTTTTTTAAATTAATTTTTTTAATTAATTGGAAGAGAAGGGAGTAAAAATAAAAATAAAAATTATTTTTATCTTTTTTACTTGTTTTGAAAATATAAAAATTTAGATGGAAAAAAAATTATAACAATATAAAAAAATATAAGTGTTATTAATAATTTTTTTTAATACTAACATTATTTTCTTATCTAATTCCCATAATTATTTAAAAGAAAAGCGTGACTTATACTCATCTCTTCCATCTTCACATATATTTGAAAAAAAAATTTAGAAAGATCAATTTCTTTTATTTTTAAAGAAATCTAAAGTTTATTATTATTATTATTATTATTATTATTATTATTATTACATATAAACCAACGTATATGTTCTAAAGTTGAAATAACTAATAGAATTGATTATCAAAATTCTATTTTTTAAATATTCTAATTGATATGCACTTTATATATTTCAATGTGCAACCCGTGCGTGGATTCTCGCACTCTAGACCCCTCCATATCCCCCCCCCCCCCACTCTACCTCTCAGTCGTTGGATAATTCCTTTCAATGTATAACACATCCTTTTTTAAAAAATAAAAAAAATAAAACCTCTAAGAGAGGGCCTAGAGGGATAAGTTTGGAGAGCAACTCTAATAAGTTATTTATTATAAGTTTCAGTATAGCACTTTTTCACTTTTGGTTTTAAACATCTATCCACTACTTTAAGTAACTCTCTACTCTAATAGTGTAATTTTTAAAAATTACAAATAGGTCCCACAAGTAACTCTCTACTACTTTAATTAATGCAAATATATTTAATATTTATTTTTTGATTTTTAATTAATTTTTTTTTGTTAAGAACAAATTCTTATATAAAAATGTTTCTTACGTCACGTGTGATAGTCACACTGGTAAATTTTAATGATAAAACTCAATAACAATCAATTCTTATTTTTAAGAACCTTTTAAAAATTTCTATTTGAAATACACTTATTTGTAAAATAGTTGAAAATTTTAAGTTTTGGTAAATTAAGATTTAAGTAAAAGTAAGTTACCGTTGTTTTATGGTAAATTATAGTTTGGATAAAATCAATTTTGTTAAACTTTAATTTTAAATTATGAATAAAAAATTATTTAATTGTTACAAAAGCTTAATTTTAATTTTGAAGCTGATCATTGATTTTCCAAATATATACTTACTAATTTAGTCTCTTAAAAAATATTTTTTTCAATTTAATTTTTAAATGGTCAAGTGTTTTAAATTTAATCTCTTAAAAAATTTTTATTTGAATTGCTCATTTTCGTTATAATTTTATAAAATTTATCATCTCTAAATTTTAAATTTTTTATTGTTAAAAGTTAATTCAATATTAAAATAAAATAAATTAAAATAAATATAATTTTTTAGTAATTATATTAAAATATTTTTTAAATATTAAATTGAAATAAATATAATAATTCAAGAAGTAAATTAATAATTTACACTTCATTTATGTTACCACCAAAATTAACTAGTTCAAGTGATTGAAATCTTGTTCTCTTTAATAACATCCCAAATTCAAATTATTAAATGAAAAAGTGAGACTTCATATTTTCAACCTAATTTAAACTAAATCAGTCCAAATTTAATAAGTTTGTAGTTATTATTAATTCTAAAGAAAGGAAAAAGAAAACGAAAATTACCACCACCGGTCTGTAGCTTTAGCGTTATCTCCATGGGAAGTTTTTCATTAGTTACTCATATAGTTGTCATGGACTCCGGGCGTTACTTAATATTACCACCACCGGCCCAGATTTTGATCTCACATGGTTTGGACGGTGCTGATCCGCCAATGAAACTCGAATGAAGAGCCTCTCTGGATGATACTTGCTTTGTTCGTATGCAAGTCTCTGGTGGGCTACTAGTTGGCTCCGCAACTCAACCTTAACGAGCCATGTGGCTTGACGCCACCTTAAATAGTTAGTTGAGCTGTAACTCTACTCAACTCAGCTCAACTCATGTGTTTAGATCTAAATTTGGATTTTTAAAATTTTTTAAATAATTAGAGAGATGGATACATGAAAGTGAGATTTAGGAAAAGTCACATAATACTTTATATATTTTTATTAGATTTTTTTAAAATAAAATATATAAAATATTCTTTATAAACTCAATCAAATAATAATAAACTGTAAAAAGTATAAAACTACCTTTTAAATATTATATACTTACTGTATCATGATTAAATAAAACTATAAGGTTTAAAAGAAAATAAATCTTGTTTAAATTATTTTTCTGAAAAATAAAAAAATAAAAAAGTATGTAATATATTAGAAATTGCCCATAACAATTAGAAAATGAAAATATGCTAATAAAAATATCATATTATATTTTGGAAAATAAATCTAATAAGAGTTTTTATTCCCTGTAAGATTAATGTTATAATTAGATGCCTGGTTTTGAGGAAAATAAAATGAAAAAATAACAATAGAATATTGGATAAGGTTCTTGTGGTTGGTGTGTGGATTAAGTTATTAAATAGAATAAAGGCATCTTGTAATGACAAAGAGAAGAAGACAAAAGCAAGGAATAAACGTGTTGATTTGTTATTTATTTGTTTATTACTTGGGGAAATTTCTGTTGTTAACTCATTCCCATTTGTCTTCTTTTGTGCTTTTTTAATCATATATTTGTTGCAATATCCTAATACCATAAAGTGAATGATTTTGATTATTTATATCACTCTCTATAAAATTCAAATAACTCATTTTTTTGACTCATTGAGGACAAATTATTCATTTTTTCTAATGCACTTTCAAGTTTGGTCTACCAGTTAATTGACAACAGAAAAGTTAAAAGGGTTATTAGGTGGTTGTTGTTTAATATAAATATTTAAACTTTACAATATACAAGAGTATATTATATTTTTAAAAAATCAGTTAATATTTTAAAATTTTAAAATATAATCATAATAATTAGTAACTTCTCATGTATTGAGGTATATGTGAATTTTTAACTTATTTTTAAATAATTAAATTAGAATTATTATACTCTAGATATGAAAAAAAAAATAAAATATTATTAAATTTCTCACTTTTTTATTCATTTTAATATTTTATTTGGTTTCCTAATTATAAGTTTATTAGAGACAATCTTGTTTATATCATTTTCGGGCATTAAATCACTTAAGTGTGAATATCTCTTGTAATGAGAATTTAAGCTTTAGTTTGATACTTTTTGAGAGATTAGTCACTTTTACTAAGTATTTGTTTGAAAAATAATTTGAAAAACCTAAGTTTTAAATAAATAAAAGTTTGGGTAGAATCAATTTTATAAAATTTTAATTTTTAACCTCTAAATCAAATATCGTTAGTTGTTGCAAAATTTTGGAACAAAATCTTAATTTTAAAACTTTTCATGGATTGTTCAAACATGCACTAAATTCAATTATGTTGGTTTTTTATATTTTATTTTACTTTATAAAAATACTGAGAACAAATTAGCTTTAGTCTCTTTTTTAATTTAGTTTTTAAAAATTAATTATTTTAATTTAATCATTAGCACGTAGAAGAAGTAATTGTCTCAATTGAATATTTTTCGTTAAATCTTAAATTAAGATGAATATAATTTTTTTAAAATTAATTATTTAATTTTTTGGAAACTAAATTAAAAATTTACTCAATTATTAATATGTAAATTTAAAATTGATGACAAAAAAACTCCAAATATATTAATATAACTAAAACTAGGTAGGAATAAGAATAATCTCTAAATTAGTAGCATTATTTCAATTTTATGAAAATTTACTTTTAGTTGCCAGTAGCCTGTGAGCTAATAGTAGCAGTGTAGAGAGAAGAAAGAGAAAGCTCCTCTCTGTCTCTCTCTCTCTCTCTCTCTCTCTCTCTATTTGAAGCCGTCTGGGCTGATCGTCATTCTCACGCGGACAAACTGATAGATAGCTCATCACCATCACCATTTTCACTCTCCAAATCTTTTCCTTTACTCACCCTATCTTCTCTTCTCTTCTACACTCTTCTCTGCTTTCTCCAATTCCCTGAAACACAAAGCAATCATTAGATCCATCTGATTTTTTCACTCTCTGCGTCCTCCGTAGAAATCATCCAAGCAAATTCAAGAAGGGAAGCCACCAGGACGCTCAATCAACCCCTCTGCACTTGCGCCTCTGTGTTTAACTTCGATAATCTAAGTCTAAAGCTTTCTCGGAACTTTCTGAATTTGCTTGCGGGGTGTTTTCACTTTTCTGTATGTGATTGTGGTTTTTTCTATCAAAACCCATTTCAGGGCCTCAAAAATATCCACCCCCTTTTTGTCCTCTTTCCACTCTCTGCGGCTTCAAAAGCCAACAATCCCATTTCCTCGAAGCTCAATTTAGATCCTAACTCAATCGTTCATACTCTGTCACGAAAAAGGGTTTCGGATTGAAGTTTTGGGAATGGATATGAGAATGCAAGACCCGATGGCGTTTCAATCGATCAAACCCCACTTTCCCGAACAAGAACAGCTTAAATGCCCGCGTTGCGACTCCACGAACACCAAATTCTGCTACTACAACAACTACAACCTCTCGCAGCCTCGCCATTTCTGCAAGAATTGCAGACGCTATTGGACCAAAGGCGGTGCTCTACGAAACATCCCAGTCGGCGGTGGGAGTCGAAAGAACACAAAGCGATCGTCCAACTCCAAACGCCCTTCTGCTCCTCCATCAACATCATCATCATCTCCGTCGATTTCGTCTGCCTCTGGAGCACAGACCCAAGATCCGGATCCTGACACGACCCGGTTTTATCCCAACCCGAATGATCAGGTTAACATTAATGGGAGCTTCAGCTCCCTTCTCGCGTCAACTGGGCATTGGGGAAGCTTACTGGATGGTCTGAATTCAAATGGGTCTAGCTTTAAATTGATGCAAATGCATGAATTTGGAGGGAATCTGGGTTCTGTCCCTGTGAAGAACTCGGATTCGGGTCGAAACCCGGGAATGGAGAAGCAGAGCAATTCAGAAAGCTTTCTGGGTCTGCAAAACAATAGCGGTTCAAGTTCAAGCTGTTGGAATGGTGGTAGCCATGGATGGCCTGATCTTGCAATATACACAACACCAGGCTCAAGCTTGTAGAAGCAAACAGAGATAGAGACAATACTATAACCGAACTCTTCTGTTCAATTATGCTGATTCTGATATTTATAGTCATAATCCTGATGCTATGTATGGACCATGGAGGAGAGGATTTCAGTATTTCATCCCAGAAAGCCTCTAAAGTAGCATCATCTTTTAGGTAATGGCTATTTTTTTTTTTGGGTCTTTGGATTTGTTTGTGAATGGTGTTCTTGGATAGAGAATCATATTGAAGGGGAATTATGGAGGGTAGATAGATACATATGAATGTTGTTATAATGGCTGTTATGGATGTGATTAGCATGGCTTGGGATTCTAATTTAATGTTATATGTATTGTATACATGTAATATGTATGGTATATGTTTTTGCTTAGTTTCCTCTATAGCTGTATGGGGATTGATTGAGTAATCACAAAATTTGTTTATGCATTGTCGTTAGACTTCTGACGGAATGGAAGAAGGTATCCAGAAATCCCAAAAAAGTGCACAGATTTTTTTTTTTAATTATTTCCCGGATATAGTTTTTTATTCCCAGAGTTGTCGGCTGATAGTCCTTATTGAAAGGCCACTTCTATTGTCATGAAAATATGCTTCATGTAAAACCCTAAATTAACACCCACCATTGAGCTCAAAGCGAGCTTTTCTTCCCTTGCAACTAATTCTCCCTCTGAAGCGAATGCAATGGGCTTTTCCCTCTTCATCATCGACATTTTTAGGGTTTGTTTGGATTAGTGTTTTGGATGTTTAAAAATTACTCGAGTTACGTGGTTTAGTGGGTTTGTAATACTTTTAATTAACTCGTTTAGATTGGCATTTGCACCTAAATCCAGTGTGAAAATAAGACGAATCAATCAATTCAGTCGAAAAATTGGTGAACTAGTTCAGTTGAGATTAGTGAATCAGTGAGTGTTTAAATCAATTAAAAATTGGTCGAACTGATCTTGAATCGCTAAAATTAGTCAGTTTAATTAGTTCAACCAGTTTGATTTTTATAAAATTTTTTGATATTTTAAATTTTTTATTGAATACGTATTTTTAAGAAATTTCTAAAATTTAACTTATTAGGAGAAGATCTAAAATTAGTATAAATATATAAATATATATATGTAACATATTTAAAATATTTAAATATTATATATTATATATCTTAATATTTAATATATTTTAAGTATCACCGGTTCAACTGTGGTTTAATAATTAATTCTTGAAGCAGTGCCTCGATCGATTCAGTGATTAGTCTGATTATTCGAACTTTGCCTAAATCTCAAATCTTCTTTGTTCTTGAAATCTGGTATGTGCTGAAGTGTTTTGACTACATTGATATTTTTTTTTTATTTTCATTAATTATTTTAAAAAATTATATTTTAGATTATTTTTATTTTTATCTGCATCAATTACTTTCAAAAATTATTTTTTAGCAAAGAATTTTTAAATATGGATCATGGCCATACAAATTTACTTTGATCAAAATCAAAGTTACCCAATTCATTCTAAACATACATCTATTAGGCTTAAAAACCTTGATGATAACAATGGCATTGAAGTCGTTTTTTAAGGTAAATTTCTTATTATCAAAAAAAAAAAAAGTAAATGAGTCAGCTTGAAGGTTAACGGAGCTAAAAATGTCATGTAGGTGAGCTAGCTAAATAGGTTAGTCAATAAGTTTCGTCTTACGTTGATTCTACTGAAGAAAGCAGTAATATGTGTAAACACAAGGGTAATTAATGAAGTAAAATACATTTGAAAAAAGATGCTCACTATGACAAATTGAGAATCTCAATGCCCATGTTGGTTGAGCAATTTTGCCAAGAAGCTGAGTATCCATGTGTCACGCGTTGTGGATGGTTGGCCATTAATAGCTTGACGGATACAGACGGTTTAGATTTTATTAGGAAGGAATGAAACATGAGATACTGACTTTCAAAGTAGTTATAATCGAGATTTTACGTAAGATTAAAAGAGACATAAGATAAGATTAGATTGATAATCGTAAAATTTTATAAAATTTTTAAAAATATATAAAAAATTATTTAAAAATTTTATATAACTCATTAAAATTTTTAAACAAGTCTAAATTTATCCAAATTTCAACATAGAATGAGAGTGTTATGCTTGAATGCTTTAAATTGAACTCAAACTAAGTAGGACAAATAAACCCACCTTTTTCCTAGCTAGCAACAGATTCTCAACTTGGTTTTGAGAGTTAAGTAGATAGGGTGTTTGGCCTATTTAAGTTGTTGATTTTTACAATCAACAGTCCAAATTTTAAGATTTTATTTTTCATTTTTTTTAAAAACAACATTGTAAAATTTGAATCATACAATTCAGATGGGCTAAATAAATGATCAATTTCTGCTAAAAATCACCTTAAAAATATCGAAGTCCTATATATCCATTTTAGCTCTTCATCATTTTTCTTTCCTAATTAAGTAATTTAAAAGAAAGTTAGTTTTTATCTAGCAAAAATCATCAACCAACACATTACTCTTCAATGTAGACAACTTAAACAAGTCACTAACAAAGTAACAGATAGTCCAACATAGCTTAAAAACACAGCAAACAAGACTTTATAGCAACAAATTCGAAATTAATTATAGCACAACAACGACTAGTTCATCACCTAAATGACAAAATCAACCATAAACATATATATATATATATATATATATTGAAATCAAAGTTATTGATCGACGTATATACGGGGAAGTGCACCAATAAATGTGAAAGAAAGTAGAGAAGCATGAACTAGCATCGTTGAATGTGAATAAGTGCAGAGAAGCACAAATCAACATCGACGAGTATGATGGGGCATAAACCAGCACGTCAAAATGGTAGCACAACACAAGAAAAGCTTAAGAGTCAAAGGAAGAGAGTGAAAACCATAATTTTGGGCTAGGGTTATCCAAATTTGGTCAGGATCCCATAGGGCCGTATAATTCAATAATTAAAATTGTGATTCTATACGATTTTAATACAAAAATAATCTTATGTGAGATGTTACAACGAATGTGAGGATAAAATTATAATTTTGACCAATCTTATAATCAAGATTGTAATTTTAATTATCATATTAATTTTACACATTTTAAACTCAAAGGACAACTTTAAATCTTTAAATAAAGTTAAAAAAAAAACTCTCGTTAGTTTAAGAGAGAAAAATATTTTTTTAGCCATAAAAATAATATATAGGACAAACTATTTAGTATTTGAAAGATTATAATATCAATTCACTAGTCATTTCGTTTATAAACTCTACTTTTTTTGTTAATGAAATATTTGATTTGATATATTAATTGTTTATGTAGTCCATGAGATATATATATATAAATCAAACGCAACAATAGACCATTTTTCACATTTACTTTTTTATTTGCTTTTGTTACTCATTGTTGTTTTAGATATTAAATCTCTCTTTTTTATATTAAACACGGTCATTTTAGAGAAAGAGAGAGATCAATGTCCAAAACGACAATGAATGACAAAACGCAAATCTAACTCAAACACAACAATAAATCATTTTTCACATTATTGTGTTTTTTTCCTTTGCTTTCGTTACTCATTATTGTTTGAGAAATTGATATCTCTCTTTTTTATATTAAACACATGTTCATTTTTTTCCTTTTATTTTTAATTTAGTAAGCATTCAAATAAGAAAGTAATAAGTTACATAAGTGTTTAACGAGTCACATTAAACATTTCATTTACAGAGAATGGAGTTTACAAACAAAATGACTAACAAGTTAATATTTAAAATGTTTTGAGAGACCAATAGTACATCAAATTATTAAACAGTTATCTTATATATCTTTCAAGTACTAAAAAGTATTTTTTTTTCTCATAATTTAACCCAAAATTTACATTCATGGTCAATTTTTTTACATGTATTTTAGCTTTTTCTTTAAGTATAATGGAGAGTTTGAACCTCCAACGCTTCCTATTTATGTATGTCGACAATAAGCTAGTCTCTATTATTGTTCCAGAGTTTGAACTTTGAAATGTACTTGAGCTTATTAATTAGTTTATTTTTGTGTGAAGTCTTGCAATTTCAACTAGAATTTATTAGGGTTGTCCCTATTCTATATGTCATCATATTAAAGTCAAAGGCCTTGATAGGTTTATATATCTTACAATTATTCTCAGTAATTATGTTTTAGACACTATTAAATATTAAATATGAACACTAACAAAGATTTAAATATAAATTTACTATTTTGTAAGAAATTAATTTCTTTTGCTAAATTCACCTTCCGTTGATTTAATCTTTAAAATTAAGATATCATTAAAGAAAGTGTCATTTATTAGGAGGTTAAACTTTTTAACTTTGATCTTAGAATTTCTACTTTTGTTAAGATGTCTTCATATGTCAAATAAAATAACACGTATCTTTATATGAAAGCAAAATATCTTGAAATAAAAGTAAAAATTTCCAAGAGTAAATATCTACAACAGCAGGCTAAAATTTTTGTGACCACAAGGTACTTTTTCTTGATTTTTAACCCTAACCCTAAATGAAATTATGGATTAAATTAAAATGACGCCATAACCACTTTCAACTTGAATTGGTTTGGTTGTTGAATTGAACGACTTTTTCATGGATGGTGGATTTTTTTTAGAATCACCACTATTTAAAAATTTATTAAGTTTTGATTAATTTAGTTTGAGTCAATTTAAATTATGTAAATAAATGTAAAATTCTCTTAACACTTTTTTCTTTTATTCATAGGATTCGAATTAGGGTTTATAAATATTAAATCATTTAAATTAATTAACATTAATGTGAGTGTTCGATATAATTCATTTTTTAGTTACTCAACATAAAATAGTTAGTAGTAGCTATTTGAACTTTAAAACTAACAATATTTCAATTATTGACAACATCAATTTAACGATAACTTTATCTTTTAATAAGTTTCAAAGATACCAGACTTTTATCTTAGGAAGATGCATTTAATTAAAAGAAAAAATCTGAAAGACATTTATTGTGAAGTGATTTCCATGGGCCACATTATCACAATTGCACGTTTGTATTTGGGGTAGTTATGTGTTGTCCAAGTTATTTATTGTTATTTCATTGACGACCCCGCAAATGTATTTATAGGGTTTGCTAAGTCAGTTTGTCACAACGAAGTAAGGAATATAAAATGGTCCAACGCACCATTTCTGGGATCAAATTGATTAACATCTCTTATCCTCGATGAAAACACATTTTTTATGGCACGGTCGTTAGATTTGAAATCTAATTATTTAAATTTTATTATTTTTTTAAAAAAATAAAAAACTACTACTTAAAATTTGAATTATTAGTTTTTAAATTCAACAGTTTAAATAAATCAAGCACCTTAATTGTTTAGTCTGAACAAACAGGAGATCCGTTTTGCCTTCAAACACAAGCTAGTTTGAAAATGATGTGATTGTTGAAAAATATCAGTGTGTCATAGGTTAAATGAAAATTTTGTTATTTAAAAAGGGTGAAAATAATATTTGATAAAAGTCACTTTTAAAACCGTATTTGATTGATAGTGTTTGGTAATAGTTTTTAAAAAATTAAAGAGTAAATTATTAATTTGGTCCATAAAAAATAAAGCGTCTCATTTAGTCATTAAAATGTTGCAATTGACTCGATTTCATCTCTCTATTATTAAAATGACTTTTGATAATAAAAGAATTTGAGATTTAACAACGAAAAATTTTAAAAATTAGCAACGAAAATGATTAAATTGAAAAAATGTAATTTTTTAAAGATCAAATTGAGTCACTTAATATTTCAAAGATTAAATTGAGATAATTGTAATATTTTAGGGACTAAATTAATAATCCACTCAAAAAATTATTGTGAATTTATTTTACAACAATAATAGGCAAGTGACCAGAAATAAAAATTGAATTTTATCTAATATTATACTAGCTATCACAATGGCAACGTTGTTTGAATACAAAAAAAATAAAAGTTTGGAGATTCTAATTTGAAGAAGGCTCTACTTTTACGTTCTGTAAACTAAAAAAGGATTAGTCTTCTATGTTATCATACAGGGATATCATTGATTAAAAAATATATTATTTTAAAAGTAAATATAAAAACATGTAAAATATACATTTTTTGAGTGAAAAATAATCTTTAAGATATAAATTTGTCAGTTTTATAATTAATTTGAATTAATTAATGTATAATAAATTAGGTGTTGTTGACAATTAGCCCCATTACATGTGAAAATATAATAAATCAATTTTGATGACAACAAACAAATTAAAAATAAATTTCTTGGATTACATTAACATATTAATTTCAAGAATTTTGGAGAAGTCAAAGGCAACAAGCTAAAAGTAGCTACTTTTATTTTATAGTGCCTTTAGGACTTAGGAAAATTTGTAAAAGTATTTGAATGACAAGAAACTTGGTTTTAAAATCTCAAAAATACTTTGAACATTTTCATGAGTTGGAAAAGTGTTTTAGAAATGCTGGAATAGCTTTACCAGTCGACCACTTGCTTGCAAGCAATTGACCAGTTGTTCTCAGGTTGAAATTTCTAAGACTTCCAATAGGCTATCAATCGACCGCTTGCCTAGAAGCAGTCAATCAGGTATTCTCTGTCTAAAAATCAAATTTCTTCTAGTAGCCTACCAATCGATCGACACTTTATTAAAAGGTACCAGTTGATTGCCAATACGCAGATATCAGTAATAACGGCTATTTTCTACTGATATCATTCTCCAACTTTCTCCAACGGATCCTTTGCATGTTGGGATATTTATGTGAGCTACAATATGTGTTAAATTATCAAGAAAACATTCTCTTTGTTGCTAAATCTCTAAAAAAAACTTTTCTTACCAATCATTTACTAACTTGAGATCTTAAACTTATGTATTCGCTCTATCCAAGAAAGTTGACTTTTTTTTACTTCATTTTTTCTGAGTTGATTGATCAAGAAGTGGGCTCCTTGATTATGTGTTTGAGATTAAACATCTAGTAAAGGGGAGAGACATCATTGGGAAAGAAAAATTCTTTGTTGTAGTGGCTCACAAGTGCCTATTTTTGATAAATTTGTGGTTCATAGTGAAATATTCAAGAAGTAGTCTTGAGGACTTAATGTAAGTTTGGTTAAAAGGTGAACCAATATAAATATTATTGTTCAATCTTCTCTTCTCTTACTCTTTAATTATTTAAATCTTATTTTTGATTCATTTCACTTCAATTTTATTCATCTTAATCATACTATGTTTTTATGATGTAAAAAGATTGGCTTTGATTTTGAAAATTTCTTAAACTTCCAACAAGTCTTTGTGAAAATTTTTAATAACTCAATGCATACCCTCTAGGGTGCTAGCCATTTCTATCACAATCTTCTCATATGTCTTTGCTTCATTACAATTTATTGATGTGGTCCAAAAATGAAATTGAAAATATAAGTGCATGGAGGGCTCATGCCAACCAACATTGGGATATGTAGGCCAACACATGATGCATGCATAGTGTAGCTAATTGACTCACACTTTTGCATTGACCATGCAATAGAAGCATGGTTCATTCAAGCACCAAGTCCAATTCAACTATGTTTGGTCATTGATTCTTTTTAGGCAAAAATACTTTTACATTCCTAACATTTACATTAAGTTTTAATTTGCCTTTAACATTTTTTTTGTACCAGTTATGTCTTACATATTTCATTTTTGTTTCAAATTTAACCTTTTTACTAACATCGTCTATTTTATTGACAAAAAATGCTGATTGGACGGTTAGTAAAAATGATAGATTTGAAACAAAAATAAAACATGTAGGACATAACTGACACAACAAAAATTTTATGGACGTAAAAAGGGGAGGTTTAAGTCCTACATGTTTCATTTTTGTTCCAAATTTACTATTTTTACTAACCATTCAGTCAACATTTTTCATTAGTGGAATATATGACGTTAGTAAAAAGGGTATATTTGAAACAAAAATGAAACAATAAGACATAACTAACGCAAAAAAAAGTTAGGGATGAATTTGAAATTTGGTGTAAATGTTAAGGACATAAAAAATACTTTTGCCTTCTTTTTATTTTTAAAAAAAATTATTTGGAAATGTTGCTGCTTTCATTTTTAGTACTTTTTTTTCTCCTTGTTGTAGTAGTTACAAATTTATGTTTAGTTTTTTTTTTTAAATGTTGATCAAAACATATTGGTCCAAGTGGTTCAACATTTATTTTTTTAAAGCAAGGATTTGAGTACAAGTTTTGTGAATGTAGAAAATAAACATTATGAGAGTTTTACACATATGTGCTCAACCTAGCTCAATTCAGTTAGAGTCCAGTGAGTTTTTTAAATACGGCTAGTTTTATTTAAAACAAATATTTCTTTTTTGCATGTTTGGTATTTTTTTTAAAAGCCTAACGACCAATTGTATAAAAGAGCTCTTATTCTTTTTTTTTTGGAAAAAAAAATTCAAAGGTATAATACAATCCAATATAATAAAAGACTAACTCTTTTTGAGTTTAGCGTATTCATGAAACAAACCATTGTTAGCCAAGTTGGGTTATTTATTTTTAATTTTTCAAAGGAATCCTCTTATTAATAAGATAAAAGAATAATTCCTTTCGAATTTATTAAATACTAAGGATAACCTTCTCCAAAATGACATATCCAAATTATTATCATTCTTAGAGTTGAAACAACTGTTAGGAATTTTATAATTCTTAATTAATTAATGTGGGCTACATATTATATTACAACATTTATATTTGCTATTTACATTTAGATGAGCTCAATATAAGTGATCTAATTTAGTGAGCTTATTAGACTATCAACAGAAAACTAGTATGGGCTTAATGAGTGGAAACCCAGTTTCAGTTTGGGGTTAATGGGAACCCAAATAGGTTAAAACCTAAGGCATGATTATGGTCTCCAATACACCAAGTTAGAACTGCGTCTCTTATTCTCCCCATCAAAAGAGAAAAATCAAGTCCCTTTTGAGGAATTTGGTGATTTGGTTGAGGAAGACCATTATACCAATGGTTCTCTAGTCAAGATCAATGTTATAGATCCAGTTTTTTTTTTTTGAATTCTTGAATATTGATCTCCTAATGAGGTGATGGTCTTGGGACATCTAGTGGTTTTTATTTTACGTATGATCTTTAAGAAATTAAGTACTTGTTGTGTTTGGTTAATTTGCCAACAAGTGGTATTAGAGCGAATCATCATCATTAGTTTTTCAATTTTGGGAGTTTATTGTGTTAATAAAGAAAATGTTTTCTATCCATTAAAACTCGTAAATCTCTCTGTTATGGCTATAAAGATATTCAACTCTTTTACAAAAAAGACTTTTGCATTCAATAAAGAGTTTGAACTCTGCCCCTGTGGTTCGCGTCACATGCGTTTACAAATTGCTCTAATTAATATAAAGATGCCTCGCGGTTTTCCTTTTATTTGTTATTAGTCATATTTTATTTGACATTAGTGGCAATGTCATTTACAATTACCAGATTGCATCTGTAATAATGTAATGGCCTTTTTTGAATTAAATATTTTGGTTTACGTGTTGGGAATGGTAAAGTCCTTATGTCTTACATATTGGGAATGATGGAGTCATAATATGGAACTTTTGTTTATTTGTCTAGTAATTTTTTTAAAAATTAATTCAAACAACATGTTGTCAAAGTAACCTCTGTTATGTAAATTAATTTAATTAACATTACACATATGTTAGCACAAAGTTATTTATGCGAATTGTACTCAGCCCAAATGTAGACACAACTTGGCTAAATAATAACGTGCCTGTGATGATAAATTTGTGACGATTATAAGGACAATTTTTTATTTATTATTCATGTAATCAATTGTCAGTCCAAAGATAGGCTTTGTTTGACAGAACTTATCATCAACATTTGACCATTGCATTGAGAGTACCATTTATGGTTAATTTTCCTTGTCCAAAGATGAGAAATTAATATTGTGTTAGGTATCTCACTAAAGTTTCTTTAATCATGCTTTATTTATATATTATATTGCATATTTTGGTTATAAATGTTTGTTCTGTGTTCTCTATACAGTTTATATTGTTACTGCTTCTAATGTCACCACTCAAGTCAATAGCATCTCAATGTTAAATGGGAGCAACTTCAACGGCTTGAAGGAGTCCATGAGATTGTCCTTGAATGCATGGACCTAGATCTGGCACTTAGGACAAAGAAACCCACTACTACTCCGAAAAATTCCAATGAGGATAAAATTGAGAAGTGGGGCCACTTTGACCGAAAGTGCTTTATGATCATGAAGAGGTATATTCCAGGAGCTTTTCGAGGCTCTATTTCTGAGAGCAATTGTCACATCCCAAAAATTGAGCATGTGAAAAGATACTACTCATTTGATATAATTCTCAAACATACGTTATATACATATATTGTGTAAGGTTTTACATTCAACCTTAATCATTCATTCCACACTACAGAATTATATTCATCTGATAAGCAAATATAGACATACATAGTTTGATATTTCTATCTCATCGCAAGTCTAGGAGACCTATAGAAAGTACAGAGCGTTTCTAGTGTCCACATTAATAAGTACTGGTATCCCACCAGACAGAAATAGAGAATAAACCCAAGGGGCTTCTAATCTTCAAACGGATACTCTTGTTCTTTATTTTCTGTATCTGAAAAAAATAATCATAGGGAGTGTGAGTTTATTTAAAAACTCAGTAAGTAAATAACTGTACTATATAAAATATCAAAAGTACAAATACCACATTTACTCATATAATTAATTATCTTATACATCGAGTAGTATGGGACTCTAACCCTTTCAAACTCATGAATAAGATTTCTTAGATATACAACGAGTAGTATGGGACTCTAACCCTTTCAAACTCGTGAATAAGATCTCATCGATATACACCGAGTAGTATGGGACTCTAACCCTTTCAACTCGTGTATAGGTTTCATAGATATGCACTGAGTAGTATGGGACTTTAACCCTTTCAAACTCGTGTATAAGATTTCTTAAATATACACCGAGTAGTATGAGACTTTAACCCTTTCACACTCGTGTATTAGATTTCTTAGATATACACCGAGTAGTATGGGACTTTAACCCTTTCACACTCGTGTATTAGATCCCGTAGATCTTTACTCATTAATAAGATAGTGAGAATTCATCACATAGTTCAATTGTCATGAGATAAATAATTTCTTCATACTCTTATTTCTACTGATTATCATATACTCCCATATGAAAAATTAATTGCTTATTATCCAAATAATATTGTAAATGGGACTTATATTGTACTTTGACTAGTAATATCAAATTAGCTGAGCAAGGTTATTCACTCACCTTGATTTTTGTCCAAGTTTACCTTGTTCCACACTAGAATTTGTGTAGGAAAATTTCCTAGTAAAATATATTACAAGGAATCATAAGAAAGGAAACAAAATTACGAAAATACGTAAAATTTTCTGACTGCTACAGTAACGGGTTACTACAGTACGGTTTGCTACAGTGTCGGTTCGCTACAGTAACGGTTCGCTACAGTGCCGGTTCGCTACAGTTACGTTGACTGCTACAGTGCCGTTGACTGCCGACACTACAGTAACTGCTACAGTACCCGAAGAAAATTTTCCAGATTTTTTTCCCGAAATTTCTGGTCGCTACAGTAACTCGAAGAAAAATTTCAGATTTTCAGTTGCTACAGTACTTCGAATTTTGCAGAAAATCTTTCAAAAAAATTCATTCTTTCCTTTCTTTTGATTCAAAACCAGAATCTCAACTCTTTTAACCGATTATAACTCAAATATAACTTCTAAAACAACTGAGATTCATGAATTATCATCAAAATCTTCAAGAACAAAACCTCCTCTGATCTTGTATATAAACTGAAATTTAAGGAAAATAATCGGATTAAAGCTTACCTTTGATCCTTACAAAGCTTTTGAACCGAACAAATAATCAGAAATTCTGAAGATCAAGGAAATGATTTGAGAAGAAAATGAAGAACTGAGAGAGAAATCTTTTCTGCTTCCTTCGGCTGAGTGAAAAATGAGGGTTACTATTGAAACTTTATATTAAATATTTCTAATGGGTTATTCAATAACCCATGGGTATCCATAACCCAACATCCAAACCCATCCAGTCAATTTACAGTAAATGGATTAATTGACCATTCTGAAACCACTTTTCCATGAATTTCACCATTCTTAGAATATATCCCTCATTGTGCAAATATTTAGTCCAGTCACTTAACTCAATTTTCATAAATAATATTCAAAAAGAACAATTAAATATGAAAATTAAAAATGACCAAAATAAATAACTAAAATAACGTTGTAGAATTCTAAAATACTATTAAGCGAATTATATTCTGAAATTAACGGGTATTACATTCTACCCCCCTTAAAAGAATTCGGTCCTCCGAATTAAAATCTTACCTCAAGTTTCAAATAAATGTGGATAGTTTTTCCACATCTCATCTTCTGCCTCCCACGTAGCTTCCTCGCGAGAATGATTTCTCCAAAGAACCTTGACAGTAGGAATTTCTTTGGTACGCAATTTCTTGACTCTATCAAGGATAGCTACTGGTACCTCTTCGTAGGTGAGAGTTTCATCAAAATGAACTTCTTGGGGTTGAATGACATGAGAAGGATCAGGAAGATACTTCCGTAGCATGGACACATGAAATATTGGATGAACTCCCTCTAGGTTGGAAGGTAGGTCTAGGCGATATGCCACATTACCCACTCTGTCTACAACCTCATATGGGCCAACATACCTCGGACTAAGCTTGCCTTTCTTCCCGAATCTCATTACTCCTTTCATAGGTGAGATTCGTAAGAAAACCATATCACCTATTGCAAATTCAAGGTCACGTCGTCGGTTGTCCGCATAAGACTTCTGTCTACTCTGAGCAGTTAACAACTTCTCTCTGATCAGTTTAACTTTATTTATATCTTCATGTATCATCTCAGGTCCAAATATTTTGGTTTCACCAAGTTCAAACCAACCTATAGGAGATCGACACCGTCTCCCATACAAATCCTCAAAAGGTGTCATCTGAATACTGGCTTGGTAACTGTTGTTATAAGCAAATTCAATAAGAGACAAATGATCTTCCCAACTTCCACTGAAATCCATCACACAAGCTCTTAGCATATCCTCTAAAGTCTGAATTGTCCTTTCGGACTGTCCATCAGTCTGAGGATGGAATGCTGTGCTAAGATTCACTTTGGTACCCAAAGCCTCTTGAAAGACTTTCCAGAACCGAGAAGTAAACTGAGGTCCTCGGTCTGATATAATGGATATTGGTACACCATGAAGTTTCACTATTTCTTTAACATAAAGTCGAGCAAGTTTTGCTACACTGAAAGTGGTATGAACAGGAAGAAAATGTGCTGACTTAGTAAGTCGATCCACTATGACCCATATTGAGTCATTTCCTTTTGTTGACCGAGGTAAACCTACTACAAAATTCATAGTGATCCTTTCCCACTTCCACTCGGGAATATCTAGTTTTTGCATCAAACCAGGTGGTAATCGATGTTCAGCTTTAACTTGCTGACAAGTCAAACATCGAGCTACAAAGTCAGTCACGTCTCGCTTCATGCCCTCCCACCAGTAAACTTGTTTCAAGTCCTGATACATTTTCACAGCACCAAGATGTACAACATAGGGTGAACCATGAGCTTCCATTAAGATTTCATGTTTCAAAGATTCAATGTTGGGGACACAGAGTCTCCCATTAAACCATAAAACTCCTTCTTCATCTACCAAGAAATTTGGTGCTAGACCTTGCTTTGCCTTATCTCTGACTTTGACCATATCAATGTCACCTTCTAAAGTTGCTTTTACTTTTTCAACAAGGGATGATCTAACTGTTAAATGAGCCAGAAATGTACCTGACTCAGTGATCTCGAAGAATACTCCATCAGCTTCCAATTCTTGTAGTTCATGTATTAGAGACCTCCTTATAGTGGCAATGTGAGCTAAACTTCCCATAGACTTTCGACTTAGAGCATCAGCCACTACATTTGCTTTACCTGGATGGTAAAGGATGGTACAATCATAATCTTTCAGAAGTTCTATCCACATTCGTTGCCTTAAATTGAGATCTCTCTGCTCAAAAATGTACTTAAGGCTTTTGTGATCTGTAAAAATTTTACAAGTTTTCCCATACAAGTAATGTCTCCATATCTTTAGGGCAAACACTACAGCTGCCATTTCCAAATCATGAGTGGGGTAATTCAATTCATGCTTTTTAAGCTGACGTGAGCCATAAGCTATGACTTTACCATGTTGCATCAACACACACCCTAAGCCTATCTTTGAGGCATCACAGAATACAGAGTAACCCCCTGGTCCTGATGGTAGAATTAAGACTGGTGCAGAAGTTAAACACTCTTTCAATTGGGTGAAACTTTGTTCACATGAATCATCCCAAATGTATTTAACATTCTTTCGGGTTAACTCATTTAATGGAAGAGCCGTCTTAGAGAAATCTTTGACAAAGCGACGGTAATACCCTGCTAAGCCAAGAAAACTACGTACTTCAAACACAGTTGTTGGTCTAGGCCATTGTTTTACTGCTTCAATTTTACTTGGATCTACATGAATACCTTCTTGGAAAATAACATGTCCCAAAAATGTTACATGACTCATTCAGAATTCACATTTCGAGAGCTTTGCGTACAACTGATGCTCTCTCAAGGTCTGAAGCACTATTCTCAAATGTTCAGTATATTCTTCGTGACTCTTTGAATATACCAAATATCATCAATAAATACAATTACAAACTTATCAAGGAATGATTTGAACACTCTGTTCATTAAATTCATAAATGCTGCTGGTGTATTTGTCAACCCAAAAGACATCACAAGAAACTCATAATGTCCATACCGTGTACGAAAAGCTGTCTTAGGTATATCATCGTTCTTAATTCGTAACTGATGATATCCAGACCTTAGATCAATCTTTGAGAAGTATTTTGCTCCTTGAAGCTGATCAAACAAATCATCTATCCTTGGTAAAAGATACTTATTCTTCACTGTGACTTTATTCAGCTGACGATAATCTATACATAATCTCATAGAACCATCTTTCTTTTTCACAAAAAGAACAGGAGCACCCCAAGGTGAAAAACTTGGGCGAATGAACCCTTTGTTTAACAAATCTTCCAATTGTTCTTTGAGTTCTTTTAGCTCAACAGGAGCCATACGATAAGGTGGAATAGAAATTGGTTTTGTGTCTGGGACCAAATCAATACTGAACTCAATATCTCTTTCTGGCGGTAATCCAGGTAAATCTTCTGGGAACACATCTGGGAATTCATTAACCACATGAATGTCTTCTAACTTATGTTCTTTCTTTTCTAAATCTTTGATAAAAGCTAGAAATCCCTGACATCCCTTTCGCAACATACGCTGGGCACTTAACATAGATATCATGTTGCAAGGTACATCACTTCGATCTCCTTGAAACACAAAATTACTACTCCCCGGTATATTAAAGGAAATAACTTTGTCACGACAATTTATAGTAGCATGACAAGAAGATAGCCAGTCCATCCCTAGAATCACATCAAAATCTAACATATTGAGAACCATAAGATCTATCTCAGTTTCCATGCCTCCAACGATTATTTTACAAGAACGATAACATGTTTTAACCATCAAAGTCTCTCTCATCGGTGTGGAAACCAAGAATGGTTCTTTAAGAATAATCGAATCAAATGCAAATCTCTTGGCAAATAAGGGCGACACATATGAGTGAGTAGAACCGGGGTCAAACAAAATACGTGCAGCAAAAGTATTAACAGATAATATACCTGTAACTACGGCATTGGATGTTTGAGCATCCTGTCGGGTTAGAGCATATACTCTTGCATTTCCTCTGCCAGCAGTTTTTTTTTTCCACGGTCACCTTGGCCTCTTCCAGAACCTCTTCCCATACTACCCCCTATTGAAGGGGTTGGTGTTTGAGTAATAGATTGTGGTCGAGGTGGCAAAGTAGACCCTTGACCTGGTCTTGTCATGAGCTGAGGGCACTCCCTTACAAAATGTCCTTTTTGTCCACAGTTAAAACAACCTGTACCAATAGTGTTTAACCTGCATTCTCCGAAGTGAAACTTTCCACATTCAGGACACTGAGGTTTCTTCCTTCTAGCTTGAGTACCTCCTCTACTAGAAGAACTAAAACCACCCCTGCTCTTTGAACAAGGCTTAGCCACACTGGCTGTAGAATACAATGACTTAGTAGGAGTGGCTGGAGCATGTTGTGATGCAGTAAAGGGTTTCAAAGTCCCTGAGTCTTCCCTTTGATCAAAAGATCTCCTATATCTAGCTTTCTTCTTTTGTCGATATTCTTCTTTATTCTTTAACCTCCTTTCCATAACCAATCTGTAAAACTCCGTCCACATAACTGGCGGTGTGCCTTGAATTCTAGCTTTCTTCCAGTTCTTCCACCATTTACCAGCCCTACCCTTTAACTGAAAAGAAGTGAATTCTACCTTTTGAGTAGGAGAACACCCTATAGCATCACAGATTGATTCACAATCTTCAAGAAAACATTGTGGGTCCTCTTTGGGATCTTCCCCTGAAAAAGTAGGAGGCCTCATTTTCTGGAATTCAGACATTCTTACCTCCCTTACGTTATCTCCTCCAGCTAACTGAGCTGGTGGTACAATTTCAGCTTCAACAATAGGAGGATCCACTGGCAGGTTAGCTTGTGCAGCTCGACCTCTCATTTCAGCCTCAAATCGGTCAAATCGTTCATTCATCAAATTAATCACATGTGCAATAGTTACATTGCCAACGTGAGCATCAGGTTCGACTCTCCTTGCTTGCTCACTAGTTGCGCCCTCAGTACTTTGAGCATGTAAACTATCACCACGGTTAGGATCATCTTGCACATGTACTGGTGGATTTATGGCCCTCCTTGGACCCATATGCTCATTATTATTAGAAGATCCTTCTGACATTGATCTGTCACAGATCTACACACATAACGAACAATTTTCAGACATACACAAAATATCACTTACTAGCCCCGCTGAAAATTATCTATAAAATGACGTTATACTCTACAAGGTCTTTTATGGAACCTAATCCTATGGTCATGCCGCGGCTCATGACAATAGGGAAGGGCCCACAAAGATCACTTTGCTCTGTACTCTATAGGGGACCTATAAAACCTTTCCTCTGATACCAAATTTGTCACATCCCAAAAATTGAGCATGTGAAAAGATACTACTCATTTGATATAATTCTCAAACATACGTTATATACATATATTGTGTAAGGTTTTACATTCAACCTTAATAATTCATTCCACACTACAGAATTATATTCATCTGATAAGCAAATATAGACATACATAGTTTGATATTTCTATCTCATCGCAAGTCTAGGAGACCTATAGAAAGTACAGAGCGTTTCTAGTGTCCACATTAATAAGTACTGGTATCCCACCAGACAGAAATAGAGAATAAACCCAAGGGGCTTCTAATCTTCAAACGGATACTCTTGTTCTTTATTTTCTGTATCTGAAAAAAATAATCATAGGGAGTGTGAGTTTATTTAAAAACTCAGTAAGTAAATAACTGTACTATATAAAATATCAAAAGTACAAATACCACATTTACTCATATAATTAATTATCTTATACATCGAGTAGTATGGGACTCTAACCCTTTCAAACTCATGAATAAGATTTCTTAGATATACAACGAGTAGTATGGGACTCTAACCCTTTCAAACTCGTGAATAAGATCTCATCGATATACACCGAGTAGTATGGGACTCTAACCCTTTCAACTCGTGTATAGGTTTCATAGATATGCACTGAGTAGTATGGGACTTTAACCCTTTCAAACTCGTGTATAAGATTTCTTAAATATACACCGAGTAGTATGGGACTTTAACCCTTTCACACTCGTGTATTAGATTTCTTAGATATACACCGAGTAGTATGGGACTTTAACCCTTTCACACTCGTGTATTAGATCCCGTAGATCTTTACTCATTAATAAGATAGTGAGAATTCATCACATAGTTCAATTGTCATGAGATAAATAATTTCTTCATACTCTTATTTCTACTGATTATCATATACTCCCATATGAAAAATTAATTGCTTATTATCCAAATAATATTGTAAATGGGACTTATATTGTACTTTGACTAGTAATATCAAATTAGCTGAGCAAGGTTATTCACTCACCTTGATTTTTGTCCAAGTTTACCTTGTTCCACACTAGAATTTGTGTAGGAAAATTTCCTAGTAAAATATATTACAAGGAATCATAAGAAAGGAAACAAAATCACGAAAATATGTAAAATTTTCTGACTGCTACAGTAACGGGTTGCTACAGTACGGTTTGCTACAGTGTCGGTTCGCTACAGTAACGGTTCGCTACAGTTACGTTGACTGCTACAGTGCCGTTGACTGCCGACACTACAGTAACTGCTACAGTACCCGAAGAAAATTTTCCAGATTTTTTTCCCGAAATTTCTGGTCGCTACAGTAACTCGAAGAAAAATTTCAGATTTTCAGTTGCTACAGTACTTCGAATTTTGCAGAAAATCTTTCAAAAAAATTCATCCTTTCCTTTCTTTTGATTCAAAACCAGAATCTCAACTCTTTTAACCGATTATAACTCAAATATAACTTCTAAAACAACTGAGATTCATGAATTATCATCAAAATCTTCAAGAACAAAACCTCCTCTGATCTTGTATATAAACTGAAATTTAAGGAAAATAATCGGATTAAAGCTTACCTTTGATCCTTACAAAGCTTTTGAACCGAACAAATAATCAGAAATTCTGAAGATCAAGGAAATGATTTGAGAAGAAAATGAAGAACTGAGAGAGAAATCTTTTCTGCTTCCTTCGGCTGAGTGAAAAATGAGGGTTACTATTGAAACTTTATATTAAATATTTCTAATGGGTTATTCAATAACCCATGGGTATCCATAACCCAACATCCAAACCCATCCAGTCAATTTACAGTAAATGGATTAATTGACCATTCTGAAACCACTTTTCCATGAATTTCACCATTCTTAGAATATATCCCTCATTGTGCAAATATTTAGTCCAGTCACTTAACTCAATTTTCATAAATAATATTCAAAAAGAACAATTAAATATGAAAATTAAAAATGACCAAAATAAATAACTAAAATAACGTTGTAGAATTCTAAAATACTATTAAGCGAATTATATTCTGAAATTAACGGGTATTACAGCAATAGTGCCAAGAAGTTATTGGAAGGCATTGAGCAATAATTTGCTATGAATGAAAAAGTTAAAGCAAGTAGTTTGCTAGCCAAGCTTATCTCTATGAGGTATAAAGGTAAATGGAACATAAAGGAGTACATTATGGAAATGTCTAATCTCACTTCAAAACTCAAGGCACTAAAGTTAGAGTTGTTTGATGATTTGCTCGTATATTTGGTTTTGATCTCACTTCGTGCACACTTTGGGCAATTCAATGTGAGTTATAATACTTAAAAGGACAAATGGTCATTGAACGAGCTTATATCTCATTGTGTGCAAGAAGAGGAGAGACAATAGAGAGAGAAGACAGAAAATGCTCACTTGGCATCTACCTCTCAGGATAAAAAGATGAAGAAAACAAAAGACACTGCGAAATCTTCTTCTAAGAAGAAGAAGCTGACAAAGGAGGATGAGATATTGACCTGTTTTTTCTGCAAGAAGGCTGGGTACATGAAGAAAGAATGTCCCAAATACGCCACCTGGCGTAAAAGGAAGGGTAAGCTTCTCACTTTAGTCTATTCTGAGGTTAATTTAACTATTGTACCTAAGGATACTTGATGGGTAGATTCTGGAGCTACTACTAACATAAGTATGTCTATGTAGGGTTGCCTGTAGAGTCATCCATCGTCTGATGTTAAAAGATTCATCTTTGTGGGTGATTACAATAAAGTTGTAGTTGAGGCTATAGGAACTTTTAGATTGCATTTGAAGACTGGTTTTTATTTGGATTTATTTGAGACATTTATTGTACTGTCTTTTAGGTGGAATTTGATTTTTATTTGAATTTATTTGAGATATTTATTGTATCATCTTTTAGGCGGAATTTGATTTCTATTTCTAATTTGGACAAATACAGTTATCATTGTTCTTTTAAAAATAATAAAGTTAGTCTTTTTCATAATTCGAATGTTATTGGTTTTAGTTCTTTAATTGACAATCTTTATATGTTAGATGTCGTGAGTTTCCACAATGAGATACTACAATCTAGTTTTAGAGGTACAAGCATAAATTGAATGAAAATTTGGCCACTTTGTGGCATAATTGCTTAGGCCATATCTCTAAATAGAGAATTCATATGCTTGTATCAGATGATATTATTGGACCTTTAGATTTGACAAACTTTCAAGTCTATGTTGAATGCATAAAGGGGAAAAGGACAGACATAAGAAAATTAGGTGCTGAAAGAGCTAAGCATGTCTTAGAACTGATACATACCGATATTTGTGGACCTTTCCCCACAGCATCTTGGAATGGGCAAAGGTATTTTATTACGTTCATTGACGATTATTCGAGATACGGTTACCTATATTTAATTCATGAGAAGTTTCAATCTTTGGATGTTTTCAAGTTTTTCAACGCTGAAGTCGAACTTCAACTTGAAAAGAAAATTAAGGCTGTTAAATCCGACCGTGGTGGTGAATACTACTGGAGGTATGGTGGATCAAGAGAGCAATGACCAGGACCCTTTGCGCTTTACCTTAAAGAGTGTGCAATCGTTCCGTAATACACCATATTGGGTAAACCCAGCATGAATGGTGTTGCTGAACAATGAAACCAGATTCTTAAAGATATGATGAGAAGTATGATTAGTCATTCTTCATTACCATAGTCCCTTTAGGGTGAAGTGTTAAAGACTGTAGTGTATATCCTCAATAGAGAATCTAGTAAGGCAGCTAATAAAATCTTTCATAAGTTATGGCTTGGCAAGAAACCAAGTATAAGGCATTTGCACATATGGGGATGTCCAGCTGAGGCACGGCCTTATAGGCCAAATAAATCAAAACTAGACTCAAGAACTATTAGTTGTTATTTTGTTGGGTATGCCAAGAGCTCAAAGGGTTATAAAGTTTATGATCCCATATCAAGATTATTTTTTGAGGTGGGAAATGCCAAGTTTCTTAAGAAAGTTGAGTTTGGAAGGGGGAAGGAATCATAAGGAATATTGCCTTTGAAGAAGAATTTGTGGTTGATAATGAACAGGTCATTATTCCATCATTATTCAGGATTCAACCCCAAATTCAGGAGATGGTGCTCAGGTACCAACACTTGACATTGTCATTGGGCAAGACAACATTGAGATTCCTCTTCAAGCATTACTTATAGAGTAAACTATAGAACCTTAAGAGGTGCCATTAAGGAGATCCAATAGAGAGAGAAGAAGTGCTATTTAGAATGACTATGTCGTTTTTCTCCAAGAACATGAGGATGGCATTGGTTTAACTGAGGATGATCCAATCAACCTTAGTCAAGCTATGCATAGTTCTAACTCTCTCAAATGGATTGATACCATGAAAGATGAGATGAAGTCTATGAAAGACAATGACATTTGGGATCTCATTACATTACTTGAAGGTGTGAAACTCGTTGGTTGTAAATTGATATTTAAAACCAAAAGAGATTCAAAGGGTAATATTGAGAGATATAAAGCTCGTTTTGTTGCCAAAAGCTTTATCAAAAGGAAGGCATTGACTATAAAGAGACTTTCTCTCGAGTGTCTTCAAAGGACTCTCTTAGGACTATTGTGTCACTAGTAGCTCATTTTGATTTAGAGTTACATCAGATAGATGTACAGACTGCATTTCTAAATAGAAACGTTGATGAAAAAATTTATATAGAGCAACTATAAAACTTTGTATCCAGTGATCCAAAGTCTATGGTATGCAAATTAAAAAAATCCATCTATGGGCTCAAGCAGGCTTCTTGTCAATGGTACCATAAGTTCCATCAAGTCATTACCTCGTTTGGTTCTGAGGCAAATGTTGTTGATGACTGTGTATATCAGAAATTCAATGGGAGTAAATTTATATTCTTGGTATTATATGTCGATAATATTCTGCTAGCCAGCAGTGATATAGGCTTATTGCATGAAACAAAGAAATTTCTGATGAAAAATTTTGAAATGAAAAATTTTGGTAACACCTCTTTTGTATTAGGTATTCAGATACTTAGAGATCATTCTTAAAGTATCCTTGGATTATCACAAAAGGGCTATATCGTTACTGTATTAAATAGATTCAACATAAAAGATAGTAGATCAAGAGATAACCTTGTGGCTAAGGGAGATAAGTTTAGTCTCAAAGAGTGTGCCATCAGTGACCTTGAAAAGAAGGAGATGCAAAAGATTCCATTTGCATCAGAAGTGGGTAGTCTTATGTATGCTCAAGTTTGCACCCGTCGAGACATAGCATTTGTTGTGGGAGTCTTAGGTAGATACTTGAGTAACTCGGGTATGTAGCATTGGATTATAGCCAAATGCGTAATGCATTATTTAAAGAGAACAATGGACTACATGCTCACCTATTGAAGATCAAACAATTTAGAGATCATTGGGTACTCTGACTCCGATTTTGCTGGATGCCAAGATAGCAGGCGATCTACATCAAGATATGTTTATACCTTGACTGGAGGAGCTATCTCTTGAAAGTCTACAAAATAGACTTTAATAGCTCATTCAACCATTATTGCTGAGTTTGTAGTATGCTATGAGTCATCTAATCATGGTATTTGGCTGTGAAATTTTGTCACTTGCTTGTGTGTGATTGCAAATATTGAGATGCCACTTAAGATTTTTTGTGATGACAATTAGCAGTGCTCTACTCCAACAACAATAGAAGTGCAACCAAGTCAAAGCTCACTGACATTAAGTTTTTGGTTGTTAAGGAAACAGTTCAGAATAGGCAGATTTTCATAGAGCATATAGGGATTGATTTTATGCTAGCTGACCCACTTACTAAGGGTTTAGTTCTTTGAGTTTTTCATAAGCACACTGCTCGTATGTGTGTAATTCTTGATAATACCTTAGTTTAGTTGGACTCTAGTTTTTGTTCTATATTTTTTTTTTCCAGACTTTTGTATTGTTGGGTTTTTCTACAGAAATAAAGTTGATGTTTATATTCTATTCTGAGCTTCTTTTGTGTGCAATATTTATATTGCATTTTGGATTGATCTCTATAAAAAATAAAGTTTAGACTAGTTGGAAATAGGTATGATTAAGATCACATTGCATGTAATTTTCAAGCCACTTATCCATATTTGATCTATGTCATTAAGTATATGCAACTGTGGTGATCATATGGTTTAGTCACGTTGGATTATGATGAAAGCTGCAGTGGTTCCCTATTGGTATATGAGATGGACCAGATTGTTTAAGGGGGTCTAAAAGTAAATAGCATACAATTGCGCACCTAAAGAGTTTTGTGATATAAATGTCTAAGGTTAATATGAAGCCCAAGTAGAAGAATGTTAGAAATTTTATAATTCTTAATTAATTATTGTGGGCTACTTATTATATTATAACATTTATATTAGCTATTTACATTTAGATGAGCTCAATATAAGTGATCTAATTTAATGAGCCTATTAGACTATTAACAAAAACTGATATAGGCTAAATGAGTGGAAACACAGTTTGACCTATTATGGGTTAATGGAAACCCTAATAAGTTAAAACCTAAGGCATAGTTATAATCCTCAATACACCAAATTAGAATTATGTCTCTTATTCTCCCCATCAGAAGAGAAACATCAAGTCCCTTTGGAAAAATCTAGTGATTTGGTTGAGAAAGACCATTGTACTATCGGTTCTTTAGTCAAGATCGTTGTTATGGATCTATATATGTTTTTTTTTTGAATTCTTGAATATTGATCACCTAATGAGGTGATGGTCTTGGGACATTTGGTGGTTTTTGTTTTATGTATAACCTTTAATAAATTAAGTATTTGTTGTGTTTGGTTAATTTGCCAACAACAATTGCTAATAATAAGTTTGGACTCTCATTCTTAATATGATTTCATAATTTAAAAAAATTGAATGAACTAAATCAACTTATTTATGGGACTGTGTTGTGCACTGTTGGTATGTTTGGTCCTACTTGTGTTCCTTGCTTATTTTTGGCAACTTAATTGGGTTATGTTTGGAAAAGAATAAAACAGAATAGAATTGAAAATGGAACAGAACAAATTTATTTTCCCGTTGCTTGAACAGTTTGCTATAAAATGGATAAAAATTCATTTTTCTTTATTTTAAAAAAATAAACAGAAAAATAAATATTATAAATATTAAAATATGATATATTTTTATTTGAAATAAAATTAAAAAAGCTGCAATGACATCAAAATATTTGCATTTCAGATAAATTCAAACGCAATATCCACAAAATAGACAACAAATGAAAATATTATCAATATTGAACCAAAAATAAGGAGTTCCTAAATTAGAACAGGGGAGGAATGTTACATGAAAATTTAAATCTAGAGATAACAATTTTAAATTCATAATCAGATTTGTAAGAAGAAATAATTTAGAATTTACTTGTTTAATTATTGAGAAAATATATTTAACGATGCAGAGATTTGAATAGAAAATATGAATTTATAATAAAGAAAACAGTCTTCGAAATTTTGTCAAATGAATTAAGAATATTAGAAATATTAAAGTTTAACAATTTTGTATTTTTAAAATATCAATTTATATACTTAATAATCGGTAGAGACTAGAACTAAGTAGATTTAACAATATTAAGATTAATTATTAATTTAATCTTTTACGCTCAGGCTCAGAATAAAAAATGGGCATATTATCTTTATGGGATAGAGCCTCAAGCGTAAACCATAATTCTGTATTTTTTTGTTTGGGCCACAATGCAGGCCCAAAAAGTAAATACATTGGAAATTCTGGGCTCATAGATGTAAACATGTAAGCCCAATTTAAGCCCAATACTTGAGTGCGACTACCTTTTCTATTTGTAACTTCATAAAAGTTTTATGACAAAAAAGAAACTAATAAAAGTTTGGACCAGAACAAACTATTTTAATCTCGATTTATTAAAACAATTTACTCCATTAAATTTTTTAATCCAAAAATTGACTATATTAAGTTTAAAATTGATTCAATAATCTTCACATAAAAAATGATTCAATAAAATTAATATATTAGATTGGGACTTGAATCTTCCAGCTAATACAATGTGTGTAATACATATATTTTATGAGATTTACTATTCAAATTAGATTAATCTAATATAGTAAATAATGATTTTTTGGGTCTTTTCAGGTTTTTTTTTATCTTTTTGTAATAAAAAATTCTAGTAAGATAATAGATTAATTTAGTCTTTTTTTCTCTTATATAGACAAGTAGTGTAACAAATTTTACTATAAAAAAATAATAAAGGAGTTATGTTCATAGAGTTTAAAAACTTTATTATTAATTTTACAATTAAAAATTAAGGCTAAAATACATTTTACCCCCTTAAACTTTACTCTATGTGCAAAAACCCTTCATAAACTTTCAAACTCAACAAAAAATCCCCTCAACTTTCATTTTGTGCCAAAAACTCATACACTTAGTTGACCGTTAACTAAATGTCATGTCATTAATATACTAGACAACTCAAATGCCACGTCAGACATTTTTTACAGTTCACTTGCCATGTCAGCATTGCCAAATCGTCACTATCAGTATTTGAGGTGTAAAAAATATTTGACGTGGCATTTGAGGTGTCTAATATACTGATAACGTAGCATTAGATAACGGTCAACTAACTGTAGGGAGTTTTTGACATAAAATAAAAGTTGAGGGAAGTTTTTTGTTGAGTTTGAAAGTTTAGGATTATTTTTTACACATAGATTAAAGTTTAAGAGGGTAAAGTATATTTTAGTCAAAAATTAATTATACGCTTTTTAATCAGAAGAGCTTTTTTTATTTTTTTGCATTTTTACCTATATATTACTATTAGACTACACTTGCCCATTTTTGCCTACAAGTTCATCCTTCTCTCTCTCTCTCTCTCTCTCTCTCTCTTCGGAACGAGAAAAACAAACCCACAATAATTAATCACTCACTTCCATTCCACTCAGCAACAACGATCACCTTCAAATAAAAGTTTACTCTCCTCTATCATTCACTGCTACAATCAACTCGAAGTGTCTCTTGATCGACGGCCCTCCACTCCAACTTGAGGAGGACCAAGATCTCACTCAAAATTTCGTCGTCCAGTCCCCATACTCGCTACGGGACTGAAATTGATGGATGATGGAGTGAGTATGCAACGAGGGAGTCTGAAACGATGACTTGGGCTATTCTAGTTCACTACTCTCGTTCAAATTTTAGAGGTACTTCAGCTTGCTGATGAAATTTAAGTTGTGGGTGCTTTTCCGCATTCAATTCTGACTTGTGGGTCGTCGGCAAACTAATTCCTTTCAATTATTTCTTGACTTTTTGGGCTCTGATTGGGGGAATTCTGCTGTGCTTTTGGGCGTTAGTGATTGTCGAATGAAAAGGGTATTCACTAAATCCGGGTTCGAGAGATTTTTTTTTTCTGGGGAATATTGTGCAATTGCTAGGTTGACTGATGTCTCGATTTGAAATTCGAGTGTCATGTTTGTTTGTTACGGTTTTCTAAGAACTGGGAAGTTGCCTAGGAAGCTCAAAATTGTCGTCAAAGGACTGACATGAATGGGGTTTTTGTTTTTTTTCGTGTTACATTATGATATAATTGTTATTTTTTCCCTTCATGTCGGCTACCTAAAGGATCTTATTACTCTCCATTTTAAGTAATATTGGGAGTTAGAATCAGACAGTTAGTGGTGTTCAATGTTGTCTTGTAACTCTATAGTTAATCCAACTCAATCAAAGCAAACAATGTTATGAAGCTGAATGAGTGACTATATCTCACATGAATTTTGTTTTTTCTCATTCTACCATTGTCTTCTAAATAATTTACCTATGTGGTTTATTTGTCTTGAGAAAGACTATTGGATTTAAAGTTGTGGAGAGAGTTGTCATGCTGAATGTTGCTACCAGCCACTGGAATAGGGATGAATTCTGCAATGGATGATATGAATTTGATTCAGCAAGCCCAGAGGCATCACTTGGTAGTGAGAGAGATTGGTGAAGAGATAGATTTAGAAATTGGACCTGGGGATGATGACCCTTCATTTGGTAATGCTACACTAATTGGTGCTCCACCAAGAGAATCTTCCGCTGAAGAGCACGGCGAGAGCAAGCAGATGGGTGTGGGTTCTCAGCTTCCTAATGATGATCAGGATATGTCAAAGACACAATCTGTGAAAAGGAAGAAGAAGGTTGTTAAAAGATGGAGAGAGGAGTGGGCAGACACCTACAAATGGGCTTATGTTGATGTGAAAGATGGGACAGCAAGGATCTTCTGTTCTGTCTGCAGGGAGTATGGTAGGAAGCATAGAAGAAATCCTTATGGGAATGAGGGCAGTAGGAACATGCAGATGAGTGCCCTAGAAGAACACAATAATAGTTTGCTTCACAAAGAGGCTCTTCGTCTCCAAATGGCCTCCAAGGATAAAATTATTGTTGATAAGCCCATTTATGTAAAAGGTTGGTCATTTCATTACATTCTAATCAGCAGCATGTGCATAAAATATTTTCATTTTCTTTAAACTTGTTGATGGCCTTGTAGCATGTTTCTACTAGTTGAATAAATTGCTGATATTAGTAATTGAATACATTGAATTGAGCTCCTTCTAAATAATTTCTAATAGTAATTATAGCAAAGGTCATAGTTAGTTGTGAAGGAAGGGTTTAAAATGAGCAGTTTATCAATAACAGGCTAATAGGAAAATCCTCTGCTGCTGCATTGTACTGATCCTTTGAGTTACTTGATCTTGAAGTGCAAACATCATCCTTTTGATAGATCTCAAGTCTGATTGCAATTGTGCAGCCATACTACTTTTTTTATAAACACCTTTATTTTAATATTTGAGAGCATCCTAAAGCATACTGCCATTTTTATTGTTGCTTTTTTTTCTCTTGTGCCATCTAGGCCCCTCCCCTGGCCCAGTCAGAAATCTTATTGTTGAGCCTTCTAGTGGTCCTCACATTGGTACACTTCCCTCTTCAGTACATGAAAATTTTACTGGCTACTGAGCAAAATTGACTGGACCTAATCAGCATCTAAATTTAATTACATTGATTCTTTGTCCAATTTAATATCATTGAAAAGTTTATAATTTGCATTGCAAATTTCAGGTTTGAGATGACTGTTGATTGGAGAATGTTAGCTCATTCATTTTATTTTGGTTGATACGTTTCATATTATGATTTAGGGGGTCTTTGATTGCACTTAATGGGGTCTGGATCTGATTTATACAGATTTCAGTCCTTACATCTGATTTAGTCAGATCTCATGAAAAATCTTAGAAGCCTTCAAACAATAATTGCTTTGAATACATTTTTTACTAACATGTATTTAATGTGTACTAATGTTGAAAAAAGAAATAGTATTAATTATTTAGTATTCGAATTTAGAGATAATATCTTAAGAATAAGATATTTATTCAGATCTATACTTCTTGAAATAAACAAATGCCCCTTAAATAACCAATTTCTCAAATGGTTTTCATTTTTCTTAATTAATTCTGTGGAAATCATGCAAAGTCCTCATCAGTTTTATAGAAAGAGCTTACATCCTTCTGTATATGGTCTGACAATTCTATAAATTGAAGCTCTTATGTCAAAAACAGCTGGATCAATTGTTGAAGCTGCACTAAAAAGGGATCCTCATGAGGCTGAATTCATTCAGTCGGTCCAGGAAGCAGTTCATGCTCTTGAAAGAGTGATAGCAAAAAATTCGCAGTGAGTTTCATGCAAATGGAGTTACAATTATTTGATTATTTTTCCAGATTTGAGAAAACTAATGCTTTGATATTGGTTGGATCGCATTCATATAATGTTTCAGTTATGTCAACATCATGGAGCGCTTGTTGGAACCTGAACGCATGATTGTTTTCCGAGTTCCATGGGTGGATGACAGGGGTGAGACACATGTTAATCGGGGTTTTCGGGTACAATATAACCAGTCAATGGGTCCATGCAGGGGTGGTATTCGTTTTCATCCATCAATGAATTTAAGTATTGCTAAGTTCCTTGGTTTTGAACAGGTATTATGAATATATCTGATATTAAATCTAAGACATTTTATCCTAGAGTTTATGACTTTAACTGTTTTAGAACTCAGCCAATGTCAATGTCATTTCCTTTTAATCCATTCCTATTTGAAACCCTTGATGTACATGAAAACTGACAATTGGAATTGTGTAGCATATTTGTCAATAACTACAATATGTAGATTGGAAGAGAGGTTTCTTCCTTATCTATTATAAGTATGAAAAAGAAGAGGAAAAACATGCAAACACATGTGAGGAAAATATGGAATCACACAATGTGTGCTTGCACGTTTGTTAGAAATGAGCAAATAAGTTTACTAACAAAAAACTGGAAAATAATGGACAGGAATGAGGGGGGTGGGGGGAGGAGAGTGAATTGAGGAGACTTGGTGCCAAAGTAATAAAATAATGAGTAAGCAGGCCGAGGGAGGAAATGGTGGGGGAGTTGGAGTTCTTTCGAACATTCTCTTAGGGGGTTTATAGGATGTACATATCTTATAACAGACATTTAAGATCCCTGGTTACCTAAAATGCTATGTAAGACATGCATGCCTTTGTTTTGCCGTGTTACTGTATTGATATTTCCTCTTTATTGTGTTATCCTCCCTCCCCCAGCATTTCCTTTGGAGTTTAGCATGTCCCTTGGTTTTGGTACTTTTACTTTCATCAATGTAATACTGGAATTCATTTGACTTCCAACTATAATACAAATATGTGATATATCTATGAAGCTGTTTTGTAAGGTTTGTAGAAACTTGGAGCAATGAAGGAACTGAACTTTCAATATATCTTCCTACCACATTATAAAATGTGATTCTCAATATTCACTTGCCAGATAATGCATCATACTTTTTTCCTTTTCAGACTTTAAAGAATGCCTTATCACCTTATAAATTAGGAGGGGCAGCTGGTGGAAGCGATTTTGATCCAAAAGGAAAAAGCGATAACGAGGTGAATCTTTGAGTCATTGATTTTAATCTTTACTTTAAGTACTTGTAAAAATTTTAAATGGTACTTTGATAAGCTGGCAGATTATGCGCTTTTGCCAAAGCTTCATGAATGAGATGTATCGCTACCTTGGTCCTGACAAGGTAACCTGAAGTAGATTCTCTTTCTGTACATTCAAAATTTCGACATCTTTTTATTCTTTAGTGGATGTATACTAGGACCTTCCATCAGAGGAAATGGGTGTTGGTACTCGAGAAATGGGTTATCTCTTTGGACAGTATAGACGATTAGCTGGTCATTTTCAGGTAATTTAAAATGTTTTCCTCCGTCTTTATCCCTCATGTCTAAAGATGACCTGCTTTATGCACTTGATGTTATATACCTAATTGGGCAGTCTTTTTCAGATAAGAAAGTTTTATTGCTAAAATAAATATTACAAATGCAGATAACCCCCTCCCCCCCCCCCCCCCCCAGCAACCAAAAAAAAAAAAAAAGAAGACTACGAAAAATTTAAATACAAACAGAGCACAAAGGGAAAATATCAATAAACAATGGCCACAAATATCTCTGCATATCTTGCGTACCCTGTCTGAACACTGCAGAGAATCATATTAAATAACCTTATCCTGAAGCCAGGAACAAGGAAAGAAATGTTTCCCTGAAGATACATGCATTGCGACCGCATATACAAAACAAATATATAGTTAGCAAGCTCACACAACTAACAAATTCCTTGAATGTAATCCACAACCATGGAAACCAATATTCTCCAAAAATTCAAAAAAAAAAAAAGCCAATTCAAAATATTACTGTCGTATAAAACAAAATGGACAAGTCTAGAATACAAAACATGCTTATTCCTTTGCACAGCAGAAATAGAAATCCCTTTAAAGAGCGCATTCTCTGACACTGCACACCATAAAGGAAAAAAAAAAGAAAAAAGGTAACTTTGACTCAACAGTGAGGCAGTGGCATAAAATATCCTTGAAAATTCTGGTTCATCTGAATCAGAAGTTGCATTAACTTCTTGCCATATTGTGTAATTTTTTAATATCTCTTTTTGACGTTGATTGATGTTGATTTGCTTACTTTTTATCCCTTTCCTTTTTCCCTCCATTTATTTGGCTGATTGCTTTGTTGTGCACAATGCATCATGTATAGAGCTGTAACTGTATCACATCTAATCAGTTCATGCGCATTAAGTTGTGAGATGCCAATTACATCAGCAATACGGAAGAAAGGAAAACTAAGTAATTTTTCTGTATTTTTATATGTATGCCTTACTTATGCAGGGAAGTTTTACAGGGCCGAGGATATTTTGGTCTGGGTCCAGTCTTCGAACTGAAGCTACTGGCTATGGCCTGGTAATCTAATTTAACTTCAATTCTTTTGCATTTAATATGGGGATGTATGGCGGGACATGAAAAAAAATATGAATGATGAACTCCATTTTATTTTATTTGATTTATGTTTATTTTGTATTTCTCAGCAAGATATCAATTTATGACTTGTCATCTTACTCTCTTTTATGCATGTCTTTTCTTAAAAAAAATTGCAATCTCTAAGACTCCGAGCTATATTGCCCAAGGTTCTCAAAATGAAGTTACTTGAGATTAATCAAGGGGCTGAAAAGATAGAATGGGTCGTAGGATTGGATTTAGGATCAAAAGATCCTACTTCTAAAGAATTATAATAATTAAAAATTATACATATGTATATAACAATCACAAATTAGCATAATATTGTCTGTAAAATACTCAAACTATGTACAATATAATAAATAAGACACAAAATCATGAACTTGAGAAGGCACTTTGCAGCAATAACAAGGATTGCTACGCAACATTTGGTAACATTTAAGTAGTGAAGCAAAAAATGGAGTCAAATCCCACTTCCTGTTTGGCTTAGAAGCCTCTTTTTTCTTGTCCAATTGCTTCTTCCTTCTTAAAGACCTTTGGTGCTGTGATAGCTCATTTAATCATGTCGGTGCTTTGGCCATTATTTGTTATGTTGACCTTCACTAAACTAAGCTGGTTGAACAAATTAAAGGTGGTAAGACTGTGAAGTTGTAGTATAGCTAAGGGTTTGGGTAATTTAATGATTTTTCTTTCTGTCCCACGTGACCCAATAGGTTAGCAACCTAGCTAAAGGGAAAAAAATGAAAAACAAAATGTTCACATGATTGATGAGATCATTAGATTTTTAGATTTAAATCGAGACGTTAGAAGATTTAAATCTTATATTGGGTCAAGATTGCTAGGGTTACTTGGGAACATAAAATCATAAAATCTTAAGATTTAGATTAAAAAGATCTTGACAAACTTGGGATTGCTAAACATCTCATATATGCTAAATTACCTTTTCAGGACAATGAACATTTATTTATATAGCATGTTCATTCATCATTCTCACTCAGAATATCATAAAAAAGGTTACTCTGCATCCTTGATTTAAGTCTTTAAATTTGACAAGTTTTTCATTGATCTGCAGGTTTTCTTTGCACAGCTCATACTTGCTGACATGAATAAAGAACTCAAAGGATTAAGGTTCGTTTCTTAGATTATTTGACAATGATTGTTGCTATTGACTTATTTATTTGCCGCTTCTTAAATTGTCTTTTTTTTTTTTGTGTTGTTTTTTTTTTGTTGGGGGGGGGGGGGGGAATACATGACACAGTAAGGATTTGATCATAAGACCTCTTGCTAACAAACCATACCCCTCACCACTAGATTATACTTGGTAGCTTGCTTTTTAGGAGGCATTTGGTAGACCATCATCTTGACGCTGACATCATGAATGTCAATTGACATCCAAGATGCCTGTGTTTGGTACAGTAATATCCAAGATGATGGGTATCATGCAAGATATTAAGGTGTCGCTGGATGACATCAATTTAGGTGGTATCTCATACTACTCAAAATTCAAGGAGATCTCACATCACATCCCTTTTAACGTTGTTAACTTTGATAAAATGCCACTTGTATCCTTTTAATGGCAATTTTTAGTTGTCATACCAAACATGAGCATCTTAAATGCCATGGTATCTTATACCTTAATATCCTGGTATCCAAGATATCGTAGAATGTGAGATAATACCGTAGCAAACCTTTTCTAAAATTGGTTTAACGCATTCATGATTGTAGAATAATTTGATTATTTATATCTTTTCTGTAGATGTGTTGTAAGTGGTTCTGGAAAGATTGCAATGCATGTTTTAGAGAAGCTAATTGCGTACGGTGCTCTTCCGATCACAGTATCAGGTAAGTTTGGGTCTTTGTGATGTATAGATCTTACTGCATTTCTATGATTCTGTGTGCATTCATTTATCTTCCTAATACAAATGGAAATCTTCCTAATACAAATGGAAATATGTCAGGGTTCAAGTTTAGTTTCGTTTGTACCCGTCATTAATAAACTATTAATATCAAGATTTATGATTCTTATCTCAACTGTCAGGATTTTTAGTTACTTTACGTATTCTGTATCTTTATTGGCATAGATAAAAAATTTTTTAACAAAATATTTTCTCAGATTCAAAAGGATATTTGGTTGATGAGGATGGCTTCGATTTTATGAAAGTATCATTCTTGAGAGATATTAAGGCTCAACAGAGAAGTCTGAGGTTTGTCTCATTCTCAGTCCTGTTGTGTATTTCATACCACAAATTGTGGTTCTTATTTATATATTTGGAATATGTAGAGACTATTCAAAGACATATGCTCGATCCAAATATTATGACGAAGCAAAACCCTGGAATGAAAGGTGTGATCTTGCATTCGCTTGTGCTTCTCAAAATGAAATTGATCAATCTGATGCCATTAATTTGGTTAATTCAGGTTGTCGTATACTAGTAGAAGGTAGTTTTTCTTATAAGACCAGATTTGACTTCTTTTCCTTCTGTCCTCATAATTTCTAATGGATGCTACTTTGTGTTATTCGTATCTTAGGTTCAAACATGCCCTGTACACCTGAGGCAGTTGATGTTCTGAGGAAAGCTAATGTTCTCATTGCTCCTGCAATGGCTGCTGGTGCTGGAGGGGTACGATGTTTAGTTTATATATTCTACTATACACATGGAAACCCACATTAATCAAAACAGTAATGACAATAATGTTGATAGTGGGAGATGTGGTGTAGAACTATCCACCTTACTTTCACATGGTGTAATGATGAAAGGCAAAATTATAATCGATGTGATAATATACTTTGATGCAATGTTAGTTCATTCCATACATTGGTATCATATTTTTACATCTTTATCATTTGCTTAAATTTTCCCCAGCTTCAGCCTTATAAACGAACTTCTATAAAAGAAGAAGGGGAAAAAAAAAAAAAAAGCTACAATGATGTATTGAAACTTCGAGATAAACTAAAGAGTTGGTCATTGATAGAGCTCAATGGCGTCGTGCGATCCATGTAGCCGACCCCACTTAGTGGGACAAGGCTATGTTGTTATTGTTGTTGTTGATGTATTGAAACTTCGGCAGATGTATTACCATACTGATAGTACTAACCAATATTCATGAAAATTTCATTTTTTTGATTATTTAATTGACTGGAGAGTGTAATCCTTTGAGTTAGCACTGTGTACTGGTTGATGTTTGTAGTATGATCTTTTAGTGGAGTATGTATAATGTGATTATAAAAACAACTTTATAGTACTATTAGAAGCTCTAATCAAGCAGTACCTAACAAAAGTTTTCATATTGAAACTATGAACACAAGCTTATGTCAGATTAAATAGCTTATATTAACTTATGTTCTGCCCATCTTATGGCAGATTGCGCAAGAGCATGTTGTCAAGGCATTAGGAGGGACGTTTTTTTAAATCATTTGTTCTCCTTGCTTGCAGGTTGTAGCTGGAGAGCTTGAATTAAATCATGAGTGCAGTTTAATGCACTGGTCACCAGAGGATTTTGAATCTAAATTGCAGGTATATTAACATAAAGAACTGTATATGGTTCCTAGGTTTGTGCTTATCAAGGGGCACATGATCTTCCTCTTACTATATATCAATTTTCTGTACAAATGACTATTAGCACTCATCTCATACCACTGAGCTTGTTGCTCAAGTGGTATGAGATTGGGGAATTGTGTGTTAGGGGCCAACATTTGAGCACACCTTGTCATTAAAAAGAAAAAAAAAAAAAATATATATATATATATATATGTAGTTTTCACAAATGCAGTTACCTTTTGTTTGTGTAAAGGGTTAAGAGGTATCAAGGGTTTAGGAAAGTTTTGTATGACTACAACAACAACAACAACAACAACAACAACATAGCCTTATCCCACTAAGTGGGGTCGGCTAGAAGTTTTGTATGACTACAAAAAAAAAAAAAAAAGGAGTTACTTGTAGCGCATACAAAGTAAAGGGCATAAGTGTCTTTTGTGATCATATTATTAGTATGACTAGAAGCTGAGTGGTCATTTTTAAGTTCACAGAATTATTGAGTCTTTCCGTAGTCCCTTCTACTTTCTCAACACAGTACCAAAGCACAGGTATTGCCCACCTTGAATCCTAACCCTTCCTTAGGCTATTTTACTTCTGCTTTTGTCTGACAATATATTTCATGAAGTTTGCCACTATTTTCTGGGATTTCCATCTGTGAAGGAAATTGCAATAAAAAAATGCAGTAGTCATCTGGAGCGAAGAGAGTTGTGTATTGAAGATTTTGGCGCTAGTAAAGAAATTGTGTTGTGGAGTGTCTTGATGTGCAACCCAGGTGGTGGACACAAACTGGGAAAAGGTTGAGTGGCTGCTCTAGATGTTTTGTTATTGTCTTAGATGATGTGACCTAGAAAAGCAGTTGGGAGAATATCAAGGGGCTGCTCAGGAGAAGTAAGTTGAAGAATTTTAGGGGTGACTTATCTGCCAAGGACATAGTTTGAAGGAGTGCTAATTGTGTAAATTCTTCAGACGATGATTAAGCTTTCTTCTTTGAGCTTGTTATTGCTATTTGTCTTTCTTGTCAAGTGGACATTACCTGTTACAACCTACAAGCCATGTAACTTGTAAGCTTCAGCTGTTGACAGTTATAAAGGATTTAGGAAAGTTTTGGGTCCCACCATGCACTGTTGCACTGTCTGTTTTTACTGCCCCAGTGCGGAAGTGAGTTCTGTGTACTGTGCTTATGCAAGAATCTCTCTCTCTTACTCATGTATGTGTGGTGTGTTATGAGATTCAGTTGCTAGACAAAATTTTATGCTTTATTTTATGTGTGGGGTGTAAAGTATTCTTGCTTTATTTTCCTTTTGTTTCACCCTTGGGGAAGCAGCAGCTGCATCTTGTTTGATATACATGATTGTCCCTAAAGTTGTTATTTTTCTCTCCCAGGAAGCAATGAAACAGACATATCAAAGAGCTAACAAAGCAGCAACTGATTTTGGTTATCAAAAAGAAAGTCCGGAGTAAGTGCTTTCTACAGTATGACCACTCATGAAAATTACCATCTGCTTCTGTTTGCTACATTTTCGTAATCTAGGTTCTACTAGTAGGCTACCTGATTGATTAGCCCTAGCCTCTAGAACTTTTGTATTTGTAGTCCTCTTACAGAAGAAATCTATAACCTCCCTCTATGACGAGGTGTCCATATTTTCTGGGTTTTGAACATTCTAAATTTCGAAAATAATAATGATGTGATGATGATAATTATTACTACCAATAGCAATGAAAATCAAACTCTCAGTTTCTTACAGACTTATAAAATTTACCCTTGTTTAAATATATGATATAGCTGTTTATTAGGCAAATATTTTATTGAAATGGTGACAGAGTAAGGGCCTTTTTCAGCGATGAACAACTTAATTTTTGTTAGATGGCCTTTTTGTGATGCCTATAAGATATTATCTCTAGAATTAACCTTCCCTGTCGAACCTATATTTAGAAGAAATTCTTGCATAACCGGACATAGGAATGGCAACCAAGCAGATTCTTCATTTCCATCCCCACACATGGGAGAAACGCTTCTCCAATCCCTGCCTCATGGCTTATCGAGAGGAAAATACTTTCTCATCCATTCCCCACTTTTTTGACTTGCCCCATTTTTTGTCCAGCTTGTTTTTGCTATCAGTATAATTTAACTAATCAAAGTAAACATGTGAAGACAAGGAAATAAAATAAGCAAAATTTCTTGATCTTGATCACCACATTGCCCTTCTCAATTTGCATTTAGTAAGGCAAATTACAACCATGTAGTTTGGTTTTGTTAATTTTTTTTGTCCCTTCTAATAATGCTTCCAATAAATTACTTGGAGAAAACTTGAGCACAATGTTCTAGTTATTTGCTATCAAGTACTTTAATAAAACCGTAACATGTGAACATTTTTTGTAACTCAATGCTGCATCATTGACTGCTTCAAAATAGTTCCTATATCCATCCTAGTTTCTTTGAAAAATCTGATAGTAAACTTCTAACAAACTGCACTTGAATTTTGTCCTAACAGATTCTTGTAATTTCAAAAGGCATGTCCTTGGTTCTCTTTCTAGCTTTTTCCTAATCCTGTTCAACCATGTTGTGAGTTCATTTCTTCAGCCGTAGATTTGCATGTCATAAATGTTTTGCATATGATTTAATCTTGAGGAGAAATTATTTTGCTGACCCAGTTTACAAAAAATAGTCATATAAGAACCGAGAAGTGTGTATGGCATGTTTTTATGTATATTCATAATTGTTAATAGAAATATAAGCATCAAAAATTGTGTATGGCATGCTTATCTGCATGTTCATGATTGTTTTGGTATACACATATTTTTGTGGACCAAGTCCACTGAAGAATTAGTCAATCTTGAGTTGGATGAATTTTCTTTTAGACATGCAGCCCTACTCAATACCTTATATGCCTGCATTGCATGGTCAGGGCTTTAGTACATGGAGCTGTCATCTCTGCATTTCTGACCATTGCTCAAGCTATGACTGATCAAGGCTGTGTATAGGAAGGAGTTGATAGTGTTAGAACTTTGCATGCTCCTCATTGCAAATATTTATTGGTACGGTGGGAAATCCACTTTGCACCTCATAGCTGCAAGCTAAAGATCAATGCTGGCTCTGCAGTCTCACTGTCACCTCGTACTTACAAGAAAGAGCAGATTTGATTGTAAAATATGTAATGTAATAATTTAGACTTAGAAAAAGATAAGTTTTAGAGGACTAATTGGAATTGGCATTTGTATCTGATGGTATATGGTTTCAATGTATAACAGAAAGGGAGTCCCATTTAATGCCAGGAAAAAGAAAAATTTGTTCTTGGCTGATCTAGATGCATGCAAGCTTCAAACTTGAGAAATATTTGATTGTTTTATTACAGATAAAAGCCTTAGGATTGAATGTGATTATTGTTTATGAAATTTCCCTCTCTAAGATCTTATGGTTGCTGCATTCGATTTTTCATGTTTTCTTTGGTGAGAATTGGTATTGAACCAGAAAAGTGACCACCCATCTGTTTGCCAATTCTTGTCAAATAGCTGGAAAGATATTCGAGAAAAAGAATATGAAAAAAAAAATTAAAATTTATGTTGATTGTTTATATGTGTTCTATTTCAATTAAAGTTTAATAGTAAAGTATAGATGATACCCTGTTGATACATCAACTAATAGTCTTTTGAACTTTTAAAATTGAAATTAAAAAAAAATGCTCTTAAAACTTTTAGATTCTTAGAAATGGCTCTTTTTTCCTATTTGACCTTTAATGTTATTGCTTTATATGCATTTGAAGTGATGTAAGAGTAATAAAATTAAAAATGGAGTAAATAGGATTTATTTCTTGAAAGTGTGAAAGTTGAATTACTTGTATTTTTATTTTTCAAGTTTTTGGAGAATGTTCACAAAAGATCGATAAGGATTTCTACTCTTTATTTTTTATATATATAATTGAAAGATTTTCCATAAATTGAGAACAAATTAATAACTACTTCTGCAAATAATTTATCATTTTCTTTTTCGTTTTTTCATAGCTGACTCATTTTTTTTTTGTCTCCTCAGGAGTACATGGTTTATTTTTAAGTGATCTTGATAAAAGAATTAATATTTTATCTTAATAACATGAGCTCCTTTTTTATAGAAATATCTTAAAATTAATCTCATAATTTAGGAAGGTTGTATAGAATAGAAGAAAGACTTCACGACATAGCTTGAAGTAATAGAAATAAAAATAAAAATAAAAATAAAAATTTTAATAACAAAAAAATATATAATCATTATTTTAAAAATTAGATCGATCATTAAATCTATAGAGATATTGATTTATAGTTCATTAATCTAATCGCGGTTAAATTGATAATAATTAAATATATTTTTTTAATTTTATATATTAAAAAATATATATAATATAATAAATTAATAAATATTTTCATGCTTAATTTTAGTAAACTTATATTATTATATATGTTTGTGTTGCTTTTCTTTTGTTTTTGTTCCCTTTTTTTGTCTCAAAAAATAAAAATATTATTATAAAAATTAATTAAAAATATAACATGATAAAAAAGAATTAAAAAAATATAAATAAAATAAAAATTTGCTAAATCTTATATGAAAAATAATTGTATTTTGTAAATATTTTTTTTGTACAAATAACTTATTTTTTACAAAAATTAATTTATTAATTTTTGGCCGATTAATTTTTAACCATTTTTTTGAGCCAGGCAAATTTATATGCTAAGTGGGGTCCATTATATGCTAAGTGACGAAGTTCTGTAACTGAATTTATCCGCTAAGTGGGGTCCATATGCATGTGTGAGACAACTCCACAGTATTTAAATACATAAGGTGTCATCTGCATATAAATAAAATAATTGAAGATACAGATTCCCCCACAAATCTGACATAAATATTTTTTCAGAGTAAATTATTGATATAGTTCTTAAAATATTTCAGCCGTCTTAATTTAATCTTTAGATTATTAGCTATTTTAATTTAATTTTTAAAAATTAAATTTATTTCAATTTAATTTTTTGTTCAATCACAAAATTTATTATTGCTAAATTTTAAAATTTTCTTAGTCAAAAGTCACTTTAAAAAATAATATGACCAAATTAAAATAAACATAATTTTTTAAGAACTAAATTGAGACATTTAATCTTTTAGTGATTAAATTGAGTCAACTACATTTTTTTTATGAACTAAATCAAAACTCTCTCTCTCTCTCTCTCTCTCTCTCTCTCTCTCTCTCTCTCTCTCTCTCTCTCTCTCTCTCTCTCTCTCTCTCTCTCTCTCTCTCAAATATATGATAAAGTAAGGATTTAAACTTCAATATTCCTCACTATCAAATTATCATCTAATGACCAAAGTTTCTTGGTTCAACTGGTTTGACACTTATTATTCTCAAATAATAATCTAAGTTAGAGTCTTATAAGTGAAAAAATCAACGTTAAAAAAGTTTTACACTTATTTTTTCCAATCCGGCTCGAACCATTTTAGTTGGATCCTAGTAAATTTTTCTAATACTGGTGATTCTAACCAAAAGAAAAATTACCACCTAATGACTTTGAATATAAATTAATAATATCACTTTTGAAAGACCAAATTAGAACAGTGGTTGGAAACTTATGAAATTTGTAAACAAATTTAATTGTGTGCCATCATCTGCCATGTATGATGGAGTCAACTATGTTCACATTTACCAGTCAATTTTTAAGGAAGTAATTTGGAGAATTTCTTACTATCTTTCCTATTATTTTTTCCATTGTATTACATCAAAACTATCTACCAAACATGGTGTAAATCAAAATGATCATGCTGTAGAAGAAAGTGACCATTAAGAGAGAGAGAGATGCAAGAAATATACCAAGACTCTTTATATGAGATATTTTTCAAGGACAATTTAGTTGTTCTTGATTTGTTAATTGTGTAGTCTTAGCCTAATAATAATAAAGATAACCCAAATTTGCATTTATAAGTTTCAAAACATAACTAGGCTAAAACTTAAATAATTTTCCTTAATTCAAAAGTTGTGTGATTCATTCTTCATAAACTTAAAAAAGTTAACAAAAGACATCCTAGATTTCCATTTTAGTTTTTCACAACTATTCTCCGTTAAAGGAAATTCTATTCAAGTAATTATCAAATACTAAATGTGAGTTTTTTCCCAATGGAAATTCGAGCCATACCCCCTCCAATTACTAGTCCTTATAAAGTAGCGAACCAAATTTTGAATCTTTGTTATATATAAAAAATGTCTATATTTATTACATGACAATGCCTGGAGTAGAATTATTTTTAATAAAAAAATACTCATGGGATATTAAAAAAATATTAGACACCTTAGATTTTTTTTTTGGGGTAAACGACACCCTAGTCAAAAAGAGGTCCATTACAAACAATTAGACATCCTAAATATTTAATTGTTTGTAATGTACCTCTTTTTGTTAATATTTCCATCCAAAAATCTTACATATTTTTTTTTACGTTATCAAAAAGATTCCAACAAGTGTGGATTTTGTAATTTATCTCCTTTGACTTTAAAAGTCAACTAAAAAATCTAAATTCTTAATTTTGCACAATGTACCATTTCAACTTCGTTACGTTAAAAATGGCAAATATGTGAGGTGGGGAAAGGAGGTGATTATTCTTTTCTTCTTTACAAGAGTAAAACTATTTACTATCTCGACTAATAATTTGTTTATAAAAAAGACTTTTAAGCGGTTAGAAGAGATCAGAAATTTCAAGTTTTTCTTACATATTTATAAGTTAATGTATATAATTGTAAATATAAAATTATTAAATTGGTCTATATATATACACAAACAAATACATGCATGCACAATATCAAAATATTTTAGTTAAATTTATGAGGATGGATACCTCACGGGGTAGAGAGTATGATTTTCATCTCTTTAACTATCTTTAGGATGTTTTCTATCTTGCCTTCGTTCCCACAAAAATATAAAGATTCTTAATATGGGACTCTAAATGAAATAATTCTCATAGAGACTTCTAAATTTAGAGATTTTTTACCATTCCTGCAATGGATAAATTTCATCATGTTTGAGATGACAATATCAATGGGGAAGATACATTGCACAAAATTAAAAAAGGTCTTTGATCAACTTATAAAGCTAAAAAAAATGTAATTTGTAGAATTTCAATTTAAGGTTTTTTTAGTCACATTTTATTTGTGGGTATAAAAAACTATATTCAAATCTTATTTGAAAAATAAAATAAAAGATATAACAAATTTTAAAGACTAAATTTAATATAAACTTTATCAATTTTTTTTTAAAATTTTACTCCACTAATATTTATAATAAGAGATATATATTGGAATAGGGTTTCCTTTGCTATTTCTTACAAGAATATAAGAAGATATTGTTACATATATGTTAGCTTAAAAGTCAAAAGGATGAGTGCACGCTTTCGAATGCATAGCTTCCTTTTTTTATTTTATCTTTTTATGGCAATTTTCTTGCCATATATTTTTTAAATTGTTATTTTTACCAAAAGTGACCAACTTTTGAAAAGGAGTTTTATTGTTTTATATTACATTTTTTTACACTTTAAATTCAACTGATTTTTTTATTTTATCTAATTTATTAAAATAAAATAATTTGTTTATAATTTCAACATTAAATTAAGTAAAATATCATTATTATAGTCAAAATCACGGATTTTTAAAGCTTAACATGAATTCAACTAAAATTTATAATCCAAAACATTTTTTTTTATGAAAAAAGAGATATTTTGTTGGATTTTAAAGATTTGAAAGATATTATATTTCTTTGATAAAACTATACTCTATGTTCTTAATGTTTACATCAAGTTTTATTTTTGTCTCTAATTTTTGTTGCGTCAAACATGTCATAAATGTTTTCAAATATATTCTTTTCACTAACGCCACTTAAGATATTGACTAAGTAGTTCACGTGGCACATAGCAAGCTCCACGTTATCTGCCACGTGGCACATATCACAATGATGTAATGCTTTTTTTTAAAAAAAATTATCATTAAGGACATTTTTTGAATTTCAGAATATTAGTCCACATGATAGATGACGTAGATTGTAATTTGTGCCACTTTGACTATCCAAAAAGCGTTTTTTGTCAATATTTTAAACAATGTTAATGAATAAGACATATTTAAAAAATAAAATATGTAAAAAAATATATTTAACAAAAAAATTAAAAATAAAAAATAAAATTTAAGATATAAAATATATTTATTTATTTTTTAACAAAAATTTTAGTTGAAGTGAAATAAAATTTGATTTTTTAAAAGAAAATGGCAAAAAAGAGAATAAAAAATGATAGTTGGTGACATGGAAGGAAGGAACTTGAGGCGCTCGGATCCTCTGCTTAGAAAAAATTTAAGCAGAGGCCTGCTCAATTTTTAGCAACGATTTTTACTGTTGTTAAAAATCTTTAGCAACAATTTAACAATTAAAAAATTGTTGCTGAAAGTTTTTAACAACGATAAAAACCCTTGCTAAAAATTAAGTATGTGATATTTCAAACAAAGGATCCGGATCCGGATCCGAACTTGAGAAACCGTATACAACCCTTGCCGTTAAGCTATCCGTATTTTCTTACTATGAAGCACAAACAAACAAACACCTCTCTCTCTCTCTCTCTCTCTCTCTCTCTCTCTCTCTCTCTCTCTCTCTCTCTCTCTCTCTCTCTCTCTCTCTCTCTCTCTCTCTCTCTCTCTCTCTCTTGTCGCAAAGATACCAAAAGGTACTTCTTTTTTTTTATCCAAACACACACACAAGCGTCTCTCTCTCTCTCCCCCCAACTCACTCACTTGGTGGCGTCCGTGCGCTGTGTGTGCCACGGGTGACTCAGCCTCCCTCGGGTGATATCCCCGCTTGGAGGAGCAAGAGGAGAGGAAAGATCAGAAAACAGCAAAAACGTCAAACAATCGGGAAAAAAAGTGTCATAAACATTTAAGTAACGCTCGGAAAAAATGCGAAACAACCATCCTTTCTGCGGCGATTGATTTCTCTTTTGCTTCTTCGCGTGCCATTTCTCTTCTAGATCCCCTCCATAGTAGAACCCTCTGCTCCAGTTGTCTTTCTCTTCTTCCCGCACACAGCTCTATCTGGGTGCGTCTGCTCACAGCGATTGTCTCTTTATCAAATATTTGTTAGTTGAGTGATAGATTTTTTCGGGGTTTTTCTGCCCTTTCATTGCATGCGAGATTACAAGTTCTTGTCTGATTTACTTGATTTCTTTTGTAATCTTTATTGGGATTTTAGGCTGGAAGGGTGCGAGCTTTCTCCCTCAGAAAGGAAGCTTCAAACCACCTTCTGGACTTCGATAGCTCGACAATGGCCGGTCGAGATTGATTTTTTTGGGACTGGAGTTTTCTGTTTATTTTTGCACTTGGTGAAATGGGAAGTTCGGGAGAGTCCAACAGTAACGGAATCGATGCGTCGGTGGGTGGCTTGGTTTGGGTCCGGCGCCGAAATGGGTCGTGGTGGCCTGGCAGGATAATGGGTCTCGATGAATTATCTGAGGGTTGCTTGGTTTCGCCTAGATCGGGTACTCCAGTTAAGCTGTTAGGTCGCGACGACGCAAGCGTGTGAGTGCTTGTTCTTGTTGTGTTCGTACTTCCTTCACTCAATGGGCTTGCTTTTCTCTAGTCTATTGTTTTCCTTTTTTCTTCTTTTTCCTCCTAAATTTTGCTTATAAATATAGAGCTTGCAGAGTGTTTTGGGCGATGTTGTCACAAGTAATGTATTTGCCACGAAGTTTCTCTATCTGGTAGCTTGTGTTGGTACAGCTGTGTCCTCACCAAAAAGTTTTTTGGCAGTGCCTTTTGATTATCTGGTTCTTTCTTTTGTGCCGCACTAGTCATAATCTTAGTAACCTAGCTGAGCTTATTTGTAAAAAATTCTAGACATACGCTGTTATTAAGAATAGCTCTTCTTTACAAATTCTTTCTTCCTGTTTTTTTTTCTCCTATTGATTAAAATGCTCTAATTTGGTTATATTTCCAATGTTTAATATGTTGTGCTAAATTTCTGTTTTCTTTGGTCTGGGAATTAGAAGCAATGTTCACAAGGAGATATTTCTTTTCATATAAAGGCAAAACATACTTATGAATGTCTGGCACTTGGGGCAATGGTTGAGCTTTACTTAGTTAATTCTACCATTAATTAAGATGATTTAGTCCTAGTAAGGCTATTATATCTGCCTTCCTATGTATTTTTCTATTATGTGTTCTTTAGGAATGGAAATAGGAGGAATGAGGTTGGAGACGTAAAATTCACTAATATATAAAGACCTGATCTGGATACTTTGTTGATATTCTTGTTTAGCTCCATTCCTCCTAATTTCATTTTTACCAAGCACATCCTTAATGGGCAAAGTTCATCTTGCAAGATGCTTGAGCTATAATAGTTTGATCATAAAGTATTCTTTGGGGACATAGTTTTCAGTAACATGCTTTGTTTTCACATTGCACAATGGGTTTGAACTTGTGATATTTTGAACAGACAACAACAACAACAACAAAGCTTTATCCCACAAGGTGGGGTTAGCTACATGGATCATATGGCTTCATTGAGTTCTATCAATTACCAACTCTTTTTTGATATAATTGTGACCTGAAGACATTGTGACCTACTGGTATTACAGAAGACAGATGTAATTTTACTCTAGTGGTTCAACATTTTGTTTTGCTATCAAGTTACGGACATGTATAAATCCATTTCAACCCTGAATTCTTCTTTCTGCCAATAAAACCACCCTCTATTTGGTGTATTAGATTAGTGAAAGAAATGAAGCTGGTTTTCTTTCCCTACTGAAGTATCTTGTTGTCTTTAATTACAGTATGCTTGCTCTTTTTTCAAGTTATGTAATTTGTTCTCGTATTCAGTTTGTTTCCTAGCTGTTTGCTAATTTGACTTCTGTGCTTCGGGAAAGGAGAAATGAAGTTGTTAAGTTTTAGTTTTGTGCCTTTATTCTCACGGTATTCTATTCTTTGTTAGATATTGGGCAGTGTTGCTAATTGGGGAACTCCCTCTAAAGAGTTTTTTTTAAACCTATTTTTTGGAGTTATTATTATTGTTCTTTTTTCTCTTGATAGAAGAGTAATGTATTACTGCTGTTGTTGTCCTTAGTTATTACTTGGTATGAATGTTACTTTTATCCTTTACTTGTTATTACTTTATGCTGATATGTCAGTGTTATTTGGTGAGGAAGCAAATTCTGGTATTTATATATTGGAACATGGATCATGTGATGTAGCACCAAAGGGGGAATGGTTAAATTACTAGGAAAAACTGAATCGTTTGACCTGAAGACCCTTGTTTATTGACTGGTTTTGAGTTAGGTGGTTTGTCAAAATGATAGAAGGCCTGCTGAATATTTTTTTTATAATGGGATTATCTTATATTAGGTGCATGTGCACCTAATATATTTCTCTTCATATTTCATGGAAGTCATGCCATACTTTTTAGTTGAAACTTATCAGAAAGAAATTATCTGACCTGAATAAATGAAACTGGTTATTTTTTACTGATCTTGTTTGGTTTGAGACATTAATGTGGAGGTATGCATTGAGGTTTCATGTATGGCCTGTTGGCCGTTGCATTTGTTTGATCCTCAATATGAATGTTATTTCTTGATACTATTTGTCGTGGAAGACCAGTGTGAAATGTGTATTGAGATTTACAAATGCATTTTTCTTGATATGTTTTATTCTAGTTCCTTTTTTGTTTGTTGTTACTTTACATGCAGACAAATTCTTGGGGTTGGTAATTTAATATAGTGGTCTAACAGTCATGTATGTTAGACTTTGTTGTGATATCTCATGCTTAAAAAACTTATCCCTGAATTGTTGTCAGTCCTTTGCAGAAACTATAAGATGCTAACTTCTTGTAGGCCTAGTTAAGCTGGTAAAAAAATGTTTTAGAATGACTATAATGCATTCTAGAATGAAAAAATATTGGTTTTACTAGGTTTTTGTGGCCAATGATTTCGATGTAACCTTTTTTCAGAACTGCAAGCTCTGAGTTAGCAGGGAACTTAGTCTTTCTGACATTTCAAATTAGATGAATGGAAATGTTATAGATCTCCATAGATAATTTTATTTTTATTAATGAAGTTTCAATCTTGGTTGTCTCTTGAATTAATTTGTCAGAGTTGTGGTGATTTATTGATATTTGCTTGCTATCTGATTAAGGCAAAATTCCTTTTTGAATTAGGGACTGGTATAACCTTGAAAAATCAAAACGTGTTAAAGCTTTTCGTTGTGGAGAGTACAATGAATGCATTGAGAAGGCAAAGGCTGCTGCTGCCAATTTAAGTAAGAAAGCAGTGAAGTATGCTCGCAGGGAAGATGCTATTCTCCATGCTCTTGAAATAGAGAGTGCCCGCCTTGGCAAAGAACCATTAAACTTTTACTCCAGAGCAGATAAATCGGGTAGTGAACATGGTGGTTCACCTGGAGGATCACCAGATACGTCTCATTCTGGTGATGACAACGAGGATGTGACTGAAGATCTGAGTGACTCTGAAGACAATTCTATTTCACCTCCAGAATTATCTCAATCTGGTATATCTTTTGAAGAGCCAAATCACAACGGTTCCTCGAAGATGCAACCTGTGCAGGGAAGAAGAAGAACCCCTAATGATTCAGAAGATGATGGAACAGAAGGAGTCAAGCGAATGAGAGGACTTGAGGACCTTGGTATTGGTGTAGTGTCAAAAAGAAAGGTCAATGGAGCATGGACAACTGCAGTAGTTCAGCAAGATAGTGCTTCCCTCAGCAACTTAAACAGTGGAAATGGCCTGGCAAATGGAACTTCTGTAAATGGTGTTAAGGGTAATTCTTCAACGCTGAAAAGGAAGAGATCACAAGTGGCTAATGTTCATGAATTCTTGAAAAGGAAAAACCGACGCCGACCTTTGACCAAGGTTTTGGAGAGTACAGCCATGGTTTCAGTTCCAGTCATTTGCGATCATCTTCCTAGTTCAATCAGTTCTCCCCTTTGTGGAATATCTGATGGCAGGATTTCAGGAATAGACTCCAATGAGCCAAAGAGAAATTCTCCACTGGTAATTCACAAGTCAGACGGTACTAAAGTTGAATGTGAGAATGGGACTGCTTTAAATGTTTGTGAAAATGGCCATGATGCTTCCCAAATGAGTCACAGTGTGAAGGAGAATGAGGCTTCTGGCAAATCAGGGCTGCTTGGGAATGATTGTTCTGATAAATTATTTGATGTGCCATTTGTTGGGGATCTAGGGGAGGAGAAACAGACTTCAGGTATGCTTGGATATTTAGTACTTTGAATTCTGTAGTTTCTTGTGTATGTGCATCATCATATGAGATTCTGAATACTTTGTATTTCATTATCATCGTCTATTTTCTTTTTTTGGGGTAGGGGGCTAAGAAATGACTCCAACCTTTGCCTTTGCATTTTTGCCTGTTTTTGTTGATTAGGTCCTTTTACTATTGTATTTACAAGGTGGACTGTGTTTTTTGAACTGTCTAACGAATATTTGATCTGTTTCCACTATTTTGTTATTTGTCTGTCTGTCTACCTTTTTGGAATGATTTTAGAGTCTATGATTGCATCATATCTAAACTCAGCATATCAAACTTGGAAAACCCTTAATATGGGACCATAAATGGAAAATAAATGGTTATCCATTAAGAGGAATAGTTATTCCCTAGATATTTGTGCACATTTTGAAACAATTGAATGAGCTTGGTCAAAACCTGGACTTAGGGTTGGACTTGTTGGACTTGGCTCTTTATTAAAGAAAAAGCTTGACATATGTTGACCTTATTTTTGCACCTATGCGAGTTACTTTCCTTCTTTTACCCCTTTTTTCTCAATTGAACCCTTCAATTCCACTTTTGTTTCTGCTTCTGTGGATCTGCTTCAGTTTAGCCATACTATTGTGTTCTTGTATGTCCGGAATCTATGGTTTGAATTTTGAGTAGGCCTGGGGTGGACAATATATATATATTTTTTCCGCTGATGTAATTATTCCATCTTTCAGGTATCTCCCCCATTCTTGGTTCTTGTTCATCTGGAAAGCCTCAATTTGGTGAGCTTGGACAAAAATCTAGTCATGGTAATCAATCTGAAGCTCTGTCGTTGCAAAACGAGGGCCATATTGAATCTGTTTCTACTAGTTCAGCTGCTGGTCACAATAATATTGGCCATAGAGTGGAGAAAAGTAATTCAAAGTGGCAGTCAAAAAGAAAAAGGAATTCAAGACATTGGGCTAAAAATAGAAAACAAGCCTCAAGAAAATTTGCGGACATGGATGATGAACCCAGGGCATATTTGGCAGGTATAGAGAACCCAGATATATTCTCTCGGGGTACTGGTCAGAAAGCCAACTTAAATGTCTTGAGTGTGCCCGCTACTTCATACAATTGTATTTCTCCGGCTAAGTGCAAGCCTGTTGCTGAAGGCCATCTCAATGGATATCATGACCTAAGCAAGAATATAAGGGGGGCAACAACAGGGGTGAAGCTATTGCCTGATGGAACTCTCACTCCTCAGAGATCACTTCCTTATCGGCAGTCCCGCTTCACTGTTAATTCCAGATATCAAATGGTGGATTTTCCCGGAAGAAATTATTATTCTGATGCCTCATTATATGATGTCAAGCTTGAGGTTAAAGCTAGCTACCGGCCACAACATGTCCCTTTGGTTTCTCTTATGAGCAAACTGAATGGAACAGCCATTGTTGGACACCCTCTTACCGTTGAGACTTTAGATGATGGTCATTGCGATGAATTGTTGAGCGGGATTAGATGGCACTTTGAAGTTGGTGACAGTCATTGTGCTGTTAAGCCAAACTCAGTAACTAGAACACCTTCCAAGATTTCGTCACGTTTTACTCCTAGTAAATCTTCCAGAACGAAAAAATCTGGGTTGTTGTCGAAAAAGATCAGGACATTATCGTCACTGACTGGCCATGGGCAATCGGAAGAGGATCCAAAACCATTGGTGGACAAACCCAAGGATCCAGTAATAGCTTGTATTCCCCTTAAAGTAGTATTCAGTAGGATAAATGAGGCACTGAATGGTCAGGCACGGCCAACAAACTGAGTTTTACTGACATCCATCCCTTGACTTCAATTATTGGGAAGAAGTTGCAAAAAGACGATTATTTTGCATGGAGAATTGGTTCCATTGGTAATTTGAGAGATTTTGATGTAGTTCTAGAGTAGAGACTATATAAATTATATCTACTTATTTAACTATGCACAGCTTGCAGCACCACATATTCTGCCATGGAGGGTAGAATGGAATCTTTTGTACAATTTCAGGATATTTCCATGTAGCAACTGGTAGGTGTTAAATCATCTTGAGGCTTCTCTTGGCTTTGTAAATAATGTAACATTAGGGTTGAGGTGTAAAGATGATCTAGGATTAGGTAATGGTGACCTGATATCAGGTTCTTCAAGTGATGAATTCAGGTTATTTAGGAGGCTCAATAACTATGATTCATATTGTACTTGAGTGCTGGACTTGACCAGTTATTAAATGCCTGGTGTGAATCAATCCTACAACTGAAAAATGAATTTCTGAGAAAATTTGGATCAGTCATCAATATCACTTGCATATTAGGAGCCTGGCTTCTCCGCTGAGCCAGCACCTTACTTGATTAAGCATGACTGTCTAATTGAGATTGGCAAGTGAGATTTATGTAAGATCCACTTGATTGGATGGCCTTACTTGGCCAAGTAAAAAATCCACATGCTCATTAAATAACCACATTCATTATGCAATTATTCACTAATTTTAGTATTAATGTATTATCATTGACCTCCTTCGTTCCACGCTAATATGGCTTGCATAAATAATATATCCATACTCCTTCTCTATAATTCAGACAAAGAATAAAACTAGAAGAACCATGTTTCTTAGGCTCCAGAGTTACTATCTTTTTTGGTAATTTATACCATGCATGTAATCAACATGGCAGTTATTTTAACCCTTCCTGTCTAGAAGGAAAAGGTAATCTAGTGAATGATTTGAAAATTTTAGGAATTTTGCATCAGATTTTGCAGAGGTTATTGTTTATTGATTTTTGCACGTTAGTTTCTTATATTATTATTATTATTATTATTATTATTATTATTATTATTATTATTATTATTATTATATGACTTTGGATCTTTTTGGTTAATGGTCTCCAAATCATATATTATTAGCACATATGCAAAATAAAGCATAAACTATAATATAAACAACATGAACTAAAATGTAAGAGTGAGAGTAGGAATTTATTTGACTTTCCCTACTTTTAAATTAGTTTAAAATATAAAAATAAATATTATTGAATTTTATATTAAAAATTTAAGAAATTGACATTAAAATGTAAGTTAAAAATTACAAGCTATTTCACAATTATTTAAAATGATATTAAAATTCGATATGCATTTTAATACATGCCAAATTATTATTATTATTATTATTATTATTATTATTATTGGTGTGAAAGATGATTAAGGTAATGTGAAAGATGGATCCACAATTCATGGATCTTTTACTCTGATAAACGGGTCAACCCTGTCAGGATCCGGTCCATTATAAATGGTGGATTAGGGTTTTGCCATTTTGAGTATAAATGGCTAAAAGCTCACATGCACCCTCTCACTATCCCTAGTTCCCACCTTCACAGCTTCGACCAGTGAAAGCCAACAGGTTCTCTTCTTTCTCCGTGTGTGATCGAGAGGTTGTGTTCTAGGGTTTTGGTGGATTTTGTCTGACATATTTTGGATCTATTGCGGTACGTTTGCAGGTGCGGAGAAGATGGCCACAGTACCAGGGCAACTCATATGGGAGATCGTAAAGAGGAACAACTCCTTTTTGGTCAAGGAGTTCGGCAATGGGACTCAAAGCGTGCAGTTCAGCAAAGAGAGCGGCAATCTATACAACCTCAACACTTACAAGTTTTCTGGTAATTTTTCTGCTCTCTTTCATTTTATTTATTTACTTTTTTTTCAATCTTTGGTGCTTCAGTTTTGATCTGCTTACATTCACTGTTGTATTTTCATTTGCAAGGTTCTATGGTTGTAGCTTTGTGAATTTTGTTTAAATGTCGGTTGTGATTAGAATTCGAGAAGTGCATAAGCATGATGACAAAAGGGAGGGCAGATATCAAATCTTTCCTAGATACCATTGGCTTTTAAAAAGGCGAAAAGTTCTAGGCATTACATATTGTTAATCTCATTGCTAAGAATTCCTGGTTTAAAAGATAATAACTTTTTAGCTGGAGAATGTGTCAGTTTTACTGAAGCAAATTTTTGACATAGAGCTTGAGTTATATAAAAATTATGCATTTTCATGTGGTTATCCTTTGAGGCATAGAGGAAAGGAGCTCGTATTGGAAACTGTGTCGGTAGAATCCTAGTGATTTGTTCATTAAGTTAGCTTTACATTGTTATTCTAGGTTTGGCGAACAAGAAAACTGTTAATATTCAACCTGCTGGTAAGGATCAAGCTGTGTTGCTGCGAACGAGCAAGACAAAGAAGCAGAACAAGCCTGCTGCATTGCTTCACAGATCAGTCATGAAAAAGGAGTTCAGGAGAATGGCAAAGGCAGTGAAAAACCAGGTAACTTAGGAAGCAAAGTAATGTGTAGTGGATTAGCTTTTTCAAGGGTTTTGATTATGCATATTTATGTATAGATCTCATGAAAGTTGTGCGCTGATTCTGCAATGTTAATTCTCTTCCCTTCCAGATACCTGTTCTTTGATATATGGAATCTTACTGAGTTCTGAGAGGATTTGGTCACACTAATTTTGATAGTTGCATTTCTAATATTCTGTCAATTACAGTAGCTGAATGTCAATTTAAATGTCTGCTTTAACATCTAATAAGGATGGCCGTGGTTGAAGATACTATTGTCAACTGTCCCACGGTGCAAGTTAGGAGGTTCTTTTACATAACCAAAAACATATAATTCTGTTATTAATATAAGATAATCATGTGCATTAATTTTTGTTATGAGTCAGTTAGGCTTCCTATGTGTAAGGTGCCTTGCCTGTGTGATCTTGTAGTTGATCTCTTTGGGGAAATTGGAAAAGTTGATTTGTTGAGATTATGGCTTTTTATTATGGGTCATTGTTGTATCTCTTCCAGACTGAGTTTTTCAAAGCTGTGATGAGCCTCTAACATGTAAGAAGAATCCCTAGTTGGGTTCCTTCAATGAAATATATCTGTTACGCTTGGCTTCTGAGCTTCTCATGAGGCGTTTTATTTCCTTGCTGTTTTTGGATTATTAGCATTGGCAAATGGGTTATGAAGCTGCCATTATGTGCATCCCGAATGAATGTTGTTTCAACTCAAAAAGAAAATTTAATCTGAAGCAATAGTGGTGAACAAGCAAGAAGAAAAATAGTTACTTTTTCTATGCAACCCAGTCTTATTAATGACTTTTTTAAAATTATCTTTATATAACAATGATGGATTCCCAATCCACCTTGTGCATATATCGTACATTCTGCATCAAATAGATCTTGTGAATAAATTTGATGAAAATTTATTTGGATTTCTTTGCGTCTTTGATTAAAAATGCGGTAATTCTAGGTTTTAGTTCATGATAATTTTCACCAAATTTTAATTTTCACCATGTTGGTGTCTTTTCCCTGGACTTTTGCTTTTAAGCACCTCTCTTGCAGCCCTTGCTTCTTATAACCCACTTTTCTTATATTTTTCCAACTTTGCCATGCAATTTTGCAGGTGTCAGAAAACTACTACAGGCCTGATTTGACAGGGCCAGCCCTCGCAAGGTTGAGTGCCGTTCATAGGAGCCTCAAAGTTGCCAAGTCTGGTGTCAAAAAGAGGAACAGACAGGCTGTGAAGGTCCGTGGTAGGAAGTGAATAAAGAAATTTTATTGCAGTCAACCCTGATTTTGTCCCGTTTAATTGTTTCCTAGTACGTTACAGTAGGTTTTCTGAGTTTTGTCATGGTTGGCAAATTTTTTACTCTCGTTAATTCAAAACCAGAACTAGGATGTTACAGCATTTGACTTAATGGATTTGTTTGCCTCATGATATAATTGCTGCAATTGCTTTTCTGCTATTGATATAATAATATGAAGTGACCTTGAAAAGCTCACGCTTGCATGGGAAGGAGGGACAGTCAGTTAAACAGTACGAGGGGGGGGGGGACATTATTGGTACTCCAATATTGTACTTCGTAATTGGCACATTCTCAGGCAGCCGTATGCTGCATGTAAGTTCTGAGAACCGTAAGGCACTGAATTTCTTGTTTTTTGGTTGTAAACAGACTGAATATCTATTTCTCAAAATTTTCCAATTTTATACAGACTATGCATAAATTTTTTGATTCATCCAAAGTGATTTGACCAAAGTCTTCCACATCCCCCTAGTTTACTCTAGGTAGCTACGTGTATCCATAATCCATAAATTAATCTATTTCATTCAACATGTTTGGGTCAGTTTATCAAAAGAATAATTTAACTTTTGTAACTTGAATGACAAGCATAATTGAATGGTGAAAAAACTTCGAAGAGGGAACGAGAGGTCTGTAGATGTTGTCAATTAATCCGCAGGCTGATTTTCCATGTATAATTTTTATTGTCTGTTTCAGGTTGTTTGTGGGTCTAAATCCTTGATGGTTGCCATTTGTTCATACTTATTTTCTGTATAACTATTATCAACAAACGATACTTCCGCTTGAAGCCAATTGGAATAGGGAAAAGCTAAGCTTTTCCCAAAGTACTTTAGATTCAGTACTATTGCCTCTAAATTCAACCACGCTAATTATTTTTTGTTTCACTTCTATGGGACGGCCCATGTGAATTATTAATCTGTCACTTCTATCACATGACAAATGAAGCAAAACATGCCGATTCTTTTATGCAAGACATTGCTTCACATGTCCCTAAACCACTTTTAGTTCTAGTCAAAAGGCCATAATTGGAACACTGTGGCTTATGTCTGACCTATTTTAAGGTGTCCCAACAAACCTATAAGCACAAAAGCAAGAAAATTAATGTATTTAGTGTGCTGCATAGTTTGTTTTATACTGCAAAACCACGAATGCAAAATGTTTCAAGTAATGTGAAATTTGTTCTTTTAAAGCAAGATATTAGCACAACCAGAAAAGCATGTGGCCTGCGGGTCCGGGCTTGCTTGTTTAGAGGCGGATTTGGGTTTAATGATTTAAATTTATTTAAAAACAAGTTTAGACGGGTTGGTCTTTTTATATATACAATTTTGATTTATAATCTATTAGTATATGCATTTATATGTCTATTTATTTGTAATTAAAAAGATTTATAATATATAAGTATAGTTTTTTATATATCTTTTTATATATATTTATTTGTAATTAAATTTACTTATTTATAATGTATGATGACTCAGACGAATTTTTATTAAGTTTAGCACAAATAAAACAAAAGCCACAAATCAATGTAAGATTAGGAGAAGAAGATTATGATACTAAAGATGAATCAAATAAATTTACAAAACATACATAATCCATTTATATTTTATTAAGCTAAGAAATATATTCCTAATTAATTAAATTATAGTTTGGCACATTAAAATTAAAAGTAATATCTATTTGTATTTAAATAAAAATAAAAAATAAAAAAAAACTATGCTTGCTATAGGTTAAGTATGAACAAATTTAGATATCATATTTTAAATTTATTTATAAATGGGCTCGTTTGACCTAACTTGTTTAAGCGTCAGTTCATTGCAGTCGGCCAAGCCAACTAGGGCTCTTAATAGATATAAGAAATTAGTATAGGAAAAATTTTATATTTTTATAGTTTAACCTAATTTAATCTTGATTTGTTGTAGCTCAATGAATTTTTAGATTCAGTGCATAACATATATATATACACACACCCTGCGAAACCAAGTTGGAATGTCTTCTCTATTTCAGTTAATACTATTTTATAGTGTTCCTCTGCTACTCTAATTAGATTTTTTTTTTTGAAGAACCCTAGAATTTAAACTAGTTAAAATGAAGAAAGAATGTAATAGAGAAATTTGTCAAAAGATGAAATAAATAATAGTACAATTGGCTTTTAAGAGGAAAGTTCAGTACTATATGTTAATTTGTCCGTGAAATATAAAGGTCTTCATAATCAACGCGCTCTCCAACATTTGCACATAAACTTCCACGAGTGGATGGAGACGGATTATATAATATATTAGACACATCAATTTGTATTGTATAAAATATAAATATTGAATAAAATTACACCAACGTCTTAATCCCCTCAATTGTCGTATTTAAATTCTAAATATAAAAAAAAAGCCAAAATGCAACGAAGTTTCTTCAATTCAGGAAATTGTACAATTTGCACCATTAATTTAAAAACTTGATAATAGACTCACCTAAGGTTCTAAACATTTTGTTTTTTGCAAAAAAAAAAATTCATCTCTTGATTTATTTGTTGTCTATCTACTATATATATATATATATATATATATATATATATATATTTTATGAAACTATCAATATCTAAAAATTTATTAGATTCTAATTAATTTGATTTTAATCGAACTAAACACTTTTTTTTAATTTATAAAATTTAAACTCAAAATATCATGTAAGGAGAGTAAGTATCAAACTACTTGAATCAACTAGTATTAATTATTTTTTAGTCTAGGTTGAAAAATGAGAAATTAATAAACAATAAATTTAACAAATCTATCAAGAGATTTTTATCGTAAAAATGTAGCAAAAATAACAAAAAATGATTACGATGTCACTTACCAATAATTGGTTGAATGTATTCTTTAATTAATTTGATTTCTTTCAAACGTACATGAAAAAGTAATATTAGAGTTTTTTACCCAAAAAAAAAGTAAAGGAGGGTTGTATTGCAAAAAGAATTAAAAGTTTAGAAAGGTTATTGCCAATTTTCAAAGTTAAAAGCATAAATTATATGCAAAAGTATATTTTGTCCTTAACATTCACACCAAGTTTTACTTTTGTTTCTAATATTTTTTTTTGGTCAATTATGTCCTACATATTTTAATTTTTTCAATTAGACCTAATGACAAATGTCGTGTTGTTTGATATGTGCCACATAAACTATTCAATTAATATTTTTTGTTAGTGAATTTAACAATATTAGTTAAAAGAGTATATTTGAAAAAAAAAATAAAACATGTTAAACATAATTAATGCAAAAAAAAATTATGTAAAAGTTAAGAACATAAAGTGTACTTTTACTTAAATTATAGAATCCCTAAATTAACATAATTTTTTTTGTAATTAGGCCAGTATATATATATATATATATATATATATATATATATATACACATATCGTATTAGAATATTAATATAGTTGAGTGCTTATTTAAACTTGTTGAGCAAGCAATAGTTGAACAAGCAATCCATTGTAGAAGTTGACAAGGTCTAGAGTCAATGAAACCAAAGGAATACATACATACACGCATTGGAAGGAATAATATGGTTACTTGCCTTAGTACAATTGGCTATCCTTATATATATATATATCTTTGGTTCTAAGTTATGTTTAGTACAAAATACCATTTTTCACATATTGTTGTGGCTGCGGCTGCTGCTGCTGCTAATTCTTCAGCAGTTATGTCTGTGAAGAAATCTCTATCCCTCCACGGTGGCAAGGCCGCCGGAGGATCTGGGAAACGGCGGCGTTTGGAGCGGTGCTTCTCTTTGGTGGAGGTGCCTTTGGAGCCAGGGAAGCAGCTGAAGGACATGGATTCCAACAAGCTCAAGGCTGAGATCAAGAAGTGGGCTAAGGCTGTTGTGGCTTATGCTCGCCAACTCAGTGGTCGTTTTGGAAGTTCTAATGGAAGATCATAGACTTAATTAGGAAGAAGAAGAAGAAGAAGAAGAAGAAGAAGAATCACAAGGTTACTTAAGAAAAGGATGAAGAGGAGGTCGAGAATCACAGGGTTAGTTAAGAAGAAGAAGATGACGACGACGAAGATGATGATGATGAAGATGTTGTGTTGTGTATGATTCTTTAATTTTTATTTATTTATTCATTTTTTCTTCTTTTGAGGCCTCGCTGTATGTATATATGATTCTTCTGCTAAGAAAGAATGATCGAATAATAGTGGGGTGAAATTGCAACCATGATCGATGCCTCTTGTCAATTTGCAAGAGAATCTCATTAGAGAAAATAATGTAAATATAATTTGAGATTTTTTTTCTTATTTTTGAAATGCTAAATTCCAATTAGTTATTACAACCGGATTGGACTAGTCAATTTGACCAATTGATTGGAAACCAATTAAGAAATTGATCTAGAATAATCTTTAAAATTAGTGAGTGATCGAACAAGATAAAAATCGATATTAAATGAACCGGTTGAATTAATTTATTTTTTTTAATTTTTTAACTTTTACTTATTCTATAATTAAGTAATAAAGAAATTAATATTACATATTAACTAATTTTGGTCGAGATGTCAATATATTGATATTTTATGAATTTGATATTAATAAGTATTATATTGATTAATAACATTTCCTTGTTATTTGCTCAATTTTTATTCTAAAATTTCGATTGTAAATGTTGTTTTGTATAATTTAATATCAAATTTTATTTTTTTTATTATATTTGTAAATTTATATATATAATCTTTAATTATATATATTATTTTTTAATATTTTAAAGTAAATTAATTTAATCACGATTGGATTATTTGATCATTAATCATTGAATCAATATATATATATATATATATATAAGGGTAAATTATAATATTAGAAACAAAGAGGTAGATTAGTTTAATTTACTCTGGATATAAATTCTGCTAGATTTTTTTTTCAAAGTCTCCTAAATTGTAAATACAAATCTCAATGTTTGTACAAGGTCGCCAAAAGCCATATTTCAACCGACACTTTCTGTAAGGATAAGAACTGACGTACTTCAATTTAATTATTACATGTTATCTCTTTCTGTACTTCCAACTTTATTGTGCCTTCTTTATAACTTAAACAAATATTGTTAGCCTCCAAAATATCTTTATCATGAATCATGATTTTCATAGCAGTCACGCTTCAAAATTTGACGTTTTCATATTCCTAAGGGTGTTTTTGATAATTTGGTTGGTAAATATTAGTTGGACAATTTAGATTTAATTGATGATTTAGATAAACTTATATTTAGATGAATAAAATTTATATTTGGAAGAAAGTTGAATAAATATTATTTGAGACAGAATATAATGTTTAAATGTTGGTTTATATACGTGATTTTAAAAATTATCAAAAATAACATAAATTTTATATTTTATTTTTTAATGTATTATTATTATTTATTGTTATTTATTTAATTCTAATATAATAAGTATAATTATAATTAAAGTGATAATAAATTGTTAATTATAAAATAAATTATTGGTTAATTTTTAATTAATAATTAAATTTTAAATATCTATTATAATTAAGTTTTAAACAAAATGAATTAATAATTTAAACCAGATTTTATTTTAATTTCACTATTTATCCAAAAAAATTTTGTTTATTCACTTAAGTCCCTAACTAAATTTTTTTTGTCTTTTACTTGATATAAACTCTTCTATTACTTCATTTAGGTTCTTAGTTTGAAAATCTATTTTGTTTTTTTGTTAAAATCAATCCCTATAAACTTTTAATTTATTCACTTTAGTTTTTAAATATCATCATCTTCCTTCTTGTTCTTCTCTTCCTCTCTTTTTCTTTTATCTCTATCTCTGTACGCTTGATCTTGCTCTTTTCGTCACTATCTCTCTTTCTCTTTTCATCACTATCTCTCTTTCTATCTCTCTTAAGCTCTCTTCATCTCTCCCTCTATTTCGTCTCTACGTCCCTTTGTCCCTTTTTTCTCTCTTCATTTCTCTGTTTCTAACCTCAAAAACTGAGGTGCTAGTTCCTTCTTTTTTATTTTTTTTGATAGAAGCAAGGGGTAAGGGAGGAATATAATTAATCACATAAGCAAACCGCATTCATCACATCGTACAAGCAACAAATTGACACTATGGATCAAACATGGTTTGAAAAAAAAAATTTCCAACACCATGATAAGAAACAATGCAAACATGAACATGGTTCAACTCACCCCCAATATGTTCCCTAACACACACTAAGGGTGTGTTTAGAAGTTTGATAGACAAACATAAGTGAGACAAATTAGATTTGATTGAAAGTGATTTGATAAAGATTTAGATAAACATGATTTATATTTGGGACATATTTGGGTAAATGTGGTTTGGAACAGAGTATGATGTTTAGATGTTGATTTGTAAACGTAGTTTTGGATATGTAATTACCATAAATGACGAATTTTATATTTTATTTTTTAATATACCATGATTTTTTGGATGTATATTCTAAATTTTATAGTTATAATGTTAATAATAATTATAATTAAAGTGTTAATAAATTGTTAATTACAAATAAATTATTGACTAATTTTTTATGAATAATTAAAATTTAAACAAATTTAACTAAGTATTCATTATAATTAAGTTTTAACAAAATGAATTAATAATTTAAACAAAGTGAACTATCCATTATTTAAATTTGACTTCTAAATTTTTTTTTACTTAACTAGTTTAAGCCCATTATTTAGCCATATAACAACACTCAAAATTTTAGACTCCTTTAATCTTAATTAAAATTCCTATTATGACAATTTTTTTTATTTTCAAATATTTTACTTCTAAACTACAACTTTTCATTTTCTTCACTTAGGTCCTTGGCTAATATTTTTCCTTTGTCTTTTGCATGCTCCAAGATCATATTTAGTTTCATCTAGGTCTTTAGTCCCAGAATATAATTTTTCCTGAGATTAAATCAATCCCTGTAAACTTTTTATCTCTTTCACTTTAGTCCTTGTCATGTATATTATTACTTTTCACTTGCTATATTAGTTTTCTAGATGATATACTAGTTTTTTAGATGATGTGTAAATATATATATATATATATATATAAAACTTAATGAGCATATATAATATGTAATATAATATGTATATATATAATATAGAAATATACATAATTGATAAATATAAATCTATATAAATATTCACATAATAATTTAAATAACTAATTTAATCAAAATAAATACTTTTTATTTGATATATGCATATGAAATTAAATTTTAATTTGGTCATTTTCTATACAGTCCATAATTTCAGTTAAGATCGAATTTTATTTTAAATTTTATTTTCCATTAAGATCGTTTTTGTTTATTCACTTAGGTCCTTAATCCAAATTTTCTTTTGGTATTTTGTATGGTTTAAGATTATATTTTGCTTCATCTAGATCTAATGATCTAAAATATATTTTTTTCAAAAATAAATCAACCCTTGTAACTTTTCATTTCTTTTACTTTAGTCGCTATCATACAAGTTATGTTCTTTTCTCATACTTTTGATTTCCAAACCTGCCTAGAACTTATTCTTAAGTGTTTTTAAGACATGTTTGATCACTTCCACCCATAGATTAAGCAAAAGAAAGACTTTTTAAGAATGAAAATCTAGTTCTAAAACTTACCGAAGAGGCAAATCGATGAACGATAATGCATGCGAGTTCATAACTTCATATATTAATGACAATGATTAAAGTGTTAATAAATTACTAATTACAAATAAATTATTGACTAATTTTTTATTAATATTTAAGTTTTAAACAAAAATGAATTAAGTATTAATTATAATTAAAATTAAGTTGTAACAAAATAAATTAATAATTTAAACAAAATAAACTATCTATTATTTAAATTTGACTTCTAAATTTCTTTAAGTTCTTACTTAACTAGTTTAAACACATTATTTAACCATACAACATCACTCAAAATTTGATAAACTCCTTCTAATCTTAATTAAAATTCTTATTATAATAATTCTGTTCATTTTCAAATATTTTACTTCTAACCTATAACTTTTTATTTATTCACTTAGGTCCTTGGATAATATTTTTTCTTTGTCTTTTGCATGATCCCAGATCAGATTTAGTTTCATCTAGGCCCCTAGTCCCAGAATATAATTTTTTCTGAAATTAAATCAACCCTTGTAAAATTTTTATTTCTTTCACATTAGTCCCTATGATGCATATTATGTTCTTTTCTCATGAGTTTGATCCCAAACCTGCCCAGAATTTTTTTTTAGATATTTTTAGAACCTATTTGATTATTTTCGTTCATAAACTAAGTCAAAGAAAGACTTTTAAGAATCAAAAGTTTAGTTCTAAAACTTATCCGAATCCTAGCCTATTTTCTGCACTTCCTGTTCTTTGAACGCGGTGTTGAAGAATCTGTGGTTGTCGATCCACCGGTAGATGCGACGGACAACTTCTCAATGGCCACCACCATCCCTTCTTTGTTCGTCACCTTCGTCATCCTGCCTTTCGCCAGCTCTAGTGAACGATAGAGCACAAAGAGAAAACCAACTCTGTTTTTTAAACTGGAAACAAGGGAATTCATGCACATCACCATCTGTTCATGTAATACCCATGAAAAATAAAATATAAATGCGTGTTTTCGAACTACAATTACTATTTCAATATACAGTACTATTTACCTGTATAATACTATTTATGTATATGGTACTGTTCACTTATACAATTAAAATGTCAAGTACTAGATGTGGTTTGGTCATAAGAGAAAACTAGAAAGAAGTTCTTAGAAGAAAATGGCGTTTTATGTGTAAAAATACCTTCAGGGAGTGAAAGGATTGAATTGAAAAGAAACTTCAAAGTTTAAGGTGAAAGGATAGTTTTTCCTTTAAGTTTCTAATAGTAACCAATAATTCAAGCCCCCATGGTCTTTCCACATTTTGCACAGTAAGTTAAATTATTAAAGTGCATAGTAAATTGAATTATTAGAAATATCATTTTTATGAATAGTAAATTGAACATTTTATTAGCGCATAGTATCAAATAATACCCTTGACTTTTTTTATAAATAGGTCCTTCCATTTCACTTCTAAACTCACACTTTCAACTTTTCTTCTTCTCTCCTTAAGTTCCTCTTGCTCCGACACTAAGCCTTTAAGATTTTGGGCCTTTCCTTTTCAGCGTAGGTAAGGATACTATACCCTTTCTATGTCTTTCAAATTTTAGAAGTTATTTTCTTAAGTATACTCTGTGATTGCGGCTTTGGCTGATCTTTCACATCAGAAAAATTGTCCTTAGCTGTCCATATATTATTTTAATTCTCTGATTACCAAAATAGAATGTAAACTATGAAGAATACATGTTTAGGAAAGTTGTGGCTAAGGAAAAACCTAATTTTTAATTGTGTCCATTGCAACCTTCCACTCTTTCCTGAGAACTTACTTGGTGTACTCTTTTACAGATTGTATTCTCTATTTCTGGTATAAATAGTATCCATACGTATGAATAGTAACTATACGTATGAATAGTAACTGTACATATGAATAGTATTCGTATGTATGAACAGTATCTATATGAAAACAATTCTAACTTGTTTTCTTTAATCTTTCATGGAAATCTCCGTAGTGGAACACTGAAATTCACCTGTGTACTCTTATACATAACGACTTAGAGAAGTGATACTCATACAGAATCCATGTGAGTGAAACTATCCCGTTTTAATAGGGTTTTAGCATTACTGGTGATAAAAAGTATTTCGTATAACACTCCCAAGATTCAAAGGGGTAAACTGGATTCAGAGTGGTAAATTTAGAAAAATAATTAATCCAGGAGTATAGATAAGACGAAATAAGTATTTCATGATGATGTGAAGTTTGAATCTTTTCAAAAACAATTTAATTGTTATCTTGATTTGTAGTTTATAAATCTATAATATAGTTATATATTATACCTGTTATATGAATGAATATTACACTGTACTTCTGATTATGATATGAAATATTGTACTATTGGTTGTGATTGAGTGAGACAGTACCCCCTCTCACGACAAGGCGAAAAACCCGGTTTAAAGGGTGCCTTGACCAACGAGTGTGGAGACAACGATTCCTCAGTAGGGATATAGCCCTGTCGATAATAGATCCGTGAGGCGCCCTAGCTTAGAGGATGAGGTTGTGCGTTATGGCAAAAATATACAAAATTGGTGAGCCGGCCTATGTGCACTCTCCGGGATATATTGCCATTGATGAGTACTAGTAACATTTGTTGAATTGGATGAATTTTTATATTCTAGTATATAATTTCTAACTATGTCTTTTGGTTGAGTTTGAGCTTTCGGGTATACTTGCATGACTGGTGATGTATTTGAATTTTATTAACGCAAAGCCGATTCGCTCACTGAGTTTTAAAGCTCACACTCTCTGTGAAATCTTTTTGTTCAGATTAGGTTGCTGGTAAATAATATCCGCTATAAGAGTAGATCACTTCAGACCTTCCCGCTATCGGGTAGGCGCCTCTTTTGTTGTAAATTATGTTGCTCTGTAATCGTCTAGGACATCTAGATTAAGAGTTTGGTATTTGGCTTGTATTTTAGAACAATAATGTATTTGAGGATCTATTATTATATGCAAATAACCTCTATAAATTTCAAATAAGAAAATTTGATATATTTTCTTCGTATTTATTAAGGAATGATTATTTTGATAACATAGAGATAATAACTAATAATTTAACTCGTGAGTAGAATTTATCGAAAGGCTTACAGTGATAGGATATTCATCATTGTACCGGTATGTACCCAGAAAAAGAGTCGTGACAAAGTTGGTATCAGAGCAAAAGTTATTAGGTCTCCTAGTGATTACAGAGCAAAGTGTCTTTAGTGGGCCCTCCCCTATTGTCGTGACTGCAGCACGACCATAGCCCTATAGAGTTTAAAATCTTTTTCTTTCGTGTCTTTCCCTTGAAGAATGATAGTGACGATACATATTATTTTTAATTGTAGAATAAGTTTAGATGGCACCAAGAAAATCAAACACTTCTGGAATTCGCACAAGATCTGGCAGGGCCCTGGTCCCTCTAGTTGCTCAGTCAACAAATGCAAGGCTAGAGATGCCTAATTATGCAGAAGGTAACCGTGTACAAAATAGAGAGATACCTACTGTAAACCCTGGAAGAAGTGGTGGAGTACCATCACAAATTGACACGACTGTAGTAATGGAAGCATTAGCTGCAATGCAGAACAAGGTAAATGGGCTGAAGGAATTTCTGATGGGACAGTCATCTGAAGATGGCTCACAGGCATCAGTACATGCTGCAAGAGTGTAAGAGACAGACTTGATGCCACCCCCACCTCCTCCTCAAGATAAGGTAGGGGCAGAGGTTAAGATCTCAGAATTCATGAAGTTGAATCCGTCAACCTTTACAGGAGATGTTAATGAAGACCTACAACACTTTCTAGATGACTGTGAAAAAATTCTTGACATGTTGGAGTGCCCTAAACCTCGAAGAGTGACCCTTGTCACCTTTCAATTAAGAGGTAAGGCGGACCACTGGTGGCGAACATGGAAGAAGGGCACGGCCAAAAACGCCCCACCCCTCAAATGGAAGCACTTTAAAAGAATTTTTCGACAACAATTTATCCCAGAGAGCATACGAGAAACAAAGATGAATGAGTTTAAGACACTCCGGCAAGGAACACGAACCGTCAATGAATACGACAATTTGTTTGTGTAGTTGTCTGAATATACTACTCACATGGTCCTAAGAAAGAAAGGATCTGACGGTTTATTAAAGGCCTTCGAGAGTCCCTATTTGACAGGTGAGATCAAAGATACGAAACTTTTCATCCTACGCAGAGGCCGTCGACATTGCCCGTATGATGGAAGAAAGAGATATGCTTAACAAAAATGGAATAAGATAAGAAAAAGGAAACAAGATGAGAAATCTACATCCACTAAAACCACTAAACATGTAGTCTCTACCCCTAATGCACCACAACGTCAACAAAGTGGTACAAGGGTTCAACAAAGGCCCTGGTGCCCTAAGTGTGAAAGAAACCACTTCGGAGCTTGTTTTGCCAACAACAACACTAAGATCTGTTTCCAATGTGGTCAACAGGGCCACATCAAAAGAGATTGCCCCCTAACTCCACACAAGATCTGGCCAAGGATTAGTATGCCCCAATCAATTAGAGGCCACTGTTGCCAACAGAGCCCCTGTAACTGTAGGAGGCAATGGAATCAGAAGAGGTACTGCCAGAGGACAAGGTGGTTGAGGTCAAGTTTCAGCAGGTCGAGGGACCGCTCAAGTATTCGCTTTAACCCATCAGGATGCTCAGGTGTCTAATATGGTGGTAGTAGGTACCCTTCTGATTGAATCAAACTTTATACATGTTTTGTTTGACTCTGGCTCTACGCATTCCTATGTGTCACCATTCTTTGCTAAGAATTTTACACAAAAAGTTGTTAGATTAGAATGTCCGTTCTTAGTAACTACACCTACAGGAGGCACACTACTAATAGAACGAGGCTACCGGGCTTGCAAGGTGAAAGTCGGAGAAGTAAATACAATGACAGACCTAATGCTGTTGGATATGACAGACTTCGACATCATCTTAGGTATGGATTGGCTGGCATCCTGTCATGCCACCCTGGATTGCTATAATAAGATAGTTAAGTTCAATATTCCGAAGGAACCCTCCTTCATATTTCATGGTGAATGGAGTAAGATTTCTGGAAATCTTATATCCTTAATGTGTGCCCAACATTTATTACGAAAGGGCTGTCAAGGATACTTGACTTTTGTTAAAGATATTAAGAAAGAAGAACTAAAAGTAGATGACGTTCCAGTAGTCCAGGAGTTTGTAGATGTCTTCCCCAATGATCTACCAGGTGTACCCCCAGATCGAGAGATTGAGTTCCAGATAGAGTTAACTCCAGAGACTCGCCCAATCTCTATACCCCCTTATAGGATGGCGCCAACAGAACTAAAAAAGCTTAAGGGTCAATTACAGGACCTGCTAGACAAAGGTTTTATAAGGCCAAGTTATTCACCTTGGGGAGCTCCTGCTCTGTTCGTGAAAAAGAAGGACGGATCAATGAGACTATGCATAGATTATAGGCAATTGAATAAAGTAACTATAAAAAATAAATACCCGTTGCCTCGCATTGAAGACCTTTTCGATCAACTTCAAAGAGCCAATTATTTTTCAAAGATTGACTTGAGGTCTGATTATCACCAACTCAAGATCAAAGAGGAGGATGTGCCTAAAACAGCCTTCCGTACCAGATATGGGCACTACGAATTCTTGGTAATGTCATTTGGACTAACGAATGCACCAGCTGCTTTCATGGATTTAATGAATAGGATTTTTAAACCTTTCTTAGACAAATTCGTTATTGTCTTCATAGACGATATCCTCATATATTCAAAGAATTTAGAAGAGCATGAACAACACCTTTGTGTTGTGTTGCAGACATTGAGGAATCATCAATTGTACGCCAAATTATCTAAATGCGAGTTTTGGATTGATCGCATAACTTTCTTGGGACATGTGGTCTCCAATGATGGCATCCAAGCAGACCCAAGCAAAGTAAAAGCGGTCAAAATGTGGCCTAGACCCACCTCTGTCATAGAGATTCGCAGCTTTTTGGGATTGACAAGATATTATCGTCGTTTCATCCAAAATTTTTTCCAATTAGCCACCTCTTTCACACGACTGACTAAGAAAGGAGTAAAGTACCAATGGGATGATGCTTGTGAAGAAAGCTTCCAAGAACTCAAGAAAAGGTTAATCTCCGCATCTGTATTAGTCTTACCTTCAGGACCTGGAGGTTTTATAGTGTACTGAGATGCATCAAGAGTAGGGTTGGGATGCGTTCTCATGCAGCATGGCCAAGTAGTGGCATATACATCGAGACAGCTTAAGAAACATGAACAAAACTACCCCACCTATGATCTGGAGATGGCAGCAGTAATTTTTGCCCAAAAGATATGGCGACACTATCTATATGGAGAAACCTGTGAAATCTACACTGACTATAAAAGTCTCAAATATATTTTCGACCAAAAGGACCTAAACTTAAGGCAGAGGAGATTGATAGAATTACTAAAAGATTATGATTGCAATATTCTTTACCATCCAGGTAAAGTGAACATAGTGGCAGATGCTTTGAGTCGAAAATCTATGGGTAGTCTAGCCCACATAGTAGTGACAAGAAGACCATTGATCCAAGAACTACAGGAGCTGAGAACAAAAGGTGCTACTCTCAAGGTTACAAGAACAGGATCATTCTTAGCCTATATCATGGCTAGATCTTCCCTTGTAGACTAGATATAGATATCCCAAATGGAGGATCTGAGCTTGTCCAAATTATGGAAAAGGTGAAGATTGGTGAAATGAATAGTTTCACACTCGACGATATAAGAGCCTTGCGTTTTGAACAACGGTTGTGCGTACCAGATGTTGGAACTCTTAGACGAGACATCATGGAGGAAGGCCATAGTGATGCATATGCTGTACATCCAGGAGCCACCAAGATGTATCAGGATCTAAAACAGATATACTGGTGGAAATGAATGAAACAAGACATAGCAGAGTTTGTATCTTGTTGTTTAACCTATCAACAGGTTAAGGCTAAGCATCTAAAACCGGGAGGCTCGTTACAGCAATTAGAGATTCCTGAATGGAAATAGGAACGAGTGACAATGGACTTTGTTGTTGGTCTACCTCACTCCACATGAGGTTATGACTCAGTATGGGTCATTGTTGATCGGCTAACCAAATCAACACACTTCATTCCAGTCAAAACCACTTATGGTGTGGTGACGTTGGCACAATTATATATTAAAGAAATAGTAAAGCTGCATGGAGTACCCATTTCTATCATTTCTGATAGAGGTCATCAATTTACTTCTCGTTTCTGGAGAAGTTTTCAAGAGGCATTAGGTACTTGAGTGGGCTTCAGTACCGCTTTTCACCCACAGACAAATGGACAGTCAGAGTGGACAATTCAGACGCTAGAGGACATATTACGAGCTTGTATCCTATATTTCAATGGTAGCTGGGAGAAGCATTTGTATCTAGTAGAGTTTGCATACAACAACAGCTATCAAGCCACTATTGGAATGACACCCTAGAGGCCTTGTATGGGAGACGTTGCAGATCTCCGATCGGTTGGTTCGAGATAGGTGAAATGAAAGTATTAGGACCCGATTTGGCCTAAGATGCCCTAACCAAAGTTAAGATAATCCAGGATAGGATGCGAGCAGCTTAAAGTAGACAAAAAACATATGCCGACCACAGACGACATGATTTAGAGTTTTCAGTCAGCGATATGGTATTCCTAAAAGTCTCTCCAATGAAAGGTGTGTTGAGATTCGGAAGAAAGGGAAAGTTGAGCCCTAGGTACATTAGGCCTTATGAGATTTTAGAGCGAGTAAGAAAAGTTGAGCCCTAGGTACATTGGGCCTTATGAGATTTTAGAGCGAGTAGGAAAAGTGGCTTATCGGCTTACCCTACCTATGGAACTAGAAGGGATTCACTCTTTTTTTCACGTATCCATGTTGATCTTTCTCACATACTTCACCCTTCTCACAATGATTCTATCCTAATAGATGAAAATTTGTCATACGAGGAGATACCTGTAGCTATACTCGATAGTCAAGTCAAGAAACTCCGATCTAAGGAGATTCATCTGTCAAGGTGTTGTGGAAGAATCAAACTCACGAAGAAGCCACATGGGAAGCCGAGGTCGACATGCGTTCTAGATATCCACATCTTTTCACGACTTGAGGTAATTTAAATTCGGAGGACTGAATTTCTTAAAGGGGGTGATAATATAATACCCATGAAAAATAAAATATAAATGCGTGTTTTCGAACTACGGTTCCTATTTCAATATACGGTACTATTCACTTGTATAATACTATTTACGTATACAGTACTGTTCACTTATACAATTAAAATATCAAGTACTAGATGTGGTTTGGTCATAAGAGAAAACTAGAAAGAAGTTTTTAGAAGAAAATGACATTTTATGTGTGAAAATACCCTCAGGGACTAAAGTGAAAGGATTGAATTGAAAAGAAACTTAAAGTTTTAAGGTGAAAGAATAGTTTTTCCTTTAGTTTCCAATAGTAACCAATAATTAAGCCATGGTCTTTCGCGTTTTACACAGTAAGTTAAATTATTAAAGTGCACAGTAAATTGAATTATTAGAAATGTCATTTTCATGAATAGTAAATTGAATATTTTATTAACGCATAGTATCAAATAATACCCTTGACTTTTCTTATAGGCCCTTCTATTTTACTTCTAAACTCACACCTTCAACTTCTCTTCTTCTCGCTTTAAGTTTCTCTTGTTCCTACGCTAGGCCTCTGAGATTTTGGGCCTTTTCTTTTCAACTTAGGTAAGGATACTATGTCATTTCTATGTCATTCAAATTTTAGAAGTTATTTTCTTAAGTATGCTCTGTTATTGCAACTTTGGTTGATCTTTCACATCAGAAAAACTGTCATTAGCTGTCCATATATTATTTTAATTCTCTGATTATCAAAATAGAATGTAAACTGTGAAGAATACATGTCTAGAAAAGTTTTGACTAAGGAAAGACCTGTTTTTTAATTATGTCCATTGCGACCCTCCACTCTTTCCTGAAAACTTACCTGGTGTACTCTTTTACATATTGTATTATCTATTTCTCATTTTATTTTAATTACAGGAGCCTATCCCTTATTGAAACTTTCAGCTATCCCCTTATTGAATCCTTTTTTCACTAGCCTCTTATTGAACTTTTTTTTAAAATATATAAATATGAAAATGATCTAAAAACCATTCAAAGAGACAAAAACAAGACTCCTGTTATTTTGAAGTGATAGGGCTAATACTTACAAAATATGAAAACTTAAGATTAGCAAACTCAAGAGGTAACTCTTAAAAAGAATTTCATGTGACATGATTTGACTTGCCAAATAATTTCAAACTTTCAGATTTCAAAATTTTCAAAAATTTCTTTCAAAAATTTCCTCCTACTACACATGCATATAGACAACACAAAATTAACCAAAATTTTCTCAAAGAAGAAACCCATCAACAAACCTCTCTCCCAAACTTAAATTTGACAGTGTCCTCACTGTCCCAAATCAGCCCACAGAGGAAAAGAATAAATAACATCACCATAACCAAGAAAGAAAAAAAATACCACAAGTAAAAATAAGCAAAACAAGAACAAGATAATAAAAACTACGAAAGAGGGAAAGAAGGCTTGGGTTGCCTCCCAAGAGCGCTAAGTTTATAGTCTTCAACTAGACTTTACCAGGGCGCCTATGCTTAAGGTGGATCCTTCAGTTTCTTCTGTTTCTTGCATCCGCTCAGTTGAGTAACAACATTCTGCACAATGTCAGGAGGTTTGAATCTTTGAGGATTGTCACGAAACTTTACAAGAACTTTTGAAATTTCTAGAGCTATCTTTGTTCTTTTCTTCTCATCTTCTTTATCCTCATCACGAACTTTACTCATCTTGTTATGACAATGCCCGTGAGATTCTTTATCAATCATCTTTACTATATAGCACTCCTCTGGGTCATCAGAAGTCTTCATTGCCTTGTTCATGTTAAAGGTGTCCTCTTGATCATTAACTCTCATAGTTAACTCACCTTTATGAACATCAATTAATGTTTTTCCGGTTGCAAGAAAAGGTCTTCCCAAAATAATCAGGATTTCCTTTTCTTCCTCATAATCCATGATAATAAAATCAGCCGGAAAAATCAACTTGTTCACCTTGACAAGCACATTCTCAATGATTCCGTTCGGATAGCACATCGAACAGTCAGCTAATTTCAGTGTCACTATGGTAGGCCGAGCATGTCCCAGACCCAATTTCTTGAAAACAGACAATGGCATCAGATTCACACTGGCTCCCAGATCGCATAGTGCCTTTCCAGAAAATTTGCTTCCAATGTTGCATGGGATCACGAAGCTACCTGGATCTCTCATTTTGCTAGGCAACTTCTTTTGGAGAATGGCACTGCATTCTTGAGTCATAGCAACAGTTTCAAACTCACCCAAGCGCCTTTTGCATAATTGGGCATTTGTTTCAATGCCTCCACGAATGGGATGTTGATATGAAATTGTTTCAAGATCTCCAAGAAATTCTTATATTGCCAGTCCAAATTAAACTTTTTATGCCTCAGAGGATAAGGCATTGGTGGAATAAACTTTTCAGCTCTCAAGTCTTGACTGGTATTTATACCCTTTCCTTTAGCACCAGAAGCATGTATATTCCCAGCTGCCATTTCTTAGGGCTTGTCAACTTTTTCATTCTCTTCTTCAGTTATCACCCCTTCCTTCTGATCATGTGATTTTATAGCATCAGGGAGCTCTTTACCATTTCTTAAGATAATGGCATTACAGTACTCTTTCCCCTCCCTTCTTGGATTGTTCTCAGTATTACTAGGGAGGTTACCTTGTGGCTTGTTGTTCAAAGCAAGAGCTAGCTGTCCCATCTGAGTTTCAAGATTCTTGATAGCCACATTCTGAGTCTGAAACATTGACTCGCTTCTCTCCATAAATTTCATAAACATCTCCTCCATCGACGGCTTCTTCTCCACTTGAGGTGGTAGAGCTTTATTTTGAGGAGAAAAGTTATTCTGACTATTAAACCCAGGAGGATGAGATGGCTTACCAGAAGATGAAGTTGAGGGATTAAGGCAGTGATTATTACTCTAAGAGAAATTTGGATGATTCTTTGAGCTTGGATGATAATTGTTGGAGTATTGGTTGTTCTGATTCCTCTGCATATTACCCATGGAATTTAACTGTTCCACAGAATGAAATTCTTCACAACACCCGTTAACGTGAGCCCCTCCACAGAAATCACATTTTGCACCCGGCATAATTATCCCATTCGCCTTCGCCGATTCATTCTGTCTTGAGCATAGCAAGTCCACTTTCCTGGTTAATGTTTTATTCTGAGCTAACAAAGCATTTAGAGTGTCTAATTCCATGACTCCCCTTCTTGAAGCATTCTTGGATCGCCTAGATGCATTTTGGCTCGCCCCCATAGTCTCTATAATTTCTTGGGCTTGTCTAATCGGTTTAGCCATCAGAGCACCACCAGCTGCAGTGTCCAATTTATCCCATGTCTCATAAGTTAGCCCACTGTGAAAGATAGTGAGCTGTTGCCACTCTTGAATTCCATGATTGGGACACTTGTTCAATAATTCTCTAAATCGCTCCCAAGCTTCAAACAAGCTCTCTCCTTCATGTTGATAAAATGCAGTAATTTCATTCCTCAACTTAACTGACCTCGAAGGAGGGAAGAACTTGTCCAAGAATTTCCTTTGGAGTTGATCCCATATAGTGATGCTCCCTTTTGGTTGAGAAGTCAACCAACTATTAGCAGCGTCCCTCAATGAAAAAGTGAATAACCTGAGACGAAGAGCATCATCACTCACCCCATTCATCTTAACCATGTCATAGATATCTAAGAAGTTGGTGATGTGATTGTTTGGGTCTTCTATCGGGCTCCCCCCAAACTGGTTCTGCTGGACCAAATTCATCAAGACTGCCCTTATTTCAAAGTTATTTGCACTAAGCGGAGGTTTTACTATACTGGACGCGTGTCCAGCCTCAGTGGGTGATGCATAATCCCACACAGATCTATTGTCATCCTCCTGAGGCTCATTGCCAGCCCCATAACCAGCATTAACTCCAAAACCCTGATGGTTTTGGTTATCCTCAGCCATTTCTTCTTGTGTAGTTTGACTCACTTGAGTTCTCCTAGCTCTCGCTTCCCTTCTAGTTCTCCTTGCTAGTCTTTCGATCTCAGGCTCAAAAAGAAGATCAGAAGTATGAGTTGTACCTCGCATACACAATAGAAAACTCCAGTCATAATTAACAAAAAGAAGATTACAAAAATAATGCTAAAAAGCAAAAATGACTAACTACACAGAAACAAATAAAATAAAAAAAACTAAAACAAAATAAAACAAAACAGAAAAATGCCTAAGCTAGCACCTTCAAATTTCTTAGAATATTAGCTAAAAACCGTTAGTCCCCGGCAACGGCGCCAAAAACTTGTTGGGCGGTCTGGCAAGTGCACCAGTCGCACAAGTAATATAGTGTAAAAATAAGTAAAGAGTTATCGTCTCCACAGGGACTAACGTGCTAAGTACTCCAAAAATTCAAACGCATTATTTAGGCAAACCAATTTTTGATTTTAGAAAGCTCTAATTGAAAGTAAAATCAAATTGCAATATAATCGAATGGAAATAATTCAAATAAAAGGTCTAGAGTTACTAATCCTCCTCTTTCGTTCTAGGAATTGCTAATTCTCTCTAACACTTATGATTCAAATCAATTATACACATTAATCTTAAGTTTTCTAACGGCTTAAAGTGATTCTCCCGAACCTAAATTAAGCTACTTAACTCTACACAATCCCTTATGTGAATTTAAGTCGAATTAATGTTAACATAATTTGATTAAATGAGGTTAATTAATATTCCTATTAATTAACAAGTAAAACTCCTAAGTTCTATCACTCGCCTTAATCATTCAGTATTCTACCAACATCTCCCTCTCTCGAGTTCGACGAAAGCAACAAACAAGTCATAAAGTGGCCAATTTTATAACAAGTACAGTAAACATGAATGATAGATATGTATTAAATTGAAAAGAATCACAAGTTTCAAGAGAAATACAAATCCTAATCTGAAATTGAGTTCATAGTAACCCTAGAAAAGAAAATTAGTCACTCATGGCTTTATTACAAGACAACAAGAAAGAGATCAAAAGAGAAGGTATTTAGTATCAAAATGGCACTAAATTGAGAACTCAACAGAGGATGAGATTGTGCGTCATGGCAAAAATATACAAAATTGGTGAGTCGGCCTATGTGCGCTCTCCGGAATATATTGCCATTGATGAGTACTAGTAACATTTGTTGAATTGGATGGATTTTTATCTTCTGGTATGTAATTTCTAACTATGTCTTTTGGTTGAGTTTGAACCTTCAGGTATACTTGCATGACTGGTGATATATTTGAATTTTATTAATGCGAGGCCGATTCGCTCACTGAGTTTTAAAGCTCACACTCTCTGTAAAATCTTTTTGTTTAGATTAGGTTGCCGATGAAGAATATCCGCTAGAAGAGTAGATCACTTCAGACTTTTTCGCTGTCGGGTAGGCGCCTCTTTTGTTGTAGATTATGTTGCTCTGTAACCGTCTAGGACATCTAGGTCGGGGGTTTGGCATTTGGCTTGTATTTTAAAACAATAATGTACTTGAGGATCTATTATTATATGCAAATAATATCTATGAATTTCAAATAAGAAAATTTGATACATTTTCTTCGTAATTATTAAGAAATTGTTATTTTGATAATATAGAGATAATGACTAATAATTTAACTCGTGGGTAGAATTTCTCGAAAGGCTTACAGTGATGGGATATTTATCATTATGCTGGTCATGTACCCAGAAAACAGGTTGTGACAGTTCATCTCTCTGCTTCAACTTCATCATCTCTCTGCAGGGATAAAGGAGGAATATGGGGTAACAAGAGAAGCAAACCACGTTGATTTTACTGTAGAAGCAACTTGCATCCGCTTTGAATGAAAACACAGTGGAAGGCAAATGTGATTGGAAGATTGGAACCTCAACATGATGCCAAACATACTGAAGGAGCAGCAAACGGCTTTACGGTGATCGTAAACATGGTTTGAGAATTTCCAACATGTTCCCAAATAGGCACTAAATAATGAGTAATAAAATTAAAAATTTCAATGTGTAAAAATATAAAAAGCAAGTCATTAAGTCATTAACATCATAAATAATATTAATGGTTTAGACTTTAGTCCATCAAATTTTAAAATATTACATCTTTCATTCATTCTTCTTTTACATATAACTTTTAACGACTAAGAGCCTTCCTTCGCTAATGGAATTCATTATTTTTTAAAGCTATATAACTGAATTTCAAAAAAGGTACAAGTTTTTTTTAAAAAAAAATAGTAAGTCGGATTGGGTTGAAACAAGTTTATTTGGATTAACTTGAATTACCTGATTAGATCAGCTTCCCCCCCTTCAAAATACTTGAGTTGAATTAATACATTAAATCAAACCCGCTCGGTCGCAATAGTTATTTTTTATCGAGTTTGATCAGGTTTATATGGATCAATCGGGTTATGCTTGACCCTAATTCACTCCCCAAAATATATAAGGTGCATTTAAAATATCTTATTTTAAACTTATCTAATTTATTTTATGACATAAACACTTATGCATGTATTTGAAAGAGTTTATAAAAATAATTTATGACATGTCTATAAGTTGCTTTCAGTTTATTTTCAACTTATGTAAAATTTGTTCTCATAAACTCTTTAATTGTAAAAATAACTTATCTGTAACTTCAAATAGGGCCTTTTTCTTTAAAACTTAGCAGACGCAACTATAGCTTTTTGTTTAATGACTTTGATGGATTGAAACGCCTCTCTACTTGGATGAACATGGATTCTATGTAGTTTTTACCATAATTGCAAATTATAGTCATCAATTCTAAATTATTTGTTTTGGATCAAATTATCTAAAACAAAAAAAAAGATGCCTATTACCTTTTTTTTTAATCCAAATTTAATGACTTAAATCTGATTACTAAACTTTACAATTTTGACTAGTATCTTTTCAAAAGTCTGAATATGTGGAAAAGTTATTTTGTAGAAACAGTGACGCTAAGCAAAGGTATTAGCAAGTTTATTATATTAATTTATATTGCATGTCTTTCAAAAATGAACAAATCATACAATTTAGGGTTTAATGGATATAAAATCACCGTTAGAGAGCCAATCTTGTACTCCTCACCATTAATGCTAGCAGAGTAATAGGAATGGCTAAGGTTTTTTCTTTTTACAATCTGAAAAAGTAACTCTGGTTATTATTGTTGATTCTCAATTTATCATCTTCTTGACAAATCATAAATATTTAATTCTTAAAAATATTAATTTAAAGAGAATTTACTTTTACGCTTAGTAAAATAAAAAGAATTAGTCTTCTATTCAGATGAGATGAAATAATATTTTTAATATAGAAAAAAGACATATCAAAAAGACTAAATAGTAAATCTTTTAAGATAAAGTTGTCAAAATTTTAATCTAAATTTTAAGATTTTACAATCTTATAATTCAAAGCAACTACAATGACCTTGATTCTATGTAAGATCTAAATATATTAAGATTTTAATAAAATTTTGACTTAAATCGTAAGATCTTATAACTTTATGACCTTATTGATTTTGTAACATTTTAAATTTTGACATTTTTATTATTTGTTGATATATTTCTAATTTATTAAGTCAATTAGAATATAAAAAAGACTCATTAAACTTATTTAAATCCCTATTAATATTATACAATTACAGTCTTTTAACTCTTAGTTTGTTTAATATTCAACTTAGTTTAATGAATGCCGACAATGAAATATTTTTATAGTATTGTAGGTTTTAAATAACAAAGTGTTTATTAGGTTGGAAAAATAGAGACTTTTAAAAAATATGAAATAGAAAGTTGGAGCTGCTTTATCTTTTTTTTTTTTTTTTTGCACTGATTGAATATTTTTTTCAAGCTTTATAACAATACTATTTGTTACTGTTGCAAAGTTTTTTTCTCTTGAGTCTTACTTATTGAAATGATACATTCATTGATTATTTTTAATATAATATTATGTTTATTTGTAATTTATATATACATAAGTATATTTTTAATTGTTATATTCTTTAAAAGTAAGATCTATCAATCCTTAATTCGATCATACAATTTGATTTTTTTGTCCTTTGACTAATTTTAAATAAAATTTCAATCTTAACAACCTAGTCTCTTTGAAAAGAAATGACAATTAATAGAAGCTTATAACATTAAGGAATTTAAATCTAGACATTTGTAATTGTGATCTCATATTTTTTTTCCTAAATAATGTTTTTGGAGTGTTTGTAATTGTTAAATTTGTAATAATAATTTAATAAAAAAATTAAGTGTTATTTTTTATATTTTTATTATCAAATTCTCTAATTAGAATATAACAAGTGTATAATATTAAAAAAAAATTATATATATTTTTTACAACTTTAACATTGAATGTTTGATTTTTTTTTAGGAGAAATATTTATATTTTTGATAAAAAAATTTCATATTAAAGATATTAAAAATGTATATAAATTTAATACAAAATTTAATGTTAATGCAAAAAAAAAAGGTTACATAATTTAATGCGGGATTTTTGGTAAATTAAATCTAAACCGCGTTTTGCAAAACGGTGTCGTCTGGTTGAAGGAGTTTCGATTTCTATTTCTACAAGACTACACAACAAAGGTTCAGGTAATTTCTTCTCTCTTTCTGCTTTCTTTCCCTATTTCAAATCCCCAACTTCCAGATCTTTTGGGAAACCCTAGCTCATCTTACAATTTCTCCCTTGTTAAGTTTGGAAATTGTTGGTCTTGATCTTATTGAGAGGTTAACTAGCTGTGAGGAAATCATGGGGAACACGGAGAAGTTGTTGAATCAGATTATGGAATTGAAATTCACCTCCAAATCCCTTCAACGCCAGGCCCGTAAATGCGAGAAGGATGAGAAATCCGAGAAGCTGAAGGTCAAGAAAGCCATCGAGAAAGGTAACATGGACGGTGCTCGAATCTACGCTGAGAACGCCATCCGTAAGCGAACCGAGCAGATGAACTATCTGCGACTCGCCTCTCGGCTTGACGCCGTCGTGGCTCGGCTCGATACCCAAGCCAAGATGTCCACCATCAACAAGTCAATGGCTAATATTGTGAAGTCTCTTGAGTCTTCCTTGGCGACCGGTAATCTCCAGAAGATGTCCCAGACCATGGACCAATTTGAGAAGCAGTTTGTGAACATGGAGGTTCAGGCTGAGTTCATGGAGAGCGCCATGGCTGGATCTACCTCGCTATCTACACCAGAAGGGGAAGTCAACAGCTTGATGCAACAGGTAGCCGATGATTACGGCCTTGAGGTCTCGGTGGGTCTGCCTCAGGCAGCAACACACGCAGTGCCCACTAAGGAGACGGAGAAGGTTGAAGAGGATGACTTGACGAGGCGGCTTGCGGAGCTTAAGGCTAGAGGTTAAAATCGAATTGTTATTTAGAATTGGGTATCGTTTGTGAATGCAATATATACTCTTGCATAATCATATTGACTGGGAGTTGTGACCTTTATCATGTTATTTGTGTATATCAAACTGAATTTGGCTCCAAGTCAATATGTAGACTTTGCTCAGCGATTTCTATGCCCCTTCATGGTATGTTATAAATTTGCTGGTTTTTATATATTGACTTCGATATTGTGAATATTCAATTTTCTTTATTGTTTATGTTCTCAACTTGTTTTCTGTAATTGGATTTTGTTTGTCCTTATTCCTCTAACTGGGGTTGAACTTTGTGTATATTAAAAATTAGAGGGTATATGATGTTAGGAGTAACATGTTGAAATGTGAATCTGATCAAATGGGTTCCTCAGTGAAACTGGTCAAATGCCTTGACGTATTTCTTTAGTTTGAAGGTCAAAGGTGAGTTTAGTGATGCTAATAATACCACACATGAAATTGCTGGATCAGAGGAATCAGTTATTTTCCTTGTAGTTTTGGCAATGATCAAGTCAATGTGATATAAAGGGAAACCTATTGTGTTAACAGATAGAGTTGGGAACAAATACAAAGTATCGAGGCTTTATTGGGGTTCAGAATTTAAGAATGTCTTGGCAGAGAATATTTTGCTTTAAAAATAGGCTTCATGAGATATTGTGGTACATGAAACACAGATTTTGGGATGTATCTAAATAACAAATTTTAGGAACCATCATAACTGTAGTAGTATATCTCCGAGACCAGGCAAGCTGAGTGAAAATCATCAGCTTTCAATGTAATCACGGTGATCATTACTGATGTTTTCTTGAAATTTTCATGGTGATTTTTGGGTACTTAATATGCTAATCTTGATGTGGTGAAATAAATTGATTTCAATCTTTTGTGAACTTCATAAATATCTGGGTTTATAGTGAGGGTTGATCTAAAAGTACTTGCAAAAATTGATGAATTATGTTATTGGTTTATGTTGACCTTATGTTTGATCGGTAGAGGTCAATGCATGCAAGGGATAACATGATAATTTGATTGCAATCCTACATATGTACACCTAGAATTTGTCATCACTTCATTGCGAATGTTTCTTGTCAAGCATGATTTGAATGCTTTTTGTCGTCCCAAGTGATTGAGGAGCCTGATTCTCATTTCTTTTCAACTGGTATTAGTTGTTCTGTGCACCTTGCGTGTTGATGTTGATGTTCAGCTGTCGCGTTTTAATGCTGTGAATGATGCAATTTGATAAATAAGCTTCAGTTTTTTCATTTAGGTTTCCACTAAGGAATTTGGGCTATGAGTCATACTAAAGTTGGTTGAATTTGGAACTTCACGATTTAAAATTATAAAATGATTTGAAAAATTGTAAATCCTGAAGCTGAAACTTTACTTCTGGATAGGAATTCTCAGAAACACAGTCAAGCAGCATATAGTTTGTCAGTTGCCCGCATTTGAGGCATAAATCAACTTACATAAGAGGGCTTGTCAAAATGGAAATGTTAAATCTCAATTAAAATTTAACTGCACGAGGTTATTGTATTTTCATCCTGACTTGAAGTTGACATGTAACACTATCAAAATAGGCAGGGCGGGTTGTTGAACAGGTTGGGTTGTTTAATAGACGGGCCAATTTTGTCATGTCCAAACTCGTTCATTGCCGCCTGTGGGCTGAAATGGTCTGCTTGTGGGTCCCTTTTTTAATTTCATATTTAATTATGTAAATATTAATTTTTTTATTAAAAAATCTCAAACACTTTTTATTAATACTCAAGTATGACTTCATTATTTGAATAAAAAAGTGAGTTACAATGTTACTACATAACTTAATTTTTTTAGAATTTAATTTTATTAAGTTAACTACTTTTAACATTGTTATAAGATATTTTAATTTTATGAACAATATTATCATAATATTATTCCATGTAAATTTTAAATTTCTATATTTATTTTAAAATATTACAACTAAAATCTTATTTTGATCATTCTAGATGGACTTTTTTTGTCCTTTTAAATTGTCTCCTATAGAATTGTTTTCTTTACATGAGCGTTGAGCCCTCATAGTGTTTTGTTAATGAAATTAACAGATAACATTAAATATATTTTTTTTATAGGTCACGACGTAGTCAGTTATATTTCTTTTACAATTGACATTGGTGTTCTACATCAAATAATAATTAGATTTGAACTCTCACTTTTTTCAAATGTTTTAAAAATTGGACTGGTGATTGAATCGATTTAAGGTTTAATAATCAGATTGCGATTAAATAAGTAGTATTTAAAAAATATTTTAAAAAATAAAATATATAATTAAAAATATTAAAATAGTTTACATAATTAAAAGTTTGTTAAAAAAATATGAGTATATATTTTTTAAATATTTTAAAGTTATATTTATATTTTTTATTTTAAAAATATATATTTTTTATAATTATAAAAAAAATTTCCCATCCCAATGTTCTAACTTCTACCACCGTTACATTTTCACTTTTTTCTTTCCAATTTCTACATTAACGTGGTTGCACTTTCCAATTCCATCTTTTCCCTTCATATGCAGATACTGACAACACCTAACTCCTACATTATCTTTCCAATGCCTTCTTCGTTTCTCCTTTCTCAAATAGCATCTCTGCCTTTGTCTCTACTCTCTACCGCACAACACTATGATCACGGTTTTGGATTCTCTTCTTAGTTTTTAGGTTAAGGAGAGTCCTTAGCTATCCACAGTCGTTGGATGGCTGTGGAGCTCATTTATATGTGTGGGGTTTACAGCCATCTAACGACTGTGAATAGCTAAGGACTCTCATTAGCCCAAAAACTAAGGAGAGGATGTGAATCCCCATGACCACACACACACACTGCCAGCCACCCACTCACTCCCTCTTCCCCTTCTTCTTCTTCTCTGGCTGTTGTTCAAAGGAAAAAAAAAAAAAAGGGAATCGGCTTCTTCCTGTTCTTCTCCGACTGCTGTTCAAAGGAAAAAAAAAATGGTGGAACCGATCACTTGGCCAGTTCCCCCAGTTTTATTGGTTATGCATGACCGGTTTTTTAAACAACCGAATCAGACACCTAGTCTGTCACCGATCCGGTCCAATTTTAACGAGCTTGCTTTTTTCTTACCTCTTTCTCTCTCTCCATCATAATATTGATAAGATCTTTAACAAGAATAGATTTCCTGATTAATTCATTTGGGTGGTTGGTTGTGAAAATTATGTAATACCTGTGAAAAAATAAAATATAAATGTATGTTTGCGAACTATGGTTACTATTCCAATATACGGTACTAGTCACTTGTATAATATTATTCACATATATAGTACTGTTTACATATACAATCGAAATGTCGAATACTAGATGTGATTTGATCATAAGAGAAAACTAGAAAGAAGTTCGTAAGAGAAAATGAAGTTTTATGTGAAAAAATACTTTCAAAGACTAAAATGAAAGGACTGCATTGAAAAGAAACTTAAAGGTTTAAGGTGAAAGGATAATTTTTCCTTTAAATTTCAAATAGTAACCAATAATTCAGTCGCCTTTGTCAATTTGCACAATAAGCTAAATTATTAAACAAATTGAATTATTTTATTGGAAATATCTTTTTCATTAATAGTAAATTAATATTTTATTAACGTATAGTGTCAAATAGTACCATTGATTTTTCCTATAAATAAGTCTATTTCATTTCACTTCTAAACTCACACCTCCAACTTCTCTTCTTCTCTCTCCTCAAGTTTCTCTTGCTCCGACACTAAACCTTTGAGATTTTGAGCCTTTCTTTTTTAGCTTAGATCTGAGGTGAGGATAATACGCCCTTTTTATGTCTTTCAAATTTTAGAAGTTATTTTCTTAAGTACGTTTTGTGGTTGTGACTTTGGCTGATATTCCACAATAAAAAACTGTCTTTAACTACCTATATGTTATTTTGATTATCTAATTACCAAAATAAAATGTAAACTGTGAAAAATACATGTATAAGAAAGTTCTGGTTAAAGAAAGACCTAGTACTTAAATGTGTTCATTACAACCCTCCACTCCTTCTTGGAAACTTACCTGGTGTACTCTTTTACAGATTGTATTCTCTATTTCTTGTATGAATAGTGACGTACATATAAATAGTACCATATGTATGAACAGTATCTATACAAAACACAACCCTAACTTGTTTTTTATAATCTTTCATGAAAATCTTCGTAGTGAAACACTGAAATTCACATGTATGCTCTTGTCCGTAACGATTTAGAAAAGTGATACTTGTACGGAATCCAGGTGAGTGAAACGACACTGTTTTAATAGAATTTTAGCATTATTGGTGATAAAAAGTATGTCGTAGGACACTCTTAAGACTCATAGGGGTAAACTAGATTCGGAGTGACAAATCTAGAGAGATAATTCAAATTAATCCAGAAATATGGATAAGACGAAATAAGTATTTTAAGGTGATATGAAGTTTGAATCTTTCCAAAGACAACTTAATTGTTATCTTAATTTGTGGTTTATAAACTTATAATATAGTTATATATGATACCTGTTATATGAATGAATATTACATTGTATTTTTTATTATAATATGAAATACTGTATTATTTATTTTGATTGAGCGGGATAGTACCCCCTCTCACGATAAGGAGAAAAACTCAGTTTAAATGGTGTCTTAACCAACAAGTATGGAGACAATGATTCTCTTGATAGGGATATAGCCCGGGTCAGTAACAGATCCATGAGGCGCCCTAGCTGAGAAGATGAGATTGTACGTCATGGTAGAAATAAACAAATTTGGTGAGCCAGCCTATGTGCACTCTCCGGGATATATTGTCATTGATGAGTACTAATACCGTTGGATGAATTGGATGACTTTATATCTTCTAGTATGTAATTTCTAACTATGTTTATTGGTTGAGTTTGAGTCTTCGGATATATTTGCATGACTGGTGATGTATTTAAATTTTATTAACGAGAGGCCGATTCGCTCACTGAGTTTTAAAGCTCACACTCTCTGTGAAATCTTTTTGTTCAGATCAAGTTGTCGGTGAAGAATATCTGCTAGAAAAGTATATCACTTCGAACCTTCTTGCTGTCGGGTAGGCCCCTCTTTGTTGTAGATTATGTTGCTTTGTAATTGTCTAGGATATCTAGGTAAGAGGTTTGGCATATTTGGCTTGTATTTCAGTATAATAATGTATTTCATAATAGGATCTATTATTATATACAAGTCATCTATGTGTATTTCAAATAAGGAAATTTGATATATTTTCTTTGTATTTATTTGATAATGAATGATTATTTTGATAATACCGAAATAATTACTAATAATTTAACTCGTGGGTAGAATTTATAGAAAGATTTACAATAATAGAAGATTCATTATTGTGCTGATCATGTGCCCAAGTAGCGGATTGTAACAAATTAATAGTTATTTTAAAAAAAAATATAAAATCAGCATCATAAAATATGGGTTATTGGTTATAAAAAATAACAATCCAAATAAAGTCAAACTAAAGATTCATTGGCATCTTTAACCTTCTTGATTGTTACTTTTAATATCTTCATTTAACAAAACTTATTCATCATTCAAACTGGTCAATAAATCTAATCTTCGTTGGTTAAAGCAATAGTAATTGTTTGAGTAGAAGGAGGATATGGATTTGATTTTTGAATTTTTTAATTTAGGATAGATTTTATCTTTTACATTTAATAAATTTAAAAAAATAGACTTTCATTTTATTAAATTAGGAATATCCTAATAAAAGAAGTTAGAAAAAAAAATTCAATAAAACCCCGTGCCCATCCACTAGTGTGCGTGTAATAGAATTGTATAAACTTGTTTTGGTTAAAAGTAAATTAATTGGCTGTTTTATATTTGAAAACTCTATAAAATGCTTTAAGTAAGACCAATATAAAAATAAGTAAAATGTATTTTGGCAAAAATAAGAGTTTAAGAATAAATGCAATTTAAAATTTAAATGTAAATTTCAAACCAAACAAATTAAAACTTAAAAGTATTATAAACAATGAGAAGAAATCGTTATTGTTTTAAAGGTCTTTTCCAAATAAACAAATATATTTGCATAAAATTTGCCAAATGAAGGAAGTTGAGATTTTTTATTTGTCTTTAAAGACAATCAGAGTATTTATCATTTTACAATTGTTGGATTTGTAGATTTAATAGATGTATGTGAGACTAGTTATTTTTTTTTTTTCATAACACGTGGGTTGCGGTTTATGGGGCCTAAGGGGGACGCATCCAAATGGGGCAACGTGGCATTACGAGATACATTTGATCATGCCCAAATAGAAGGTTAAAATTCTACATTATAGTGTAATTGACACCTACTAGATCGGATCAATCAGTTCGATCGAAAAATTAATGAAATGATCATGTTGTCGATTTGATTTAGATCTAAGAATCGTTGAAGATTTAAATCGATAAAAAACTAATCAAATCAGTCTTGAACTAAGAAAACTAGTAAAAACGACTGATTTGACAATTTGGCCAATTCTTTTTTTTTTGTTAAATTTTTGCAACTAAAACTACGTGGTTTCATGTCCCTCCCCAAAATTCCTAACTGATTAATTAGATTGCTTCATGCCACAGTTGGTTTAAAGTTGGACCCATGGAGCCACTGTCCACCAAAATCCCCAAAATCCCTTATGAGCCATCGTTTGCCATTGGAGACAGCTAGCCACTGTGCTTTGCTTTCAATGATGCATGCCCAGCCAGACCATTGAACATGTCTTGCCGTTGTGCTTTGCCTTTGCTTGTGTTTGTTGATTCACACATAAGAAGACAGTTAAGCAACACCCAGCCACTGTCCGCCATTGAAGACACCTCGCCAATGTGCTCTGCCTTCGCTTCTATTCACCTCGTCGTTAGTGATGCACGCTATTATGAAATTTTGATTAATTTGTGGTCTATATGCTTTGCTATGCTTGATTCAATGAGAATTTAGTGTTGCAGATTTATATATATTATAATATATTTAATTATATGATTTTATATATATTATAATTATATATTTTAATATTTTAATATATTTTAAGTACCACTAAGAGCATCTACAATAGTGATTATTAAGGGGTTTTTAAATTTAAGAATCGGTTCTTATTTCAATTCACCACTGTAGTTTATCACGTTAGCTGTTACGCGTAAGAACGGTTTTTTTATAAGAACAAGTTCTTATACAAAAAGTAATATAAAATAATTAACTTATAATAAATATTAGTGCAGTTAGTGGAGAATAATAAATGTTGAAGTAATGAAGAATTGATTGTTGAACCCATTTGTAAGTTTTTAAAAGGTTCATTACTGGAGTAGAAAGTTGTTTAAAGTAGTAGAGAGTTATTTAAACTGATATTACATAGTGGGACTTACAATAAGAATCAAATTAAAATTTACCACTGTAGATATTTTAATTTAATTACAATCAAACTATTAACATTTAAACTAATATTTTAGCCAATTCAATACCGATATAATTTTTTGAACTTGGTCTAAAATTAGAGAAGGTGAACACAGTCTAAACACATGTTAAACGATTCACCACTCTCAGTCCAAAAGGCATGTGTCACTCTCAAAGAAAAGCACGGTGTGGTGGTTAGTGAGAATAACCGTGGACGGAGATGGACCCATCACTAATAATAACTCACTAACCACATTCCATTTTACTCTTTCAAATAAGTACATTTGATTGTCTATTTTTTCAGGACGCGGTTAGAGCTAATCGGGACTCCTGTCAATTATTCAATTTATTTGATCATGATTGATAATTAGCAATAAATATATTTAAAAAACACACCGTTAACTATTTAAACGCAATTAAACGACTCACAATGACTCTAGTTAGTTTTAGTATTAAACTCAATCCGTGTCCAATTTTTGCTTATCAAAATGGCTTGTTTGTCCTTTCACGCAAAGTAAAATTTAAAAAACTTTTACTTGTTATTTTCTTGCTGTCAAAATATTTTTTAAATTAGATTACAAATAGGTAAAATTATTCTCATATTAATTTATTTTATTTATAATATTTGAATTTAAAATCTTATTTATAGAACTAAAATGATACAAATGTAATTTTTTAGTAATTAAATTAAAATACTTGATTTTTTATGGATAAAAATTAAAAACTAAAATAATTTTAATCTTTTGTGAACTAAATCGATAATTTACTCTTAAATTAATTCAAAATTTGTACATATATAGGAAAAAATTATATTATATTATATTAATTTTGTAGTAATTCAATAATAAAAGAATTTGGCATCTTAAAAAATAAAAATTGGAGTTTTCTGTAATTATTTATTTAATCTTTTTTGTTTTGGCTGGCAAAACGCTAACATAATTTGCCTTTAGCAATTTAAGATTATTCATAACTTTTATACTATTTTAGACTTAAACATTTTGAAATCTAACAAAATTATGTCCATAATACGAAAAGGACCCGTTAACAAACTTTTAAGGTACACAAACTTACTTAAAAAGTTGGATGAATTTCAAGGATTACGTTGTACAAATGTCTTAGAAAATATGTTTCTTACTTTGACTAAAATAAATGGATTCAAACTTCTAATAATGATAAAGTATTAATTTTTGAACATATTTTATTTGAGAAGACTTTTATCTTTTATGTTTTATAAGTTTGAAAAGAATTAATATTTCATTTTATCAAATAAAAAAACTTTAATAAAACTAAAAAAGCTTTAAGATAAAATGAAAAATATTATTTTAGAGATGTTTGGATGTCAGTCAACATTTGAGATGTTTTTATTATATATATTGATAAATTCACTAAGTGTCATCCAAAATATTAGTTTAGACAAAAATACGTCCTAATGTTTAACAATTTTGTCCCCACTGTTTTTTTTTTGTGCTAGTTATATTTTGTATATTTATTTTTGTTTTAAATTTATTATTTTTACTAATGTTATCTATTCTTTTGACGAAAAATATTGAATTGAATTTGTTTGAGGTGTACTATGTAGATTGCTGAGTTAGTATTTTTTGTAAGTGGAATAGACAAAATTAATAAAAAAGATATATTTAAAACAAAAAATAAAACATTTAAGATATAAATGACACAAAATAATTAAAAATAAAATTAAAATTTAGTATAAACGATAGAGTAATAAAAAGTAATGTTACCTGTTAGATTGTAAGAAGACCGTACTAGTTTTATATTATTAAGTAATTATAAAGATTGTAAATCTCATTATATTTATTAAGTTTTACAAAATATCATTATAATTATTTTATGGTAAATTTTAATTGTTACATTAAAAATAATTGCCTTAAATACAATGATATTTTAAGATATGAGATAATAGTGCAATAAAACCTCCTTTATGTAACAAGACCTAACAAATCAAATAGTAAATTAATAATTTTTCTTTAAAAAAATATTTTTTGAAAAATTTGATATTCTATAAATTATAATCTTATTTCTTAATAATTACTTTGCTTTCAATTTTATTTTTTAAAAAATAAAACATATTAATTTAATTTCTTATACGATTGTTTCCCATTAAATTACAATCCATTTAAAATGTACTTGTATAACAAAGAGATCATTTAGACCAGAGAAAATATTTGAAAAGAGAATTTATTTTTGAGATTTTACTTTTAGAAACATAATGTGAATTTATTTTTGAGATTCTACTTTTAGAAACATACTGTACGGTTTTGTGCGCAATGCAGAGCTAGACGACACCATTGATTTGGCTAAACGTGAAGAAATGCAAATTCTCACGTGTTGCGGCTGTGATACTGTGTGCCTTTTGGCCGCCCCTTTCCATTCATCTTCTTCCTCCTAACTTCCACCACAATATTTTATTCCCTCCTCGTTTTCAATTCCCTCTGCCTCAACTTTCGGTTCTACTTGTTGACTTACGGTTTTTGATGTTATATACATCTCTGAGTCATCCGATTCCTCTTGCTTCAACTTCCCCGATTCACTCTCGCAAACCCCACTTGAGAAATTACTATGGGTTTCTTCAAGTGGGCCGATTTGATGGTGGTGTTTCATCTCTTTGCAGCAACACCCATCTTCTCAGTTTCCCCAAACGAACTATCATCGGCAATCCCTGTCGAGTTTTTGAAATATGCCACGAAGCCTGAGGTTTTGGATTGGATGAACGAGATTAGGAGAAAGATTCATGAGAACCCTGAGCTGGGGTATGAGGAATTTGAGACCAGTGAGCTGATACGAGCAAAACTGGACAAATTGGGCGTCCCTTATAAATACCCAGTTGCAGTCACCGGCGTTATTGGCTTCATAGGTACCGGACGGCCTCCTTTTGTTGCAATAAGAGCTGATATGGATGCTCTTGCTATGCAGGTCTACATGAATTTTTGACTTTTCTTTTTCTCATGTGCATGTATTTTTACATAGTTTTGGAATTTTGGCACTTTTAAAAGGCCTTGCCTTTAGTCAAACTTTCATTATAGCCACTCCCCCTCTTGATATCTAGGTCCTGCTGCTCTCTATATGCAGGTTCAGATGAATGTAAGACAGATATATATATATATATATAAACACTTTCTTCAAGTATGCTTAAATGGTTTTGGAATTGTGGAACTTTTATAGATTTGATCTTGGTGTGAGACTTAAAGTGCTTTGACTTTAGTTTGCCAACACCTCTCCTTTTTCCCTAATTTCTGGGTCCATCTTTCCAAGAGGGCACTGTGTGTTGTATACTTTACTGATGCTATTAATAACTTTAGGAAATGGTGGAGTGGGAGCACAAGAGTAAAGTACCTGGAAAGATGCATGCTTGTGGACATGATGCTCATGTTGCTATGCTTCTCGGTGCTGCAAAGATCCTCAAAGACCATGAAAAAGAGATAAAAGTAGGCTTCTTCAGATTAACTTTTTGTTTTCTTTTGCCTTTAATCTTTTTATCCATGATGAAAAAGTAAACGGTTTAGATTTAGATGCAGTACAAGCAACTAGTTAATATCAACTACTTAAAGATAAATCCATGGTCTGCTAATTCTTTAATGAAATAATATATTCCTTCGGTGTTTTATGCTCCTTTCTGTTTTTTAATTTGAATCATGTTTCTCATTATGCCAATCCTTTGTTTTATCTCATTCTATCATCTGGCAACGGCAAAAAAACTTAAACCTATAAAACAGAAAACAATTTGTCCATGATTTTTGCAAAAGTCTGATTCTAACACAAAATTTAGAAGGGGAAAAAAAGAAAGAAAAGAAAAGTTGGGCTCTAATCATTCAACTATTCCAGGACAGTCACCCTTGTTTACAACATGTTCTGAATTGTCGTCTAATTATATTGTTTTCTGCCGCTCATGGATTGCTGACATCACTTATCTTTTGTTGTTCAATAGGGAACTGTAGTTCTTGTTTTCCAACCAGCAGAGGAAGGAGGTGGCGGGGCCAAAAATATTTTAGATACTGGAGCCTTAGAAAATGTCACCGCTATCTTTGGCTTGCATGTCAACCCTAACTTACCTTTAGGTGTAGTGGCCTCTAGGTCTGGCCCTTTATTGGCAGGAAGTGGCTTCTTTGAAGCAGTGATTAGTGGGAAGGGAGGTCATGCAGCCATTCCGCAACATGCAATAGATCCCATATTGGCAGCTTCCAATGTGATTGTTAGCTTACAACATCTTGTTTCTCGCGAGGCTGATCCTCTCGACTCCCAGGTAAATTTTTTTCGCTTCCCTTTCCTTGGCACTGCTCACTGATTTATGCTCGTTATTTTGTCCTTTACTTTTTGACTGTGCTTGCCACATATGCTGATTTTGGTTTTTGTATGGCAAGGTGTCTGAAAAAGGATTAAGACGGGTTCAATAATTGTAATCAATCTTGACCAATCTTGAAAAAAAAAGTCTCCATTTATAACTTGTACTTCTGAAAATTAGAGGACTAACAACAAAAGAATTTGTCACAGTTGATGAGTGGGAACAGGATTCCAGCAAGTGTTTTATCTTTTTTTGAGACTTGGATGCTGCATGTGCATTGCCAAACTACAAGTACAAATATTACTATTAGTTTTTTCCGTTCTTGTTTTTATTGTTGACTTATTAAGGTTTTACGAGATGCTATCAAATTTAACTTTATTTACAAAGAATTGTGTCAATGGATATGTTAAGAATGCTGATACTTTGTTAATTACAAACACTGGGTGGTTAACTTGACTGGCAAACATATTCATCATCTAGAGTTGAAGACCGCTCAAACAGTTACCGGTCTGAGCATTTAGTTTGGCTTGATAATTATCTAGTTCTTGTGGGATAGGAAAAACTATGTGACTTAAAGACCAGTCAAAGCCAAGCCGTAGGGGTGCTTGTCAATGAAATAGATATGAGAATTGAGAAAGAATAAAAGAACTCTTAAGTCATTTCTATAAAACTGGTTCACTCCTCATTGTCTTGGCATCCATGTGTGTGTGTGCGCATGCGCAAAACATGCACGTGAGATGTGTTTTTTATGTGGGAATTATTGATTATTGAATACAAGGAGAAGCTTGTTTCCAGGATGGATTTCCATTTTCATGTTCACAGTCCTCTTTGTCTTGTTAACATAAAAGAATGTCCCTGCAGGTTGTAACAGTAGCAAAATTTCAAGGAGGTGGTGCCTTCAACGTTATTCCAGATTCTGTCACAATTGGTGGCACCTTCCGAGCTTTTTCAAAAGAAAGTTTCATGCAGCTAAGACAGCGTATTGAGCAGGTATGTCAATTTGAAATCAGATCCATTTATATGGACAAGTGAAACTACCTGACCTCAATTTTCCTATGTACATCATCAACTCAACTATCTCCTATTTGTTGTTTTCTTTCTTATGATTTTTGGAACTAAATAGCTTGATCATAAGCATGTAGGGATTATATAATGCTATTAAACCTTTTTTGAATGCATACATGAAATTGCCAAATATAATAATTAATTTACAATTTGCTCTAAATTTATGACCACATATATCATGGATAACTGGTTAATTTCACACACATAACACAACTTGAACAGTTTTAATGAGCTATACTGTATTCATATGCATAGAAATTAAAGACAAGTAAACAGCCCACAAGCAAAATGTTCATGCTTACATTCTTCGAAGAGATACTATCTCTTCTTACCAATCTCAGTTCAGTTCCTTTGGGGATCACTCTGGGAGTAATATTCTAAATGCACGCACTAGGCTGACGTGAGAGAAGGCCAAAACATCCCCAAAAGAGGGAATTTAACCTTGATTGTAATGTAAGAAAAAAAAAAAGAAGAAGGCAAAAGTACCATTTTCATTCCTAAACTTTGACTCAAGTTTCAATTCAATTTTGTCCTTAAGGCCAATGTCGTCTAAATTGTTAATAACAAACACTAATGTGGCAAAATTGTGTTAGTACCTATTCATCCAGTTATGTTGAGGTTAGATATACAATTGAAATGACAAAATTGCCTCTCTTAGTTATGTTAAAGTTAGATATACAATTGAAATGACAAAATTGCCTCTCTTAGTTATGTTAAAGTTAGATATACAATTGAAATGACAAAATTGCCTCTCTTTCCTTCACTTTCAATTGTTGGCGTCCCCTTTACTTGAGGGGCAATTTTGTCATTTCAAATGTATCTCTGACAAGGACATGCCTAGTTGGAGGAATTGGCTCTAACGTGTGTAATAGAGGTGGTTATAAATGAGATATCTAAAGAGTTGGTCATTGATAGAGCTCAATGGCGTCGTGCGATCCATGTAGCCGACCCCACTTAGTTGGATAAGGCTATGTTGTTGTGTGTAATAGAGGTGGTTGCATCAGCATTTGCCACTAACAACTTAGATAGTGTTGGCATTAGGAAAAAATTGAAACTAATTGGAAAAGTGTGAGACAAAATTAATATAAAATACAGTTTTAGTACGAAATTGAAATTTAAGCCAAAGCATAGGGATGAAAATGGTACTTTTGCCCCCAAAAAAAAGGTTGAATGCTTATTGTTATTTTCCATGCAGTCCTATTAGGGCTGAGGCTGGTTTCCTTGTGCAGGTTATTGCTGGACAAGCTGCTGTGCAGAGGTGCAGTGCAACAATTAGCTTCCTTGAGAAAGAGAAACCCTTCTTCCCTGCAACTGTAAATGACGGTGACTTGCACGATCATTTTCGACAAGTAGCTGGGGATTTGCTCGGTATCAATAATGTTAGAGACATGCAACCATTGATGGGATCTGAGGACTTTGCATTCTATCAAGAGGCTATACCTGGCTACTTCTTTCTTCTTGGAATGGAGAATGCCTCAGTTGAAAAGCTTGCGTCAGTACACTCACCCCATTTCAAAATCAATGAAGATGTTCTTCCTTATGGAGCTGCACTTCATGCATCACTAGCTGCTAGTTATCTCCTCAAGTTTCAGCAGAATGTGCCAGAGCAAGGTAAATATCATGATGAATTGTAAAAGTCACAATAATTAAAACTTAAAGCCGATGTTGGTTTCTTTCTTGGAGCAGTGACCTGATATTGGGGCATGGGTTTGGTTTTGCTCTTGCTTCAGTTATAAAGCATTTAAATCCAAATTGTCTTCCTAAGGGCCTGTGCGTATATATCATAACTGTCAAATCCTTATTTTTTTCTCAGTTTTAATCTTAAAGATGTCTTTAATGTGCATTTTCACTTGTTCATTGGTCTGATAAATGGAGAATTAATATTCTTTTTTGTGATAAAAAGTTTTATTCAGAAGAAAAGAGATAACAGAAAGTTGGTAGATTTTTTTTTAAAAAAATCTCAATGTATATCTTAGCAGTAAGCATCAAGGCAAATTGAATAATTGAAGACAGTTTTGTCATTTTAAGTGTATATATAATGTGGATGTACCTAGTTGAATGAGTTGACGTATGGTTGTCACATCACCTTTTGCTATTAACAATATAGATGCGTTGAGTTTAGGGATAAAATTGAAACTAATTAAAAAAATATGAGAGAAAATTGAAATAAAGTAAAAATTTTGAGACAAAATTGGAACTCGGGTCAAAGTTTAAGATGTAAATGGTACTTTTGCTTATATTAAACAAACTTTCTTTGTGCATCATGGCTCTGGCCTATCTTTAGAAACTGCAAGCTATAACCACTGCAGTAATATAACACTAGGGTGACTAGCAATTCAACAAATCATTAATATGTATGTTGGGTATAATAAGCTCTAATTTATGTCAAATGTCCTGTACATCTAAATGCTGCAAAGAGCAACTCAATTTAATAATCTCTTGTGACTAAGATGGAGTTAGCCTAAACAGAAAAAAATTTATCAGGGAACCTGATCTATCAAAGACAGGCTAATCAAACGAATCATGTATACGTATACTTATAACATGTCTATTCATAATTGATTTGATTTGCCTATCTTTCATCTACCTGAACTTTCATTTCAAATCCCTAGAATCCGGGACGCTATATCTAAGATAGCACCAATAGCATCAGGAGAAAACTTTCTTGCAAACAAGAAACAAAGCGAAGAAGGATGGTCATTATAGGAGCAAGTATGATCATGCAGAATCCGCCGGAAGAACTCCTCACTGATTTCGTCCTTCACAAACATGGCTGGGTGGGCCCCACCCCTTGACCAGTCAACATAATGGAGGCTCCTATTGGCCAAAAGATGAGGAGTGTTTATAGTGAGCATGGTCTGGAAATAGTGTTCATCCACATAACACGCATGTGGCTTGCAGAAATCTCTGAACTTGGGATAGTAGGTTTTGTCCTGCACAATCCACACTGCAAGTTCCCTGTTAACTTGGAACCACTGAGGTCCTTTTCTCCAGTCATTGAGGCTGATGAGAGGAGCCATCTGGTCGTTGTAGCGGCCTCTTCCGTAGGGACCGGGTTCGTCGAATGCACCCATGAAGCTGTGATATGACTGTGATATGTAGTTGTAGACTGTAGTGAAGTTCTGCAGGGGAATGCAGGACTCAGACAAGAGGATGAAGTATTCATTTGAGAGATCAAGCATTGCATTGGCTAGGAGTCTTCTTTCTGAATCACACATGCTCATTGTCCCCCACTCTGTTGGCTGTAAATGAAAATATATGTATTGCTAAGTGGTGTCATAATTCAAAGCAAAAGGTTTAACATTGAAAAAGAAAGAGGAAATTACTGATTTAGTCCCTAAAAGATTACAATTATTTCAATTTATTTGAAAAATTGTGTTTGTTCTAATCTAGTTCCTCTTTTTGTCCAAGTGACTTTTAACTATAAAAATTTTGAGATTTAGTGATGGTAGATTTTGTAATTTAGCAATGAAAATAACCAAATTAAGACAAATACAATCTTTTAGGAGTTAAATTGAGATTCTTGATCCTTCAAGGACTAAAATGAAAAAATTGTAATCTTTCAAAAACTAAGTCTGTAATTTACTCAAAAAGAAAAATGCTGGGCTTGGTCTACTATTGATGAAGCATCTGGATGATAAATATACCAGAGATTTTAGGCTCAAGTCTCCTTTTGCGAAGGTTAAATCTTAGTCATTTGTAATCAGTTGCTTAACCAACAATGAATAATGTTAATTGATGTAGTGTCTTTTGCTTTCAAGTTAGAGAAATATTGAAGCATTGGTAAGTTTAAGCAAACTACTGATTTAGCTCTTGAAAATTATAATTTTTTTAATTTAATTTTAAAAAATTAAGTATCATAATTTAATCTTTAAAATATTATATTTATTTTAATTTGATTATTTTCGTTGTTAAATCACAAAATCTATTGTTGATAAATTTTTTAATTTTTGTTATTAAAAGTCACTTGACAGAAAGATGACTAAATTGAAACAAATATTTTTAAGGATTAAGTTGAGGCAAATGTAATTATTTGGGGACTAAATTAGTGATTTAGTCTATTTTAAAAGTAAGGGAATTCTTCTACCATACAGACATCCAGAAAAAAAAGTGATGCCATTTTTTTTGCCCTTTTGTTTTAGATAGAAGGATTTATCAGAACTGAGAGTGCAAAGAAGGAGGATAAGAATATATCCTTCAAAATAAAAACTCATCAGAAAAAATAGCAATTTGTATAGGAACTACAAAGGCAAAACCCCAAAAATGTCATAACAAGAGATTCATCTCCTCAAAATCACAAAAAAAAAAAACCTCTTTTAAATCCACACCTGAGACATTATTACTGGGTTTTTTCCTGTGTAGGCTTGCTTTACCACCATATCTATGAACATCATTTGCAAATCACTGAGAATCAACTATTAAAAATTGGAGTAAATTGTTAATTTGGCCTTTAAAATATTATAATTTTTTAATTTAATCTTTGTAAGATCAAGTATATTTCAATTTAATTAGTTTTAAAAAAATCACGAGTCTTAACAACAAAAATGATCAAATTAAGAAAATTGATATCTTTTAGAAACTAATTAAGAACACTAAATCTTTTAAGTACGAAAAATATAATAATTAAGCACTCTCTCTAAAAATTGAGCTTGCACTATGACATGTACATACAGAATGGCAGAGGAGGTGAGCTTTCAGAAGCATTCTACATTGAAAGGAAGAGTAAAATAAGATCAATTAACCATACCAACAAAAGGACTTGAATTTAGCCATCACTTCCTTGAAATTATAAATTAATCAGCATTCATTATAAACGCTTACAAAGAAACAAATAGGCTTATGCCTCACACTATAACCTTAATGGCATTCACGTCAATGAAAGATCAATTCATGCATGAGCTATATAGTTTGTTCATTACCCTTACATACACAAACCATTTAGTATAGGGTAGAAATTTTCATCGATAATAACAAACCAGAACTATAAACAACATTCAAGCATGAGAAAATAACATAAATGCTGCTACTTTTCTAAGAAATAGGATAAACTACACTATCATCCCGTAAAAGCTTGATTAAATAATACTTAACAGTTAACACCACTTACTATCATATTTAAATTAAGGTAAAATTAATTTTTATATCTCTAATATTTACACAAAATTTTAATTTCATCCTTAAACTTCTTTTACGTCAGTTATGTCCTAATGTTTTATTTTTATTTCAAATTTATCATTTTTACTAGCGTCATCTATTTCACTGACAAAAAATATTGAGTTAGAGTTATAATATATTTCGTCAGTGAAATAAATAATATTAGTAAAAAAAATATATTTAAAACAAAAATAAAATATGTATAAGTCATAGCTGACAGAAAAAAAAAAGTGAGGAAGTAAAAAATACTTTAGTCCAAAATTAAAGCTTCAATTTCGTAATGTTAATATCAATTTAACTACTTTCACTACTATGTGGAAAATAAAATTAGTCTCATGTTGTGTAAAAAATTAATTAATTTCACAGAAAATGAATTGAAATGGAGGTCTTTGCAACATATATCGAAACTTGGAGAGAGACGAGTGCAATATTTAAAACTAGAGAGGTGCTAGGTGTAATTTATCAAATAATGTAAGAATGCTGTATATGTATGTATATACCTGGCTTGGGATTTGTCTCCTGTAAAACACTGAAGAAGGAGGGAAATCATCGTTGTATGAAGGAGGTGAATGGATATAGATGGAAAAGAGATGGTGATGGGCTTTGAAGAACCTCTCCCACAGAGGGGCCATAGGCAAGGGTCCTTTGGTCAAGAACATGAAGGCGATTTTGGGGACTCTGATATAAGGGTAGTCCTTGATTGCAGGCACAAAAGAGGCCCTCCAGAAGAGCTCAGTGTCATTCATAGCGTGCAGCAAGGTTAGGGGTGGCCTTATCCAGCTCTCCACACTGAAGGGCTCCTTCAGGCATGGCCTGCAGCTGCCTTCGGAGTGTATCAGAGGGACGACGTTGGTGCTACGGAGGCCGAAGTGGCGGACCATGTACATGCTCGCCATGGATGCACAGAAGGCGATGATGAGGAAGATGGAGAAGAACTGAAGAAGCCCTAGCGGGAAAGGTCTCGCCTGTGTAGGCCTTATAGGGGTAGGATTCTCCTTCGTCTCCTTCCCTTCCTCCAACCCCAACGCCACCACCCTCTGCATGCATGCATGCACGGCATGCCAGATATACAAACTTGTCAAAACTCAAAACCTCATATGTAAAATCTACACTAAGTTTACAATTAGTCCCTAAAAATATACAAGTCGATTGTTTAGTAATTGAAAGTTTAATTCTACGTATTATAGTCTTTGAATATTATGAACTCATTAAATATCATTATTGAGTCTGTTCTTCTAAGAGATAGAAAAATATACAATTTAGTCTCGCAAAAGATTAATTTGTAGTGACGAGTCCATACTTTCTAGGGTTAACTCATTCAACATTTAGGACTAGTTTAGTTTGAGTATTTTATGTTTTTATTTTCACTGAAAATAAAAAATATGTTTGAAAATGTATTTGGTTGAGTTTAATGAAAATGTTTTTTTAAAAATATTTCTTAAAATAGGCCCAAATATGAAAAAAACTAAAAAAATATTTTTAATGTTTCAGCAAATAAAGACTGAAAATGAAAATAAGAAATGTTTTCACAAACTAAATATGTCCTTAAATTTCAAAGACTAAACAATAAGAGTTATATCTTTCAAGGACCAATTTGTATGTTTACACTAAAATCTACAAGATATTGATACCAGGTATGATATAGAGTAAATTATTGATTTAATCATGAAAGATTAATTTTTTTTTAATTTGGTCCTTAAAAGGCCAAGCATCTCAATTTAGTTATTGAAATATTGTATTTGTTTTAATTTGCTTCCTTATTTGGTTAGAGTGAACTTTAGCAACGAAAAATTTGACATTTAGCAACGATAAATTTTGTAATTTAGCTACAAAAAGAACTAAATTAAGACAAGTACAATTTTTCATGAATAAATTAAAACATTTGATTTTTTAAGAACCGAACAGAAGAAAATGTAATATTTCATGCGCTAAATTATTGATGTACTCTGTGATACACAGACACTGATGTACTATAATGCATGTTATGTTTAGATATGATCTGAAATGTAGTATTGAATCTGATGCATGTATCAATAAGCAAATCCAGATCATGGCAAATAGAGACCAACAGAAAAAGTGTTTGATGAATTAATATGAAACAAAATCAAAACTTGAAGATCATGCAATATTAATATTAAAATTGAAATTACCATGTGATCAGTTGGTTCGTGAATGCAGAGGATTTCAGAATGGCTTCAGGGATCGGCTCTGCCTCTGAGAATTAATAATGTCTGTATATTGAAAGCTCAGAGAGAGTGAAAAAAGATGACGACGATGGCGATTGATTTTGTGTGTCGTTTTGGATTGGGATCTGAGATTGCTTTTGGGTATTTTCTCTGCGTTCTACGTTGTTTGAAACATTACGATGCATCGATCCATTGTTGATCTCCTTAATTTTTTTTTATTTATTTTGTTATTTTTTTAATTTCTTCGTACCCTAGGACGAAGAAATTGAAGTGAGGTGATGTATACATCTCTACAAGAGAATCAAGACTTCGTATTTCCCCCACAATTTCCTCGTGTAAGATATTTGCTTGTTTGCTTTCATGCACGTGTAGTGCGGCCGGCATATATACAGTTAAGTGCTGAAATATTTTGGTTTTCATATATTTTAATCTTTATATATATATATATATATAGAGAGAGAGAGAGAGAGAGAGAGAAACGGGCTAGCCAGGCTAGTTACAAGCTGTCCCATTTATAAACAGGTTTTTTTTATTGAAAATCAAGATTGTTTGCTATGATCCGCACCAATGGCGGATCCAAACCCCTTGGTCAGGGGGGACAAAATATAAATTTTAAAATATTGTAAGGGCCAAAATTAAAAAAAGTTTAAAATTTATGGACTAAAATATAAATTTTCAAAATATTATATTTAAAATTGTAATTTTAACCCAAAAAAAGGGGCTAATGTGAAAAGGAGGTTTAAAATTTAGGACCAAAATGTAAATTTTTAAAATATTATACATAAAACTGTAATTTTAGCCAAAAATTTAGGGGGTCAAAATAAAAAATTAAAATTTAAGGTCAAAATATTATACTTATAAATATAATTTTTACAAAAACTTAGGGGTGCACAACGTCGGTCCCCCCTGATATAAGGTTTAAAAAATTTTGGGGGTCAAAAATAAAAATTAGAGAGGGCAAAAACCAAAAACAATTTTTATATGAAAATTTTAAAATTTCAGGGGGTGTGTGGCTTCGCCATTGATCCGCAGATGTGCCACTTTTTTAATATTTAAATAATATAATTTTAAACTTTTTTAATAAAAAAATTTAATATATTTTTTATTAAAATATAATTTATATGTATAAAACATTACTTTTTTAATATTTTTAATTAATCAATAACTTTAATTTTTTAATATTTTCTTTTTAAATTAACTATATTATATTTAAATTTAAAAATTCTATATTTATTTTTAAAAAATTACAAAATTTTCATTTTCAAATTTATTATATTTATTGAATATAATGTTATAAAATAAAAAATATGATAAAGTGAGATTATTTATACTAAATAATAACGTTCAGAAAATTAGACCAGTCATTAAATCAGTGGAGGTGCTAACACAAAAATTAATGGTAGGAATGTAGTCAAACTGATAATATTTAAAAAATATTAAAAAATAAAATATATGATTAAAATTATTAAAATAATTTACATAATTATAATGTTACTATTTATTTTAAAAAATAATAACAATTTTCATTTTCGTATTATCTCTTATGTGCTTTTTGTAAGAGAGAGAAGAGAGTAATGATTCCTAATTTTATATATATTAAAATACTTTTCGAGAGTAAAGAAAGAGAGAGAAGGAGGAAAAGTAAATGATTATGGAAAAATGGAGGGAGCATAGGAAAGTAGACCACATTGAGAAATGAGAACACACTTATGCCAATCTGCTTCTTTTTCTCATAGTATCTTTAATTGTATAACTCTAATGAGTTACATATTGTGGGTCTTATTATGCCATATCACCACTTTTAACTTTAAGCAATTATTCATTACTTTGAACTACTCTCAACTCTAATAGTGCAACTCGTAAGAACTTATAAATGGGTCCAAAAGCAACTCTCCACTATTTTAATTAATACAAAATAATTAATGTAGATGTATTTAATGTTTACTTTTTTATTTTTATTATTTTTTTAAGAATTGGTTATTATATAAAAATGATATTTACTTGTGACAGCCATACTGACGAATTCCAATGGTAAAACTCAATAAGAACCGATTCTTATTTTTAAGAACCCTTTAAAAACCTCAATTGAATATGCTCTTTGTAATACCCGTTAATTTCAGAATATAATTCGCTTAAGAGTATTTTAGAATTTCATAACGTTACTTTAGTTATTTATTTTGGTCATTTTTAATTTTCATATTTAATTGTTCTCTTTGAATATTATTTATGAAAATTGAGTTAAATGACTGGACTAAATATTTGCACCATGTGGGATATATTCTAAGAATAGTGAAATTCATGGAAAAGTGGTATAAAAATGGTCAATTAGTCCATTTATTGTAAATTGACTGGATGGGTTTGGATGTTGGGTTATGGATACCCATGGGTTATTAAATAACCCATTAGAAATATTTAATATAAAGTTTCAATAGTACCCCCTCATTTTCTCACTCAGCCGAAGGAAGGCAAAAAAGCGTTTTCTCTCATTTCTTCATCCTCTTCCGAAATCCTTTCCTTGATCTTCAGAGTTTTGATTATTTGTTCGGTTCAAAAGCTTTGTAAGGATAAAAGGTAAGCTTTAATCTCATTATTTTCCTCAAATTTCAGTTTATATGGAAGATTAGAGGAGGTTTTGTTCTTGAAGATTTTGATGATAATTCGTGAAACTCAGTTGTTTTAGAAGTTATATTTGAGTTATAATCGGTTAAAAGAGTTGAAATTCTGGTTTTGAAACAAGAAAGGAAAGGATGAATTTGTGAGAAATTTCTGTAAAAACTTCTGCAAAACTCGAGTTACTGTAGCGACCAGAAATTTCGAAAAAAATCTGGAAAATTTTCTTTGGGTACTGTAGCAGTTACTGTAGTGTCGGCAGTCAATGGTACTGTAGCAGTCAACGTACTGTAGCGAACCGTTACTGTAGCAAACCGTTACTGTAGCAATCAGAAAATTTTACGTATTTTCGTGATTTTGTTTCCTTTCTTATGTTTCCTTGTAATATATTTTACTAGGAAATTTTCCTACACAAATTCTAGTGTGGAACAAGGTAAACTTGGACAAACATCAAGGTGAGTGAATAACCTTGCTAAGCTAATTTGATATTACTAGTCAAAGTACAATATAAGTCCCATTTACAATATTATTTGGATATTAATTGATCAATTTTTCATATGACAGTATATGATGATTGATATATTTTTTTACAGAAATTCAAAGGAATAAGTGTATGTATAAATGATTTTATTTCATGGAAATTGTACTATGTGAGAAGTTCTCACTATCTTATTAATGAGTAAAGATCTACGGGATCTAATACATGAGTTTGAAAGGGTTAAAGTCCCATACTACTCAGTGCATAACGATGAAAAACTATACACGAGTTTGAAAGGGTTAGAGTCCCATACTACTCGCTGTATATCTATGAGAACTTATTCACGAGTTTGAAAGGGTTAGAGTCCCATACTACTCGGTGTATATCTATGAGAACTTATTCACGAGTTTGAAAGGGTTAGAGTCTCATACTACTCGGTGTATATCTATGAGAACTTATTCACGAATTTGAAAGGGTTAGAGTCCCATACTACTCAATGTATAAGACAATTAATTATATGAGTAAATGTGGTATTTGTACTTTTGATATTTTATATAGTACAGTTATTTACTTACTGAGTTTTTAAATAAACTCACACTCCCTATGATTATTTTTTTCAGATACAGAAAACAAAGAACAAGAGTATCTGTTTGAAGATTAGAAGCCCCTTGGGATTATTCTCTATTTCTGTCTGGTGGGATACCAGTACTTATTAATGTGAATACTAGGAACGCTCTGTACTTACTATAGTTCTCCTAGGCTTGCGATGAGATAGAAATATCAGACTATGTATGTCTATATTTGCTTATCAGATGAATATAATTCTGTAGTGTGGAATGAATGGTTAAGGTTGAATGTAAAACCTTACAGAATATATGTAAATAACGTATGTTTGAGAATTTTATCAAATGAGTAGTATCTTTTCACATGCTCAATTTTTGGGGTGTGACACTCTTAGTCCTTACGTCTTTCCTTTTATTTCTCTTTCTCGCTCTCTTAATGTTGTTCTTCCCTTCCATTTCTCATTCAATCTCAATGTCACATCCCAAAATTTAGACATGTGAGATAAACATAAAATGCCTAGGGTGTACTTCCGTGGTACTCCTTAATCTCTATGAATATTCTTAATATTCATAACTATGCAAATCATAAATTTTTCAAGAAAGATATTTTGCATACATATTCAGAAAATATTCAACATTCATACATTACACAGTACTATACAAGCTTGCAAGCGTATGTGACCTACTAGATTACAGAGTATGTCCTAATCCTTTACCAAAAATTACATCCAAAAGCCCACTAAACGAAAGTGGAGTAGTACCACGAAAGGCTACTAATTGTTTTCCTCAACCATTGTAGTTGAAAAAAAAAATAATCATAGAGAGTGTGAGTTCATCAAAACTAAGTGAGAAAATGACTTTGCAACTTTAAAGCGTCACAAGTACAAATATCACATTTGCTAACATAGTCAATCTATCATTTATTTCACACAACCGTAGTATTACATTTGTTTAGATATTTGTATGATTTCTTGAGTGATCAAACCATCAATCACTTTACAAATGTGCCGTAGATTTGCGTATAATTTCTTGGGTGATCAAACCTTCAATCACTTTGCATTTGTGTCGTAGATACTTGTATAGAGTGATCTGGGAATTTAACCCTCAAACTCTTTGTGTATAGATAACTGTAGAATTGTATTCACCAGTAAGACAGTAAAAATTTATCACGCATTATAACTACCATAAATAGCTTAATTTATATATACATATATTCTTTTGAATTTTTATCAACAATCATATCAATCATCATATATTATTAACTGGAAGGTCGAATATTTAACATTTCAATAATATTGTAAATGAAACTTATATTGTAGTTTGTCTAATAACACCAAATTAGTTTTGCAAGGTTATTTACTCACATTGGTATTTGTCCAATTTTACTTTGAACCTTCTTCGAAGATGTGTAAGATGATGGAAGGTATTTCTCTCTACTCCAATCTAGTCACAACATCCCAAAAGATGTGAAAATGGATCAAAGAATCCATTCCTATAAGATAATTATGCAAAATTATATCAACGTCGCAAAATAGAGAAAATTTCCTACTACAATTTTGACCTTTGATTACTACTCTGGATATAACTCTCAAACAATAAATAATTTTCAAATGAAACTTGAACCATTAGAAACTAGACTCAAAGAACTTTCCAATGATATCTTATTTGCTAAAAATGGAATCTGGATGAAAGAGTTATGACTATTTTTAAATAATGCTACAGTGAAAAGTCAAACAATCAATGAATGGTCAACGATCAACACTGTTACAGTACCCCTCGAATTTGGAAAATTTCCAGGATAAAACAGTAACTCGCTATTTCCTTCTTAGTTTTTCATGATTTTGAGATCAAATCTTCACTATTTATCTTGATTTCTTCCATGAGTTTTTATCCTTGATGTTTTAAGGATTGTTTTGACACAAAAACCACCAATTTAAACCAACAATCCAAGTTCCAATCATCAAATTTTCATCAAAAACCCTAACTTTTCTTATTTGTTTGAATTTTATCTCTTTCAGCTTCGAAACCACGAATTTCTCCTAGTTTTCTCCAAATTTCTTGTTCTATAAATATTATCCAACATGTAGAAATGTTTTAAACCAACATCCACACTTAAATTCATCTATTAGAACCTCAAATCAAACCAAAAGGCCTTAAATCCGAAAATGAAAAAGAGATGGATGATGGAGCTTACCTCTTGCTTCAGAAATTCCAATGAGTCAAAAGATAATTGGAGAACCAAAGATTGATAAAATGAATTGAAAGAAAAGATGGAAGAGGTTGAGAGAAAACCACTTCCTCCTCTTGCTCCATAATGCCTCTTCGTAAAAAAAAATGGGAGAGGGAGAAAAGATGAAGACTTATTTTATGCTAGGTAGGTTAATGGGTGATCCATGGGTATCCATACCTAAATACCCAATCCACTTTGTCCAACCAATGAAATATCTCCATAATTAATTCCCAAATTAATTAAATTAAATCCCTCTTTCATAAACTCCATAGTTTATGAAAATATTACACACAGCATAAAAATATATAGTTCAATCATTGAGGTACACCCAAATTTCATAAATAATATTCAAAGAATTAATTAAATATGAAAAATTAAAATGACTAAATTAAATATTCCAAAACAAATAACTCCAAATTTGGCGGGTATTATACTTAACCAGAGTTATTTCACTTCCCCTTTTCTCACTCGTAACTCTTTCTCTCTGTAAATCTCTCTCTCTCTCTCTCTCTCTCTCTCTCTCTCTCTCTCTCTCGACTTTAGAGCCCTAAGCAATGTCCAAGTATGAGAAACATTTTTTGTTCTCAAAAATTCTCTAAGACCTTCAAGGAAGTTAGGGCCATTGAGGAGGATAAGCGGAAGGAGAGGCTTAATGGTGACCTCAGTGACGATGATGGCTCAAAGTCCTCACCCTATGACCATTCATGGTCCAACATGTTGCCAGAACTTCTCGAAGAGATCACACGCAGGCACAAGCTACAACGTTTTCTTCTTCTATTTTTTCTTTTGGTAGAAAAATGAAAGAATTGGCCAATCGAGGCACTCGACCGATTTTTTTGGTTTTCTCGATTTTGGACTAGTTTAACCAGTTTTGTAATACCTGTTAATTTCGAAATATAATTCGCTTGAAAGTATTTTAGAATTTTACAACGTTACTTTAGTTATTTATTTTGGTCATTTTTAATTTTCATATTTAATTGTTCTCTTTGAATATTATTTATGAAAATTGAGTTAAATGACTGGACTTAATATTTGCACCATGTGGGATATATTCTTAGAATGGTGAAATTCATGGAAAAGTGGTTTAAGAATGGTCAATTAGTCCATTAATTTTAATTTGACTGGATGGGTTTGGATGTTGAGTTATGGATACCCATGGGTTATTCAATAACCCATTAGAAACCCTTAATAAAATAAAAAACTTCCTACTTCCTTTATAATTCCAGTACCTGAAGCAAAGCAAAAGTGAACAGTGGCATTTGCTCTAATTTCTTCATCATCTTCTCAAATCTTTTCCTTAATCTTCAGAGTTTTGATTATTTGTTCCATTCAAAAGCCTTGTAAGGATCAAAGGTAAGCTTTAATCTCATTATTTTCCTTAAGTCTAAGTTTATATGGAAGATTAGAGGAGATTTTGTTCTTGAAGATTTTGATGATAATTCATGGATCTTAGTTGTTTTAGAGGTTATTTTTGAGTTAGGATTGAGTTATGGTCGGTTAAGAGAGATGAGATTTTAATTTTGAAACAAGGAATCAAAGGATAAAATTTTCTGGGAAATTTTCTGCAAAACTCGAATTTACTGTAGCAACCAGAAATTTTGGAAAAAATTTTCGAGTTTACTGTAGCAGTACTGTAGTGTCGGCAGTCAGCAGTACTGTAGCAGTCAACATCACTGTAGCAAACCGTCACTATAGAGAATCGTCACTGTAGCGAACTGTTACTGTAGCAATCAGAAAATATTGCATATTTTCGTGATTTTGTTTCCTTTCTTATGTTTCCTTGTAATATCTTTTACTAGGAAATTTTCCTACACAAATTCTAGTGTGGACAAGGTAAATTTGGACAAATATCAAGGTAAGTGAATAACCTTGCTAAGCTAGTTTGATATTACTAGTTAAAGTACAATATAAGTCTCATTTACAATATTATTTGGATATTAAGCAATCAATTTTTCATATGACAGTATATGATGATTGATATATTATTTTTTTACAGAAATTCAAAGGAATAAGAGTATGTATAAATTATTTTATTTCATGGCAATTGTACTATGTGATAAATTCTCATTATTATATTAATGAGTAAAGATCTACGGGATTTAATACATGAGTTTGAAAGGGTTAAAGTCCTATACTACTCAGTGCATAACTATGAAAACCTATACACGAGTTTGAAAGGGTTAGAGTTCCATACTACTCGGTGTATATCTATGAAATCTTATCCACGAGTTTGAAAGGGTTAGAGTCTCATACTACTCAATGTAGAAGACAATTAATTATATGAGTAAATATGGTATTTGTACTTTTGATATTCTATATAGTACAATCATTTACTTACTGAGTTTTAAATAAACTCACACTCCCTATGATTATCTTTTCAGATACAGAAAACAAGGAAGAAGAGTATTCGATTGAAGATTATAAGCTCCTTGGAGTTATTCTCTATTTCTGTCTAGTGGGATACCAATACTTATTAATGTGAATACTAGGAACGCTCTGTACTTTTTATAGGTCTCCTAGGCTTGCGATAAGATAAAAATATCAGATTATGTATGTCTATATTTGTTTATCAAATGAATATAATTTTGTCGTGTGGAATGAATAATAGAGGTTGAATGTAAAACCTCACAGAATATATGTGAATAACTCATGTTTGAGAATTTTATTATAAGTAATTGTAGATATTAAGATTGTCCAGGATTTCTTAAAAATAGTATCTTTTATTAGGAAAATTTCCTAGTAAAAGATATTACAAGGAAACATAAGAAAGGAAACAAAATCACTAAAATATGTAATATTTTCTGATTGCTACAGTGACGGTTTGCTACAGTGACGTTGACTGCTACAGTACTGCTGACTGCCGACACTACAGTAACTGCTGACTGCCGACACTACAGTAACTGCTATAGTAAACTCAAAAAGTTTTTCCAAAATTTCTGGTTGCTACAATAAATTCGAGTTTTGCAGAAAATTTCCCAAAAAATTTTATCCTTTGATTCCTTGTTTCAAAACTAGACTCTCATCTCTCTTAACCGACCATAACTCAATCCTAACTCAAAAATAACCTCTAAAATAACTAAGATCCATGAATTATCATCAAAATCTTCAAGAACAAAATCTCCTATAATCTTCCATATAAACTTAGACTTAAGGAAAATAATGAGATTAAAGCTTACCTTTGATCCTTACAAGGCTTTTGAACCGAACAAATAATCAAAACTTTGAAGATCAAGGAAAAGATTTGAGAAGAGGATGAAGAAATTAGAGCAAATGCCACTGTTCACTTTTGCTTTGCTTCAGGTACGGGAATTATGAAGGAAGTAGGAAGTTTTTTATCTTATTAAGGGTTTCTAATAGGTTATTGAATAACCCATGGGTATCCATAACCCAACATCCAAACACATCCAGTCAAATTAAAATTAATGGACTAATTGACCATTCTTAAACCACTTTTCCATGAATTTCACCATTCTAAGAATATATCCCACATGGTACAAATATTCAGTCTAGTCATTTAACTCAATTTTCATAAATAATATTCAAAGAGAACAATTAAATATGAAAATTAAAAATGACCAAAATAAATAACTAAAGTAACGTTGTAAAATTCTAAAATACTCTCAAGCGAATTATATTTCGAAATTAACGGGTATTACAAGTTTAATCTCTCTATGGTTTTCAGGCATGTTTTAGACCAGGCGATTGGCTTGTTCGCCAGTTTTCCAGTCAAACTGACTGGTCTGATTTTTTTAACATTGCTAAATAATATACTTTTTTTTAAAAAAATAAAATAAACAAGGCGGCTTGTTTAGATCCATTTTTTTTAAAAAAATATATTCAAATTTGTATGAAAATCTAGAAAAATATGCACTTACGAAGAATCGAACTATATCTTCTCACCTATAGGTTGTGTGTCTTACTATTTTGCTATCAACTTCTTCTTAATTTATATGGGTAAAATATTATATATATATATAAGATGCTAAAATTATTCTAACTCAAAAACTAAAATATTCATGTGACAAGATGACAAAAACTAAAATGGAAAAGACATTCAATTTAACAAAAAATAAGTACATTATTACTAATAAATTAGGAGAGAAGAAAAAATTATATTCATATAATTATTTGATGTAAAAAAATTAAATAAAGAAAAATTAAAGAGGATAAAGAAAAAATTTTATATAATCATCTAATTTAAAAAATAACAATAAAATATTTTTAAAAATTATTTGTAATTTTATGGCAAAAAATTATTTATGAATATTTTTATTTTAATTATTTATGATTAATGACTATGGTTTTAAGACTTTGAAGTGTGAAATTTACATATAAATTATTTATTTTACTTAGTTTTAAATTTATTTATAAACAAATATAAGTATATATATTTATTTATCTGTTTTATCAATTGATCCGATAACTCGACGGTTGAACCAGTGACCCGATGACCTGTAGGTCAGCCCAGATCAATGACTGAACCAGTTTAAAAAACATTGCTTAGAAGTGAGCACACTTTACTCTTATCAATTTTTAAGCTTAATAAAATACTCCCTCAAACTTTTATCTTGTTGCAAAATACCTCAACTGATGAGCAAAGGTCACGTCGTCCTTCTTGTCACATTTTTAGGAATTGGCTCTGTCATTGACCTGAAGAGGAGGTCACTAATCTAATCGCTAAGTCACCGAGTTAATTAATAAACGAATATAATAAATAATATATATATATGTGTGTGTGTGTGTGTGTGTACACGCGGGAGCATGTGCGTGGGTGTGTGTTCATATATAAATATTAAAGTAAGTAAAACAAATAATTTATATATTTATTTCACAATCAAAATATTCTAAAAAATGTATCATAAAACAATTTAGGACACACATTCCATATGTAGTAAATAAATATATATGATCCTTTATAATTAAATTAATAAATTATAAAAATAAAATTAAAAGTAAATTATTTTTGAGTTTTGACTGTTATTTTTAATACTATATGATACTATAAATTTTTTTGCTATCATTGTTTAACTTTTATGATTTGAAATCATTTTACATAAAGTAGTAATATAATTTGCACAAAATAATAATATTTTATATTTTATAATATTATGTCTAATATATATATATATATATATACACACACATACTTCTTAGCATATATTAGGTAACAGGAAATTCTAACTATGATGATTAAAGTTGTTACTTTTTATCCATAATGTCATTGATTCTATTCCTCCTAGCTAATACCTATTTTGCTCCTACTCTCATGTTATGGAATTAAGTGAAAAATAAATAAATAATAGTCACATGTCAATTGACTCATCGGATCGATTGGATTTTGGTAAGGTCAAATGAGTCTTGACCAAGTCGGCTCCAACCTAGTTTGATTAGGTGACCCAACCTAGGTTACCCTTTGGATCATGATTCTTGGGTCGACTCGGGACGTTTTGAGATGGATCCAAAAACATTGCTCCATACACCACATCATGCTACCACCTCATTCCAACCAAGAAAAAATAAATAAAAGAATCTGAGAGCCAATCACCCAACCACACCAATTAGGTGTGGTGATGCCTTGGATCTATCGGCATTGGACGATTGGTGAGCACCTAGTAGGGGATCTAAGTCCACCAATTAGACATCCAACCACATCATTCTTTACAAAGAGGCATATTTAGGCCATGTTTGGTAGTAATTAAAGTAAAAAAATGCAATTAATTAAAGGAACTGCAATCCATTTCCTCCAATAACCAACATTGAAGTGGTATACATTGCTATGAAGTGTCTAAAAATCCTCAAACTCTTAATATATATATATATTTGGTTGTTTTGGGACATTTATGTAAATTTAATTATAATTATTCCATTTCCCTCACTTTAAAACTCATATCAAATAAAATAATTCATTTCCTTCTCATATCATGTTAAACATAATTTTTTTTATTTTTATGCCGTTTTCATTTTCCTTTCTTTTTACCTTATAGATATTAAAGTAAGTATAACAAATAATTTATATGCTTATTTCACAATCAAAATATCCTAAAAATGTATCTTAAAGCAATTTAACACACAAATCCCATATGTAGTAAATAAATATATATAATCTTTTATAATTAAATTAATAAAATATAAAAATAAAATTAAAAGTAAATTATTTTTTAATATTTGATTGTTATTTTTAATACTATATGATACTATAAATTTTTTTGCTAACATTGTTTAACTTTTATGATTTGAAATCATTTTACATAAAACAGTAATATGATTTGCATAAAATAATAACATTTTATATTTTATAATATTATGTCTAATATATATAATTCTTAGCATATATTAGGCATCAAGAGGTTCTAACTATGATGGTTAAAGTTGTTGCTCCTTATCCATAATGTCATTGATTCTATTCCTCCTAACTAATACCTATTTTGCTTCTATTCCCATGTTATGGAAGCAAAAAAAAAGTCACATGTCAATTAACTCATCGGATCGATTGGGTTTTAGTAAGATCAAATTCCAATCTAGTTGATTAGATGACCCAACCTAAGTTACCCTATGGATAATGATTTTGGGATGACTCGAGACGTTTTGAGATGGATCCAAAAACATTGTTTTATACACCACATCATGCTACCACCCCATTCCAACCAAGAAAAAAAAAAGAATCTGACAACCAATCACCCAACCACACCAATTAGGCGTGGTGATACCTTGGATCCATGAGCATCGGACGATTGGCAAGCACCCAACAGGAGATCTAAGTCCACTAATTATATCCAGCCACATAATTCTTTACAAAGAGGCATATTTAGGCCATGTTTGGTAGTAATTAAAGTAAAAGAATGCAATTGTTGAGCCAAATTTTGACTGTTTGATATTAATTAAAGGCACTGCAATCCATTTCCTCCAGTAACCAACATTGAAGTGGATTACATTGCTATGAAGTGTCTAAAATATCCGCAACTCTTATAATATATATATATATATATATATTGACCTGAATAATCTAATAATAATCTACATATCCGTCGCTTAGTGGGCTCAGATAAATTCATTTCATTTTTCTTTATTTTTTTAGCCCATAAATTGAATTCACGAGCTAATCTACTAGTTTTTTTCTACAGAATAGATACATGTTGTTGGGCCTGTGAAGTAGGCCCATTATTGTTCGTCTGCATTTAGTGTTCGGGTTATTTCTTGCATAATGGTGGCAACCTCTTGAGCTCTAATATTGTGGAGTTTGAACTCAAGGTCTTCGTCTTCTGCAATAATTTCTTTAACTTCTTGGTAGCAATCATATGGTTTTCGAGTTGTTCCCATCTTAATAAGATTGATTGGAGGATAATACTTGTCTGGAGTTACTTCATAAATAGTTGAATAGAACCAGATATACATATGATACTAGGTAATAATTTTAGAATAGTGTTTAGCTGACTCAATAATGTGTTGGGGTAAGTCGGCCAATTCTCTGAGATCTTTACTGGGATAAATAGTTTGGATAAAGCCATAGGTAAATAAGGTTTTAACTAATTTTAGGTTAGTTCCTGGCATGATAATGGTTTTGTTTAATGCATAGTGAGATGCATATCTAATAGTTTTTTCTGGTATGGAGAGGGTACTAGTCTTTTTTATCAACATAAGAAGAAAATCATATTGTTCTTTTCTGTGAAAGTTAGAGGAATTTGGATCAGGCTTTTTGGATTTTGGTGACTTACTAGATTGGGCTTGGTCTTTCATAATTTGTGATAATGGGATTACTTGTGGTGGCACCATCATAGCTGGTATCAATAATTTTGGTTCTTCTGGCTTGGGCTTACTGGACTCGGATTTGAATGTAAGATCCGATACTATTTTTTCAATATTTTCAATTCTTTAGGTCAATCCTTCTGGTCCAGATATTTTTTCAAATAATATTCTTATTTGGCCATAGAAGTCATCGATACTATTCGCAAGATTATTAAGCTCGGTAGACATTAATCCTTGAAGCATAGCAATACTAGCTTCTAAGATATTAGTCTTTAATAGTAGTTGATCAACAAGAGATAACTCTTGGTTACTATTTTCGTTTACTGGCGCTTCTGGATGATTACTTTCCATAATTGCACCTGCTCAAATAATCAGCAATCAAATTATTTTGTCCCTTAATATACTCAATAGTATAATCATAATAAGCTAAATCCATTTACCATTTTATTACTTAATTTATAAGTATTTACTCCTTTATCAAGCCAATACTTTACTTGAGTATTATCTGTTTTAATAATAAAGGTTGTATTTACTATAAATAATTCAAACTTTTCTATTGCTTTGACTATTGCTAAAAATTCTTTCCAATTACTATGATATTTACTTTGACTATCATTAAGTTTTCCACTTGCATACCTGGTAATATAGTCTTCTCCTTTATGTTCATAGTATAATGCTCCCCAATAATTATCAGATGAATCAGTATAAATAATTCATTTAATATCTTTTATTTTTGGAATATTTAATTTTGGTAAATTTCTACATAATTCTTTAATTTGGTTGACTATGTTTCTATATTATTATCCCATGTCCATATACTCCTTTCTCCTGCTAACTTAGATATTTTAGCTGTTAATTTTGACAAATTGGGAATATAATGTCTAGCCTGATTTACTAATCCTAAAAATGATTGTAATTCTTTTTTATTTGTAATTTTCTTAAAATCTAATACCTTTTTACTAATATGTTCCTGAAGTTGAATTCCTTCAGGTGTTCTTCAGGTGTTATAATTTGTTCTAAAAAAGATATAGTGGTTTTCCTAAGTTCTGTTTTTTGAGGTGATATATTTAATCCTTTGGTCTCTATAATTTCTATAAATTTATTCAAGTGTTCTTCATGTACTTGTTCATTTTTGGAAAATACTAAAATATCATTTATATATATTACTGCAAAATATTTAATTGGTTCTAATAATTTAGAAACATATTCCTGAAATATACTAGGGCTATTATTAAATCTCATAGGTAATACATTCCATTCAAATAATCCTTCTGAGGTGCTAAATCCTATATACTTTTTACTATCTTCTGCTAACTTTACTTGGTAAAATCTTGACTTACAATCAAATTACTAAATATATTTTTTTTCCTTTTATGAGATTAAATAATAAATCTATTTTTGGAATTGGATATCTATTTTTAATAACTATTTGATTTAATCTTCTATAATCAATTACCATCCTAGATTTTCCTCTTTTTTGTTCACTATGTTTTATTACTATCATTGCTGGTGATGAATAATCTGATTTACTTTCTCTAATTAAATCATACTTTTTAAGCTTAGTTATATGCATAATAAATTATTTTTTCTCAGTTTCTGTCCAAGGGTATGGTTTACAATTTATTTGTTTACTATAATCCTTTAATTTGATAGTTGCTATGGGTTTAGATTTTTTCCAATGTACTAATGAATTTTCACTATAGTTTTCTTTAATTCTTTGTTCTATTGTTTTGGTTATCATTATTGATAATTTAGGTAAATTTTCTTGGATTTCTATGGCTTTACTATTTGGTATAAATTGTATTTCATTGTCTTTATATTTCTTTTGAAAAGTTTCATTTTTTCTTCTATAAGGTCTAGTTATTCTTATTTCCCATGCTTGGTGTTTACAATGTGTAGTTAAAATTAATACTTTGTTATGAAAAGTTATTGGATAATATTGTTCTAAAAAATCTAATCCTAGTAATATATCACAACTAATTTCATTATATTGATAAATTTTAGGGATTTTTAATTCATAATTTCCTATCTGTACATATACATCTTTTGCAGCTAATTCTAACATATGAATTTCATTTCCTGCACTAGTCATTCTTAATGGTGTATTTTCCTTTTTCCAATATTCTGGTGGTAAGACGTTATATTTGGCTGTCGTTAAACTTGTTCCAGTGTCTATTAATGCATGATACTTTCTTGACCTATATTTTTTATAATTAAGTTTAACTAAAATATAATATAACATTATATTAATTGTACTTTTGGAATTATTATTGTCTGATGATTTATTGTTATTAAGATTTGATTGTTTTTAATTCTATATGGTTTTACTTGATCTAAAAAGTCTTTTCCTAATATCATTTTATGTTCAGCATTGTTATTGATCATATTATCTACCCATAATTTTACTTGAATTATATCTCTTTTATTAAATCTTAAATTAGCGTTAGTCATTGTTCTTATTTCATCAATAATAATATTATCATCTGCTAATTGTAATTGCATATTACTATGTTCTTCTGTCAGGTCTATTATTGCTATAATTTCTTGCCATACGTTATTTTTTCTGATTTCTAATAATACTAAATTTTTGGTATTGGTTAAATCTATTTGAGTTGGTCTTATTTCTGGTAATCTTGAGGTTATTGGTATTTCAGCTAATCTCATTCTTCCTATGTCTGGATAATTTCTATGACTTTGGGTTCTAGTTAATGGTCTACTACTATAACTACTTTGTGGTCTTTCATATTCTATACTATATCTTGGTTGATTCAGATTTATATTTAATGATCTATTTCCTAATGTATTATCAAATTCTATTCTTCTTCTTAGTGCATCTTGGTTTGTTATAGTATTGTCTAAATTGAATTGTATTTCTGATGGTAAAGTTATCCTTTGGTTATCTAAAGGTACTTCTCTTAATACTTGTGCAAAATGTCTATCAATTGATATTCTTTCTTGTCTCTTTTTATAGATTTTATGTTGATTAGTGAATACTAAATCTACCATTACTTGTATACTAATTATTTTACTATGCGGTGACATTTTTATACCTTTAATCTTATGATATATATTTAATGTTTTATCCATATTTTCTTCTGCTTTAGATATTGCAAAATTTGTATTTACTGTAAATTTCAATTTTTGATATATTAAGTTTCCACTAAGTATTCCTAGTATACTATTTCTAACATCATCTATTATCCTTCCATCTGTTAGTACTAATTCTACTGGTGTATCTATTCCTTCTCTAAAATAAGTTTTTACTAGTAATTGTACTCCTTGAATATATATTTCTGATACTTCATCTTTAAATGGTAGTTTAGATATTTCATTTTCTTTGAGAGTTTTATTTATTAATGGTATTCTTAATACTTCTGTTGCTAGTTCAGATTCTATTGGTTGTTTTTTATCTAATATTACACATGCATATTTTTTCTTTTGATTTTTCTTTATTATTTTACTAACTTTACTAAATTTATTTTCATGTTTTAAATCTTGTTCCTGTAAGTCTAAGTTTATTTTAGATATTTTATCATATTGTTTTTCATTAAATGTTATTCTGGTTTCAATTATTCCTTCTTCAGGTTCTATTTATTGGTTATATGAATCATACTCTTCATTCATACTATTGGATTCTCCTAAATCTGTATTCATCATATATATATATATATATATATTATCTTGTTCTTCTATTTCAGAATACTCTGATGCACTTGTTTCACTAATGATGTCTTCTTCTGATTCTGATAAATTATTATTAAGTTCATATATTTTATAAATTTCTAAATTTTCTTCTATTTCACTTCCATATTTTTCTACTGGTTCTAAATTATTTTCATAAGCTAATTCTAATATCTTCATGGTTTTCTTATTTTTTGGCTTTGGACAGTTAGTTGATATATGTCCTAATTCTCCACAATTATAACATTTACATTTCTTAGGATTTTTCTAAAATATTTCTTATTTTTATATGGTCTATATTTTCTCTTTCTATAATATTTTATATATTTTTCTTTTGGATATTTTTTAAATTCATATTTCTTTTTAAATCGTTTCTTCTTCCTTTTATGTTTTGTTAATTCACATCTCAATTTATGAGATGTTTGTAATTCTCCACATTTCAATAAATATTTGTTGATTTTATAGTATTTTTGGATCCTCAAAGCATTTTTACATTTGTCAGATAAATATTCTCTTATGAAATCTTCTCTTTTTCTCATGGTATCGATTACTGCTATAGTATCTATGTTCTTATTTTCTAAAGATTAAGTATTCTTCCATTATTGGTTCACTAATTAATTTTGAAATTTTTCTATAAAATAGATCTAAATAATATTTTTGGTTTAAATAACTATATCCTAATCTTGCTTCATAGTAATATTTTTTATATTCACATATATATTGGTTTAAATATTTTGGATCTAAAGAACATAATTCTATATTATGTAAATTATTTATTGCTTTATTAATTGTTGTTTTTTCATTGAATGTTATATTTCTTCCTACAAATTCATTTCTTAAAATTTGTTTATATTGTCTTATTAATGTTGCTATTTTCTGTCTTTTAGTTAAATCCTCTTCATTTCTTATCGTTCTTACTCCATTCCTAAAATTCTGGTCTTTAGATTTCCACCAATCATGTACTATTCCTATAAATGTCGATTTTATTAATAAGCTAGTAGTGGGTAAATCTATTCCTCTTGTTAATAAAGCTATTAATTGTGATTTTGTCCATTCTTCTATTCTTTTGTGGTTATCTAGGTTACAATCAAAGTTTAACCATATTCATGAATTTGGTATTGGTTTGGTTTCATATTGTTCTAATGGTGTTGGTGTATATCTACTATTTCTTGGTGTTTCGAAATTTATATTCATATTTCTATAATCTCTTGTCCTAGTAGGTTCTTGTAATATCCCAAGAATTTACATGAATATTTAAAATCTATTTGAAGTTTATTAAAAAATTTAATTACATGAGAAATGTTCTTTTGACTTAGTGAAGGAAATTTGGAAATAGAAATTTTAATTTTTAATTTGAGAAATTTTTACAAATTCTCAAGGGCTAAAGTGAAAAGAAAAGAAAATATAGAGTACTTTTGAGAAATGACCAAGTAGGAACCCGAGAAGAAGAATAGAGCTTATAAGAATGAATTATGAGTCCGGTACCGAAAAGATGATGGATTCGATGTTAAAGTGGTATTTGAGACATCGAGAGGGATTAAAGTGAACAAATCTTATAAGCTAAGGTGGCTATGAGCGATTTTATCGGAAAAAAAATTGGTGGGGCCCACGCGTATACATTTTCTTTTCTTTCTCTCATTTATCTCATTTCTCCTGTAGCTTCTCACTTTCTCTCTCGATTATATCTAAGAGAATTTCTTCATCAACCATTCATGCAATTTTTGCACGGGGAAGGAAGCTATGAAAGTTAGGATGATTGGAATGGTCAAAGTGCAAGGTGGGAGTGGCGAGAGCGTGAAATACAGGTGAGTGGGTTAATACTTGCTATGATTAAATATCTTTGTTATTGACTTTTTGCATCATAGTGAAAATATGTTGTATATCCAAGTTTGAAGTGGATGATGTGGGACAATGAGGCATAAACAATTGTGGAACTTGCCTGGTGATGTATATAATTATATTTTCTTATTTTCTCATGAATGGAGGTAATATGATGGATTGTGAATGACATATGAACTGAGTTGAAATGTGTCATACTCTGATTGTTGGGTTCATTCATATACGGATAGTTGAAGTATGTTATTGTTGAACAATTGTTCTATATTATGAGTTATTATGTTGTATACATGCTATGTTGCTGGAACCATATTGATTATGTTGTGACTTGAATTGTAAATGACTGAGTTGTGTATGTGGCTCATGATTATGATTGACGATGTTCTTAGATGTAATTGTCATTGTGTTTGACTAGAAAGGAAAGGCATGGTGGTGCACCCCATGGAGAAATCTACATGAAGCTATAAGGGTGGAGAATATATATGGAGCGATAAGGGTGGATGCGGCGGGGGCCGCGGGCAACGATCCAGAGGTATTCTGGACGACCCGGTTGGTACGGGAAATGTGTGAAATTGATTTCACTATTTGCTGTTGTGAATTATTTGAATTATGCTGAAATGTATTTGATTTACTTGGATATTGTTGTGAAATATTATGAATTATATTATCATTATGATGCATGATATTTTTTTGTCATAGTGTTGTGTTGTCTGCTCACTGGGCATGTGGTTTGCTCATACCCCTCTTATTAACATTTTTTTCAAAGTTGACAGCTGAAGGTAAATATCGGTACAAGGAATTATGGATCTTTAGTCCATGATTACCTTTTCATTTGTTCAGGATAAAGGTATAATAGTTAAGTTTTATTCTAAGTTGTATAAATCTAGAAATCTCTTTAATCGGGTAGGTTCATTCAGTGATGTAATGTGAATGATTGTAGTGCGTATAGAGACTCGGTTTGGTTGCATGAAAAAGAATGGTATGATGCTTAAGAGAAAAATAGGCTTACGGAGGTGAAATGAAATTCACTTTCCGTGCCGGTCACGTGCTCAGATTTTGGGACGTGACAGTTCTGTGTCTTAATTCTTCTTATTCTAATTCTTGTTCTTGAGTTATACTAGATTCTGCCATCCTCATATTATATGAAGGTTGACTTAAATCTGGGAGATTAAATGATTCTTGTTGTTGAGTAGTTTGTGATGTTACTCCACTTAATTCTGTTGTTTGCATATTTATTTGTTCTTCTGTAATATCTATGTTAGTATTTAATGTTTTTATTTCTAGTTTTTATTTGTCCATATCTATTTCTTCTTCTTCTTGGCTCATTATTTTATCTATTTTGTCTTCTTCATCCCTCTCTTCTTCTCCTAATGTTAAATAATTAATTTCTGGCTTATTTTTTATTTTCATCAAACTATATAAAAGATCATTTGAATCGTCATATAATATTTCTACTAACTTATTTCTTTCATCTTCTACATAAAATTTTTCTTCTTCTTCTCCTTTACCTTTTTCTATCTTAATTAATTCTTCTTGTTTTTCTTTTTCTTTTTCTATTTTACCATATAGTCTTTCTTCATCATATTTTTTGACTTCTTCAAATATTGTCCATAAGTTTTTATTTATAGTTTCCTGTCATTTATGTAATCTTTCTACTTCTATTCTAGTCTGTTTTATATTTTCATCTAATGTTTGGTTTCTTATTTTATTTATTGTTATTTGTTCTTCTTCGTCTAATATATCTATTATATTTAGCATATTAATTTGAGGTTTGTTTACTATAGGTTCTACTAACGATGTTCCTGTTTCTTTTATTCCTAAATAATTCATTATTTTTTCTTGATTCTTTTTTATACATTCTAACTGATAATTTTGGTACATTAAATGTTCTTCATTTTTTTGAACTTGTACTTTTATTTCATATACTTTTTGTTTTAAAGGTTTTGCTAATTCTATTATTCTTTCAAACTTAAGTTTATTTTCCTCTAATAATACTTGTTTTAGAGCATCCTTAGGAAGCTTTTCCATCTCGTCTATATAGTCAGTTTCATAATCTCCTTTAGCTATTCTATCATCTATAAAACATCTCAATTGTTTCATTAAAAACATATTTGTAAAATTAATCTGATTTTTTAAATCTTCACCTTCTCCACCTATACAATATGGAGTTAATACACATCTATTATTATCTTCAATAGTTGGAATATGAGAATATACAGGTAATTCATATTTTTCTATATCATATATTCTAGGTTCTACTCTATTTAACACATCCATAATTAATTTTAAACAGATAATCAGTAATAATAAACTATTAATATAAGAAAGAGGGGGGGTCTGGCTTTATCACTTAAAGGTTCAAAGTTCATTAATTTCTAATATAGGAGCTCTGATATCATACGAGTTGTCAGACTGATTAACATGCTATAATAAAGTGTATATTTGTCAATTATGTCCTCCATACATATACTATTACAGCATTGTTCTGATCATCCTCATAGACTTTTCGACCTTCACACGGTATCACACGCTTTCACTGGTCATTTAGCCTTCCAGGCCTCTTTCAGTATTATGCTATAATAATAAATATATTTCACGAACCTTATGGCAATGGTAAACCATAGCCAGTCTGTAGAACATTTTAAAATAACATGCTAACCAATAATTTATATATATATATATATATATATATATATTTGTTGTTTTGGGACATTTATGTAATTTTAATTATAATTATTCCATTTCCCTCACTTTAAAACTTATACCAAATAAAATAATTTATTTCCTTCTCATATTGTACTAAATATAAATTTTTTTTATTTTTATGCCGTCTTCATTTTCTTTTCTTTTATCTTCTCTTTTTCTTTAAATTTTTTTTAAAATAGCAAACATAGCTTAGGAGGAATGTCTATACAAAAGTGACATATTCAGTGAATGTAATAATTTAATGCGTGGAATAAAATGAGAAAGTAATCACTATTAGATGATAAATCAATAGTTTGATTAATATTATATCTTTTAACACACATCAATAGATTTTCTTTATTTTTTAATGAATATTATGTATATATCTAAAATATTGATTTATAATTAAAAAGTGATTATTTTCTTCTCTTATCTCTCACATATTTCATACTAAATCACTACTTTTACTACATACACTTCTTATATATATATATATAAAGCATTTTGGTCATATAAATTATAAAAAATAATTTAAATTGTAAGTGAAAATTTAAATAATCTTTCATTATTTTAAAAATATAATAAAAACTAATATAATTTATGTTTGTATTAAAAAATTTAAAATAAAATAAAGAGCAAAGTACAGGCTTTTATCTTTATTTTTTATTTTTTATATAAAATAAATTGTAATAATTTATATTATAAAATAATAAAAAATAGTAAAAAATTATATTTAATTTCTCATTCTTCTATATATAATTTCACTTTTTCTATAAAAATATTTTGTATTTTGCTTTATTTATTTATTTACTAACATATAATTTAATTTAACTTTGTTTTAATAAAATACAGGATAAAAAGGTAATATTGGCATTTTATTCAAAATAGTCCTTCATTAGATAAACCCGAACCCTCTTGCTTCTTCCTTCGCTGCCTCTGTGACTGTAGTCTCAGTGCAGCTTCCAAACCGCGAAATGGCCATTATACCAAACCAATGCTTCAGGCACCTTCGCACCACTCTCCCTCGCATTCCAAAGCTCCGTCCTTTATCTTCTTTCTCATGCTCTCTCGCCGAAGAAGACTTAGAACAGAGCCATCCCAGCTCAAGCAAAACCAGCAAGCCGAATTCTTATTTTCCGAAGCGTGGCCAGACGCTGGAATTGGTCTGTGAATCGTTGGCTTTCAAGGGGAAGGGGCTGTGCAAGGTCACCGACACTGGGTTCGTTGTCATGTGCGACCGCGTCCTTCCTGGCGAACGGTTCATTGGCCGAGTCACTCGCAAGAAAGGAAATTATGCTGAGGTAAATTGTAACTTACCTTAATAATTAACAGAAAACTGAAATCCCTTTCATGTGGTTCCTCTATCTGTTTATTTGTTGTGATTTTTGTTTTAATTTGGATAAGAAGAGCAGGTAACTAAGCTTGAGACGATAACTCCTCCTCTGGACATTGTGGATGCTCCTTGTGAGTATGCTCCCTATTGTGGAGGATGTAAGACTCAAAATTTGTCTTATGAGGCTCAGCTGAGAGCTAAGGAGGACCAAGTCCGTGATTTGATGGTACATGTGGGAAGGTTTTCTCTTAGGGAACTGGAGTTGCATGGCATTATGAAGCCCATTGTTCCGTGCGATATTCAGTTTCACTACAGAAATAAGGTTAGTGATGTATTAGGTCATTTTAAAGAACAAATTAATCGAAGACTGCTTCCTCATCCCTTTGTTTTCCAAAGAGAAATGAAACTTTACATGTTGCATTAGCTTGGTACTAGCTTCCGCATTTGATGCTGTATTTGTACGATTGCCACTAAATTCATTGACAATTGGCGTTTTTTCTTATCCAAGTTTCCTATATGATTATTTTTACGCGTATATATGGCATAATGTCCAGCAGAGATATGCCCTTGATCCTCAGATAAAACGTTCCCCTTTTTAAAACTATTTTGAAAATTTTAAACTAGGTTATGTGGACCTGTGTCTTCTTCTGGAACACTGATCAGGGAGAGAAAAAAAAAACAGTAAGGTTGGATTAATATCTTCTCATTTTAAAATCTGTAGTTTTTGGATGTGAAATTAAGTCTTAATAATTTTTAAACCCAAATCAGGTGCACACAACAATTCATTGTTAAAAAAGCGGCTGATCAGCATTTATTGCCGTGGATGTGACATTTTTTGCCTACCATGTACTAAATTGAAGTTCTTTGTTATTATAAGAAGACTGGTACTATTATGCTCTAATGCATACAGGTCGGCCTAATTCTTAGTTTGACTATTATTTGTGACATTAAAATTTAGCGATCCTTAAAATCTATTGATGCTTTCAGCTTTACTGCTGTATGAAAGATATCTACATTTTTACCTGCATATAACGTCTACTTTCCTGCTTCTGCAGATGGAATTCTCATTTGGTCCCTACAAATGGTTACCAAGAGAATTGTTGCACGAAAGACATAATGGTAGAGAAAATTATGCCCTAGGATTACATGCTCCTGGTTATTTTGATAAAGTTTTAAATGTTGACATGTGCTTACTGCAAACTAATCCTGCTAATAAGGTATGCAAACTGTATAGTTACCATGTAATCTTATGTATTTCTTGTGGAATAAATATTTTTAAGATTTAAGAAGTTGCAGTTCCCTTTATGCATATTCTATGTTTATACCTTGGCTTGTTAGGGAAATCACAATTTTTTCTCTTTTATAAGACAGTCCTACAGACTATTTGACCATGTAGTTAAATATAAAGGGAGAAGTAGTATCATGGTTGGTGGCAGACATCTATAGAACATCTTCTTAGATGTTCAAGATTAATAGGTAGTAATTGTCTGATTAAATGTGTTATTCTGGGGTGGAGATTAATGAAAACACATATAAGTTTGCCAAACATTTTTTGGTATGTTTCCTAAATTGCAATATTTAAGTAGGTTTATAGTGCAAGTCCCAAATATGATATCTTGTTAGTGTTATGTGCATTAAACTTTCCAGTGAACTACTCTATGCAAAAATGGTGTACTTTTTCATGCCAAGAATCTATATTACTTCAGCTTCATTTCAGTGCAGTGACTTTACAATTGATTGTTATATATTTTTTAGACTACAGTATATTCATCAATTTCATTTGATTTTGTTGCATATTGGAAATTTTTTCTCCTAGGCAAATATCATTTTCCTGCCATTCTGATTTGAAAATCTGAATAGGTTCTTGCAGCTATCCAAGACTGTTGGAGAGACCCACAACTTTGTCTTTCTCCTTATAATGTTCGTTCACACTCAGGATATCTTAAGCATTTGATGCTAAGAACTGGAAGGTATATAATATATCTATTGTATCTTGTAATACCTGACTTGGTCATTTAGTGTATATATGAATACTGTAGTTCTTAAATCTAAATGAACAATGCCCGTCCTGATGTCCTCAAGACATAAACATGTCAATAGATGTAAGTCCTATTATGTGTTATGGAATCAAGCTTGGAAAAAAATAAAGCTTTTTTTCAGATCAGTGGAGGAATGAGAATATGTGGTGAATCAAAGGAATAGGCTGACCTAACTAATTACTTAAAATGTGACCAGGTAGAGCTAAGTCCACTTCTGAAAATTCAGTCAAATCATCAATGTAAAGCATGTTAAAAATAACAGAAACAAATTATGGAAAAGAAAAAGAAAAGTTACTAGGGAAGGTGAGAAACTTAAACTTTAATCTTTGTTTCTCTACTTTTCCAATATATGTTGTGTGCTTAAATGAATGTTTCAAAAATCTGTCAAATTATCATAAGCATGTTAAAAATAAAAGAAAAATATGGAAAAGAAAAAAAAGTTACTAGAGAAAATGAGAAACTTAAATTTTGATTTTTGGTCCTCTAACTTTTCAGTATATATGACCATTAGAGGTTTCATAGTTTAGAATGAAATGTTCGTTGATCATATTATAAAAATTAAGGGAAGTATAATAACAAGAGATACTGCAATATGCTGATGTCTCTATAATTTTTCATTTGTATACATCCCTCACACTTAGAGCATCCATATGTTCTAAATTTAAGATCTTTGGAGGAACCCTTGTTTTTCTTTTCCAATACTAAAAAACCTGATTGTTCCAGATGTGTCAGTACCGGCCTACATGAAATTATGGTCAACTTTGTGACCTCTTCCTACAAGCCAGAGCTGCTGAAGCCTCTAGTTGATAAAGTTTCTGTATTTCCTGAAGTGGTTGGTGTTTTATTTTATTAGTACTTTTTGCTCATGGATATACCTTTTGCTATGTGATTTAACTAAGGCATGACTCATACGGAGCTCTGAAGAAAATTTTATTTGAAATTGAGCTCATTTGACTTGCTTTTAAAATGTTAATATTTCTCTATGTTTTTAATACCGTCCATTTTTTTTTTCTGTGTGAATGATAGGTAAGTGTTGTAAACAATGTAAATACTTCTGTTGGTAATACATCTGTTGGAGAGGAAGAACACACTTTGTATGGGAAATCTAGCATTACAGAAGTTTTGAGAGGGCTTATATTCCAAATATCAGCAAACTCTTTCTTCCAAACAAATAGTTACCAGGTATGCGTTGTGCAATATGCTGAAAAATTTGACATGCTGTTGACAACTTAAGATTCACTTTTTCTTTTTCTTATATTTTAACAGGGTAAATATTAATAATGATAACCAAACTTGTTTTATAATAGGCAGAGGTTTTATATAAGCTTATAGAAGAATGTGCTGGGATCAGAGGAGACAGCTCAGAAGTTGTTCTTGACCTGTTTTGTGGGACAGGCACCATAGGTCTGACACTTGCAAGAAGGTAATATCATCTCTTTTATCTATTTTTTGCCATTTTAGGTCAAACAATGAAACAGCAACAGTAATCTCTTATCTCAAGTGATTGTAAGCTAAACATTAGACTGATATTTCTTATTGTTTTCTATTTCTCAGTGTCAGACATGTTTATGGGTACGAAGTAGTCCCTCAAGCAATCAGAGATGCCCGTCTTAATGCCAAGATAAATGGCATCCAAAATGCTGCATTTGTCCAGGGGGATCTTAATAAAATTGATGAAAATTTCGGGAACAATTTTCCTAAGCCTGACCTTGTCATTTCAGGTTTTGTTCCTCTTAGTTACCTTACTTTTGTTGGTTAAATTGCAAATAGCACAATCATAACCTTGACCCTCAAGCAAACGAGTGAATGACCTTCTGAGGTTTTGACTGCGGCAATTAATCCTCTCAAACTTTCAAAATTTAGCTAAAAATTTTTTCCATCGAAGATGTCACAAATTTATGAACACTCACTAAAAATGCAATAATTTAAAATCATGAAATTAAGGGCTTGATTGGGAAGATAGCTTGGGAGTGGGGCGAGATGGTTTAAATATTCTGGCCATTGATTGGATGTTTATAAGCTAATGGATTTTTTTTTGGGTTGGGGGTGGGGAGTGGGGTTATGATGGCTTGGAACCCATTCTAACCCACCCCACACATCAATTTTCAAACCTCTCCAAATTGGGGAGATTTGGGATGATTTGCCTTCTTTATAATTTTTCATTTCCTTTTTTAGTACTGTCCAATTGAATTTATTTATTTATTTATACATTTTTTTAAGTGTTAACATGACAAAGTTAACATTGGAAATTTCACCCTTGAAACCTATCTACACCAGTTTCATCCAATAGTGCGGAGCTTGGTTACCATCCATATTTTTCTCATCAAGTTCCAATCAATGGAATGGGTTGGCTCCTGCACCTACTCCACCCCACCTCCCCACCCTACTCTTTTCAAAACTCCCAGTCAAGTCTGTTGCACTCAGAGAATGTTGACATTAAAAATTGAATGTTGTATTAAACTGACCATTTATTCTCATTTTATGTAATGACAAAGCATCATGTCTATCAAGTTCTCAGCACTGTTTAATTGATGCAGATCCAAACCGTCCAGGCATGCACATGAAGTTGATCAAATTCCTGCTAAACCTTAAGGCACCACGCATAGTGTATGTATCATGCAATCCTGCCACATGTGCACGTGACCTCGATTATCTCTGTCATGGTGTGGTACTGGTATGTGTTACTGCTATTATGTTCTCAATCTTGTTCGTTCAGTTTCAATTATTTGAGTAGCAGAAAATTTTGTGCAGAAAGAGCAGAATATTAAAGGATGTTACAATATAAAAAGCATACAGCCTGTAGACATGTTCCCACACACTCCTCATATTGAGTGTGTTTGCCTGCTGGAGCTTTGTTGATCTTTACTCAGCCAAAAACGTTTCCATTTCAAGGTTAGGGACCATCTCTCATTCTTTGATACATTTGGGACTAGTTTGGATGTCTGATATATTGTGTGCGAGGATATTATTGTTTGAAACATTTAGTGCACCAATTCTTTTGGATTAGGTTTAGGAAAAGACAAAGCAACCATCATAACAAATGTACACAATTTCTTTTCAAATTTGGGTGCCAACTGTAACCATGATTCTTGTCATAAAACTGAATGCATAGTACAATATTGGATGGGTAAATGCATACTGTTTTATGTTGCTCAGCAGGATTTCCTATTACTTGGATAATTACATCCATGTCCATAAGAAACTACAATAAGATTACTAGACCATCTGTGCTATTATTGTGCAGCATGGAAAAAGTTTTAACTATTTGTTTGTTCCTTGCTTTTCCTACCTTTTCTGTTCTTTGAAGTTTCTGATGTGTTTTTCAGGGGACAAGCTTGATACAAGATACGACTCACAATTAAGTCTCCAAAGTGATACCTTTTGCCCTGCGGCGTGACTAAATGATACTTTTTGCCCCGAGCTATTGCTTCAACCTACAAAATATATTGGGTGGTAGGTAACATTGTCAATCATGCATGGATGACTACATTTTGCAAAATAATTATGTTTATGCAGGGCATCAAAAGGTTGGACTCATGCTTGGCAGTCTTCAATTGTGGATAAGTATTGATCCCATTTGACATGATTAAGGACTTAAAAGTAATTTACTACATCTTTCAGATCCTTCCATGCTGAAAGAAGATTGATGTGGAAGTGCATTCCCTGACATTAGAGGTTTAAATGGATAGGCCAATATTATTATGTAAAATCATATTTATTAGGAATGCTATTAAATGCTTTCAAGATTCCATGCAGTTTGTGGTGCTGGCAGCTGGTATCAAAAAGAAAAGAAAAATGCTTGTGAGGATTTGAAGTGGGAGCGCTTGAGCTGTTGGAACTGTATAGCATGTGCTAGAAAGGTTGTTTGTATCTTGGGGGGAAAAAGGGGGAAAAAAAGAAAAGGGGGGGGGGGGGGAGGGGGCGGTATTGGATTACAGCCTGTGTCATGTGGAATAATTGGTTCAAGATGAATGACTATTGTTTATAGTAGGAACATATGAAACTCAAAAAAGATTTCTTTGATCACATATGAAACTTAAAAGAGTTCTTTGATTGGTCTTTCTTAGAGAATTTGTTCTCGGCTATTTACTGAAATTTTTAGTTGTTTAGGTGTGTGTTGAGTATCACGTTGCGGTGAGTCCAACCCACGTTTGCACTATCCAAACGTGATTTGCATAGTTTTGCTGATGTTTGGGAGTCTGCTTCCTTCACTGAATCACGTTGAAGCCAACGCTCGTGCCTGATAGTGGCATATGTGGTGTATTGCGTTAGTCTGGTAGTGGCATATGTGTGATGTATTGCTTGGGTTGGTTAGGAGGGTGGTAAAGGAATTTTAATGTGTCAGTTTATTATATATACAGGTAGTGCTGTAGTGGGAAGGTAGTAGGGGATGAGGGAATATTTTGTCAACTGTATTAGGAGCATTTGCTTTGGGATAGGAGCTTTAGGCTTTGGAGGAGACGCTTGTCTTTGGTTATCTTTCTTTCTTGCTATTTGATTATGTATTTTCCCCTTTTCTGATAATACAATCTCAAGTCTCTCCTTGATTTTCTTCTATTATTGTTCTTCATCTCTGTCACATGTGAGCTTGCTGTTTCTATATTTTGAAATATAACCATTGAATTCCTATCAATTGGTTTGACTTGCTGGATTGAGGGGAGCCAATCACCCAAAATGTCAAACTAAACATGGGAAGAAACATTAGAAGAGTTGAAACAAGTGATTAATGACGAGTTCGATCGATTTCAGGGAAAGATATAGGCGACTGTTGCTGCTATTGAAAGAAAAGGTAGAGTGGAGGAGAGATTCATTAATGATGATCCATTTGCAGGTAAGGGATTCGAAGAGGCAAAGTTGAACGCAGGAGATGTTGTTTCGTCTCAGGCAAGGGGTAATCGAAGCTCGACGTTGATGATGAAGAGGAAGATGAAGACAAAGAAGAGGATCTTGGCAAGCGAGAGAAAACATGGGAGTGAAAGACAGAGAAAGAACATGACACCGCGAAGCATAGAATGCTGGATGGCGAAGCATAAAAGGGCAAAGAACATATTTCATCTCCTGCTCTAGAGGTAGGTCCAACGCACTGTAGGGGAAGACGGTGAGCAACAAATTAAATTTGCGAAATGGATCCCTGGGTCAGGTCGGGTCGTTTGGTTAAGATTGGGTTGGGCTCAATATTATGGGCCACAAGTGAGTTTAAGTTGAATACCGGGCTGACCCAATTTCTTAATTCATCAACTAGGTCGTCGAGTGGGTCATGGGTGCTATGTAAATCCAGCAAAGGGAATCTGTCACGACCCATTTTCTAGGCACATGACCGGCACAATGATGAATATCCCATCACTGTAAGCCTTTCGATAAATTCTTCCCACAAGTAAAATTGTTAGTCATTATCTCTATATTCTCAAAATATCATTCCTTAATAAATAAAAAGAAAATACATTAGATTTTCTTAATTAATAATAGATCCTCAGTACAAAACACATTATCATACTGAAATACAAGCTAAATACCAAACCCCTGACCTAGATGTCCTAGACGGTTACAGAGCAACATACTGTATAAACAAAGAAGGGCCTACCCGACAGCGGGAAGGTCCAACGTGATCTACTCCTCTAGCTGGAAGGTCCAACGTGATCTACTCCTCTAGCGGATGTACTTCGGCGGCAACCTGATCTGAACAAAAAGTTTGTACAAACAGTGTGAGCTTTTAAACTCAGTGAGCAAATCGGCCTCGCGTTAATAAAATTCAAATACATCACCAGTCATGCAAGCATATCCGAAGGCTCAAGCTCAACCAATAGACATAGTTAGAAATTACATACAAGAAGATAAAATTCATCCAATTCAACAAACGATACTAGTATTCGTCAATGGCAATATATCCCGGAGAGCGCACACAGGCCGGCTCACCAATTTTGTATTTTTCCGCCATGACGCACAACCTCATCCTCTTAGCTAGGGCGCCTCACGGATTTATCACCAATCCGGACTATATCCCTACTGAGGGAATCATTGTCTCCACACTCATTGGTCAAGACACCCTTTAACCCGGGTTTTTCGCCTTGCCGTGAGAGGGGGTACTGTACCGCTCAATCACAATCAATAGTACAACAGTTCATATCATAATCAGAAGCACAATATAATACTCATCCATATAACAGGTATAATATATAACTATATGATTCAAATTTCATATCATCATGAGATACTTGCTTTGTCTTATCCATACTTCTGGATTAATTATCTCATTATATTCGTCATTCTGAATCCAATTTCTCCCTATGAATCTTGGGAGTGTCCTACGACATACTTTTTATCACCAGTAATGCTAAAACTCTATTAAAACAGGGTCGTTTCACTCACCTGGATTCCGTACGAGTATCACTTCTCTAAATCGTTACGGACAAGAGTACGCAGGTGAATTTCAGTGTTCCGCTACAGAGATTTTCATGAAAGATTACAGAAAATACGTTAAGATCGTTTTCGTACAGATACTGTTCATACGTGCGGGTACTATTCATACGGTCACTATTCATACGTACGGGTACTATTCATATCGGAAATACAGAATACAATCTGTAAAAGAGTACACCAGGTAAGTTCCCAAGAAAGAGTGTAGGGTCACACTGGACACACTTAAAAATCAGGTCTTTCCTTAGCCAGAACTTTCCTAGACATGTATTCTCCACAGATTATATTCTATTTCGGTAATCAGAGAATCAAAATAACAGCTAACGACAGTTTTTCTGATGTGGAAGATCGGCCAAAGCCGCAACCACAGAGCATACTTAAGAAAATAACTTCTAAAATTTGAAAGACATAGAAGGGGCATAGTATCCTTACCTAAACAAAAACGGAAAGGCCCAAAATCTCAGAAGCCTAGCGTCGGAGCAAGAGAAACTTAAGGAGGGAAGAAGAGAAGTTGAAGGTGTGAGTTTAGAAGTGAAATGGAAGGGCCTATTTATAGCAAAAGTCAAGGGTACTATTTGATACTATGCACTAATAAAATATTCAATTTACTATTCATGAAAATGACATTTCTAATAATGCAGTTACTGTGCACCTTACGCATACGATGGAAAATTTTCGTTTATTTACTATTAAAAATTTTAAAGGGAAAACTATCCTTTCACCTTAAACCTTTAAGTTCCTTTTCAATTCAGTCCTTTCAATTTAGTCCCTTAGGGTATTTTTACACATAAAACGTCATTTTCTCCTACAAACTTCTTTCTAGTTTTCTCTTATAACCAAACCACATCTAGTACTTGACATTTTGATTGTATAAATGAACAGTACCATATACGTAAATAATAACAGTAGTTTGAAAACACGCATTTATATTTTATTTTTCATGGGTATTACAGAATCACACGTCATCATCACTGGGCAGCAATGTCATAGGTTCGACGATGTCGACGATGGCACAGACAACGACGACAAAGGGCTCTAAGGATGATTGTCGAAGAAACAATGAGCTTGGGTTGTCTGTTGCGTCTCATCCATCTTCTGCAACCTTGGGTGATCTTCCTACGGCATCGTAGGGGTCGAATTCAGTGGCTCAAGTGGATTCTGGTCGTAGAAATGTTCTAGGGAGTGCAAAGAGAATAAGCTGAACGCTCTCTCAGTCTTGGGTACCGTCTGGTACAGAGAGAGAGAAGAGAGAGAGAGAGAGAGAGAGAGAAAGAAAGAAAGAGCAGGAAAAAAAATATAATAAGTAAATAAAACATTCAACCTTGGGGACCAGGCTAATCTTGAGGGGTGGGTATTGTTAGGTACCTGATAGCGGCATATGTTGTGTATTGCGTGAGTCTGGTAGTGGCATATATGTGATGTATTGCGTGAGTTGGTTAGGAAGGTAGTAAAGGAATTTTAACGTGTCACTTTATTATATATACAGGTAGTAGGAAGGCAGTAGGAGATGGGAGAATATTTTTAGTTGTATAGGAGCCTTAGGCTCTGGAGGAGATGCTTGTCTCTAGTTATCTTTCTTTCTTGCTATTTAATTTTGCATTTCCCCCTTTCTAGTAATACAATCTGAGTCTCTCCTTGATTTTCTTATGTGATTGTTCTTCATCTCTGTCACTTGTGAGCTTGCTTTTTTTTTTTTTTTTTTCTGTTTTGAAATATAATCTTTGGGTTCCTACCGTCCACCATGTTGCTTTCGCGAATCATTAAACGTGGTTGGCCACAAGATATCCCTGGAGACCCTTCCTTTCCATTTCTTGTGCTTCTCTCTCTTGCTCTCTTAGCTTCACTCAGGTACTGATTTTGGCCACCAAAATAGAGGCGGACAATATACCTATTGCAGCAAGGTGAAGGACCAAGGGAGGTGTTTGTCGCCAGCAAGAACCTAGCCAGTAGTCTCACGCATGCTCTGTTCTCGTGGCCAGTGAGCAGGAGAGACAGAGAGAAAGAGAGGAAAGAAGAGGAAAGAGAGCTTGACAGGTTCCTCCTCTCATGCATGCTGTGTTCTCATACCAACAACCCACTTGACGCCTGCGAGCCCACATGCAGCAACAAGCACACCGAGAGGGTGACGGGACTGGTCTGATTGAGGAGGAGAGAGCTCAACAGGTGTGTGTGAATGAAGCTTCTCGACTGCTAATCTTAAAAGAAAGTGGAACACATGGGTGTTTTATATTATGCCACCATTACTGACCTTTAGCTAAAATAAGGGAAAGCACACCTAAATTTCTTTTTCTTTTCATCCAAGTCCATAAAAATTTTGAAAAATTTCCTCTTTGCGCCAAATAAAAATTAGAAATTTCTATTCTCTCTTTCCTTAATTCTTCTTTTCAATTACTTTTATAATTTACCACATTAATTCTTTAAAAATTTAAATTATTATATTAAGTATATTATTATATAATTATACAATTAAATAACCTAATTAATCTGGTTAAATTAATTATATCATTATATAATTACACAGTTAAAATGCAATACAAAATCTGTGTTATTTTCAATAAATATACATCTAAAATTACGTTTGTAAATTAATATCCAAACATAAAATTATATTTATGGTTTGTTCAAATTATGTTTGTCTAACTGTCTTTCACATATAAATTACGTTTACCTAAACTTAAGTTTATGTAAGCTACATTCATCCAAATTTAAATCTGTCTAAATTACGTTTATCCTCCGATTTTCTAAAGGCACTTTAGGAGTCCAAGCACTCTTACACATTTCTCAGACTGTTCTTGCTAAGAAATAAATAATCATATTTACAGACACGAAAATTCTGAACAAATTCATGGCATTCAGAAACATCTTAGACAGTATCCTGTGGTCTTCAGAAACTGGTTTTCTCAAGGTATGCTTGGATGGAGAAGACTGAAAGGGAAGAGAAGTGAAATCGTTATTTTGATTTTTTTTTAATTAAAACTTAGATCTAGCAGATTTTAATTCTTAGAATTTTGTGTAGATTGAGGAGAATGAATAAATGTTTACCCCTCTTCTCTTTTATTCCTCCATCCAAACACATTCTCTTCTCTTTTGGACCTATTGAGTTCAAAGAATAAAACTTTTCCCAAAATTACGTCTCCAAGAATAAAACGTGATCCTCAGCTGGCTTGACATGGTAACTAAGTCATTTGCACGTGGCATTTGTGTTTCGCAGTATATGAATCCCAATCATAAGTATTAAATTGAAAATGAAAGATATTGGTTGGGAACAGAAATGGCCAAAGACGGAGGTAAAGCAAGACTAGTAATAGTACTCTATACATATTAAAAAAAATTGCCTCTGTACAATGGTACATATCATGTCAGGGGGAAAATTGGATACTCAACAACAGGAGAAAATGGGATACACAACAAAGGGGGAAAACTGGATACTCAACAAATTTGTAAAACTACATTGGAATATTTCGACTGAATTGGCTCAAGGTGAAATGACTGATCACAAATGTTTCCTTTCTTCTTGTATTGACCTAAATATCCTGACTGCTGATTCAGTTGTTGAATTCGGATTGTGAGGTATAGCTTTGATTATTCGTGGCTGCTGTTCTTCAACAGTTTGCTCCTTCTGATGATCTGATGATGCCCAAAATGTTGGTGCTATAGGAAACAAAGGAAGTGCATCCCCTTTCATCCTCTTAGATGGGCTACTACCTGTACTTGTCTGCAACTCCTTATCTTCTGATGGTTGGTTATCATTCTTAACATGTCTTGACATCACCTGACTCATCTGGCTGGACATGGTAGATGAGTTCTGGTACAGTATGCCAGAATTGACATCTCCAGCTGATTGGTGATTTTCAGTAGTACCATTAGACTGCATTTTAGAGGGAGGGTTCATTTGCTCATGTGCAAAAGCAGATATAGATGGATGCATGACTGGAGGGCCACACGGTGGAAAGATATATGGAACATGAGGTGCATCTGAAACATCCTTGCTTCCTGGAGTGAGGCTCATAGGGCTGCAAGCACCATATAGTGGTCCCATGACTCCTGCACTTGGAGTGCATGGTCCTACAAAGGGCTTGAATATAAGGCCTTCAGAAGGGGACATATAGGGCACTAACCACTGGTTTCCTGGTGCTGGGTAGATATAGCATGGAGATGGTTTGGTGTTATTGATGGTAGCAGGAAGAGCTAGTTGATGATGATTTCCTGAGTGAGGATCATAATTTGACAGCTGGTCACTGAGGTCTTTTCTCATATTGTTGTTCACACCAGGAAGGGGAATCTTCCCTATTGCAGTACTTTCAGCACATTCAGTAGTAGTAGTAGGCTTCTCAGACTTACTGTTCTCTTTGGTATTTGAGGATGGTTGTTCTATGACATAGTCAGATTGCAATTTCTTGGCAGATACTTTTAGTGAAGGTTTGTTCAATAGAAGGTTATCTTCAACCCAGAGATGGGGTGATCGAGTAAACAATTTTTGTACCTGTTATAGTTTTAAGTAAGGACTCCAGTTACATGCCAGGGTCTGACAATCTGAGTAAATAACACCAAGAAGCATGAGGAATTGTTTGGTACCATATAGCGCCAGGATCCTCTGCTTGGAAAAAATTCAAGCAGAGGCCTGCTCAGTTTTTAGCAACGGTTTTTACCGTTGCTAAAAACCTTTAGCAACAGTTTAGCAAACAAAAATTACCGTTGCTAAAAACTAATATTCCAAGCAAGGGATCCGGATCCGTACCATATAGTGTATGCGTGTGCAATGACTAGGATTTAGTCTTGATAACCTGACATGTGGGTCCCACATATGTAGATTGGATCTTGATCATTTTTGCATGTACATGCACGATATGGTACCTAAGAATTTCTCTGACAGAAACACATCCAATGGAGGAAAAAGCAAAAACTATATTGTCAGGCATTTACCTTTATCAGTCTATGCAGTTCAAACAATTGCAGAACGAAGACTCTCTGTTGACTGAACATAACATTGTTAGTGTCAAATCCAAGCGGAGAGCAGAATATAATACAAAATAATAGAATGGAGTGAAATTTATGACGTGACATTAAATAACAATCCACATGCTTTAGTCAAGATTAAAATGTGATAAATGCAAGCATAAAAGTTGGGAGGTTGACGGATATTATTAGGACTGTTGAGTAATATATATATATTAGTAAATTAGTGATTATCAAGAGCTTAGGATAATGAAGTTATGGAACCAAACTCTTTACCCAAAAAAAAAAAAAAAAGAGAAACCAAACTCTAATACCACTCAATTGCTTGCATTTCAATCTCCAAGTACAAGGGGTATATATAGGTGCACAACACGACCTCGTTTTATCTAGTTAATTGAATCTTAATAAATTCTAGGGACATGAACTACCCCATAAAAAGCACATACTAAACGTTGGAGTTAAGTACAACACATACTAAACATTGGAGTCAAGTACAAACAAACATTGACCTTAACCACTAAGAAAATATTAAATTATTATTCCAACAATCTCGTGGCCAAAATATCTAAATGAGAATCTAAAATAACACATTGCAATTACCTTCTTCTAATATTATACCAACAAATTCTTTGTAAACTTGGAACCAAAAGTACATCTAAACAGAGGCAATGACTTGACGGATCCCGCACCTCTCCTTAGAGCAAAAGCCACGGACCCTCCTTAGAGCAAAATGGGCCGTCGGATTGTTTCTGTGGATGGATGAGATTTGTTGCTTCTGAAGAACTGTGGCCCGTTGGATCTAAGCCATCTAATGGCCCAGATTTCCTAGCCTCCAAAGAAAAGAAACGCAGCGTTTTAATATATTGTAGTGGGACCCACCCTTATTCCTTTTCCTAATTGCCAAGCACCAGCCACAATCTCCAGCCTGCGTCTATGTTTGTGTCGTGCCCAGCGTCGCGTGCTCCTCCTCCGTTGCACACCAACCGCACTAACGCCGTCCTTCTTAGCCGTGGTGCTTCGTCGTGGATTCCCCAGAGTATTCCCGTGAAACAGAGTTTCTCTGGTCCTCTGCTCCGCCGTTGCGTCATTCTCATGAACCAGAGTATTCCCGTCGTGGTTGGCGTTGATTCCCGTGAACCAACGCAGGTCCTTCTGCTCCTCCGTCGTGCACCAGGTCCTTCTTCTCCTCCGCTAGCGTGGTTCGCTTTAAGGTGTCTGATACACACACACACACTGATTGTTGATATATATACATTGATTGTCTGACTCTATAAGGAACTTGAGATGTTAATCAATAAAATTATTTTTAATATGACATTAAAAATTATTCAAGTCGTTTTATTACTGGAAGGGATACTGGGCACATGTCTGAAAAATTAAGTTTTCAGGAAAGGGGAATAGAAGGTATCTGGTTCTCAAAAACAAAGTCGGTTTGTGTAAGCTTTTATAAGCAAAAATATGATATGGTCAAATAAGCAGGAATTCATTATTTATTTTATATTTGTAATTAGCCTATCTTGATTGTTTGGTGATATATTTTATGTTTGCGCAACATGTGCAAGAGATGAATGCAGCACAGTTTGTGTATTTGAAATCATAGTATGAATGATTGATGTGCTTTTGGTATAAAGGCTCCAACTGATTCTTTAGTAACAAATCTTTTCTGCTTCTGACTGTAACATACAATTTCACTCTTCAAAAACACCACTTACAATATCAAAACTCAAAACTCTTCAACACTACACACAACATTCAATGTTCTTATTCCTGGAGGACAAAACTGAAGGTAAACAATGGAGGAAGACACAGAGAAAGAGAGAGAGGAAGACAAGGAGAGACGACCACGCGAACGACGAAGTACCACGGCTAAGAAGGACGACGTTAGTGTCGTTGGTGCGCGACGGAGGAGAAACACGCGAGGTTGGGCACGACACAGACGTAGACGCAGGCTGGAGATCGTGGCGGGTGCTTGGCAATGAGTAAAAGGAATAAGGGTAGGTCCTACTACAATATATTAAAATGCTGCGTTTCTTTTCTTTCGAGGCTAGGAAATTTGGGCCGTTAGATGGCTTGGATCCAATGGGCCACAGCTCTTCAGAAGCAACAAATCTTATACATCCACAGACACAATCCGATGGCCCACGTTGCTCTAAGGAGGGTCCGTGGCTTTTACTCTAAGGAGAGGCGCGGGATCCATGACTTGATGCATATGAAACAAGTAATATTATGTAAAGGAGGTGGAAAAAGAAAAGAGTGGATAGAGTAGACAGAAATTGATTGTTCTACAACATCTATACGTTGCTAACTAGGAATTTCAGAAACTCAGGGTTATCTTTAGACGCTAAAAGTGAACTTATACTAGCGGAGCTGAGATGTAAACTAGAACAGTTTAAGAATAGATAAAGGCAGAATCATAAACTAACATTATCAGTCAGATAACCTTACTTGATGATAGTTCTTCTTGCTTTCCAGAATTGCTTTTCACCAATAACTCCAAGAACATCATCAGGGGTAATATCCAAACCTATTATAGAGATAGGCTTATTTAAGGCATCATCATAATGACTGTACATATCTTCACTTTTCTGCCTGTCTCTCTTGCCCCAGAAGCACTTTCTACCAATCTCTAGACCATCAGGACCTTCATGAACATCACTTAAGACTGGCTTCTCCAAGTAACCATCCCTAGGGTTGATTTTGCCCCCAGTAGCTGCATCCTCTCTATTTGTCTGGTTATTGCTACTCTGCAACATTTTCAAGCTCTCTACTGAAATGCCCCTAAATTCTTCCATCGAAGTTGTATGTCCTTTCTTCATTGAGTTAGGAGTCCTAACTTTCACCGATGAGATTGATGACTCATCTGTCATATCACCAAAACCAACTAATTGGGGAGCAAACCCTTCCCCTGGCTTCTGATCACCTTGATTCACTTCTGTATGATCATCTATCTGGTTCTTTCCATATCTTGCTGACTTCAGTTTTACAGGTCTAGTTAAGTTTGCCTTCTTACTAAATGAATTTTGACTTTTAAGTGAACAGCTTGATTTACATTGAGCATGTTTGTCTTCATCTTCTTTATTCTGGCTGATGCCGCGGCATGAATTTCTTCCATGTCCAGAAACAGGAGTGATAGAAGTGTCTTCATGCTTGTATTCTTTTAGAGAATTGTTACAGTTGACAAAACCATCTGGCTGAAACAGACAGCTTTTACCAGTCAAAAACAATGGAGACACGTAGTTCAAAATTTGGTAACTTGTAGGTTTATGGATTTTGGCTCAAAACTCACCACCAGTTTGGTTAAGTTAATACTTCTAGAATGATAAGCATGAATCTTCTCAGCCAGATAAGATCCACTGGAGTTGCTGAATTGGATGCCTTGGCTGCTACCGACCTTCGAATTTATGTACTTTTCCAGTTACTTTCATTTGAAGGATGATTAAAATTTGAGTATATATACAAATTGATCTCTGAAAAATATATCTCCTTATGCTTTAGTCCCTCGAAGTTAGTAAATCATTATATTGTATATTAAGTTAGTCCTTCCAAGTAGAATCAATTACAAAATGTACAAACGGACTAAATTTAGCGAGCTACAAAACTTTAGGAAATTAACTTATCTAGAGGAATAAATCTAAGGACTAAAGCTTGAGCTATATGTTTTCAGAGACCATACTGTGTATTTACTCTTATTAACATTTTTCTTTCCAGTTTCTACAATGCAATAAGCATAAGAAAATTCTATCATCTTTTAGAAATAATGTCAATTCATATTATGGTTTTCTGATGTACAAGACCTATATCCGATCAAATTTTTCCTTGTTTAGTTGCAGAGCACTGCATCTCAGATCTTCTGAAAGTGTTGATAACAAAACATTTTATGATGAGGAAAAAGGAAAATCAAATTAATTACAAGAGAAAGCATAAAGATCATTACTAGATTCACATGGCCAGAAGTAGAATGAATGTTTCCGAGCAAAGGAGGAAATTTGGATGGTGATCCAAAAGCAAAACTCTGCGAAGGGATGGTGAATTGTTCATAGAGAGCCATTTTGTTCCTTGGAGGGGCTTTTGGCCCTCCTTTTTCTGCATCTTTGACATTCAGCCTAGGAAACATTGGACTTATCTCCTTCACATCCTCAATTCCCCCCTTCATCCTTCTTTTTTTCTTCTTCTACAAACACTATTTACTCACAAAAATGTTCATATTCCCACCAAATAGAGAAGATCCAATCAGTATCCTTTTCACAGAAACATCATGCCAACCGAGTAATTTTGTTTCAGTTGGACAACCCACTTCAGAAGCATTACAACATCAACCTTATATGCAAAAACATTATCTCTTCAGAAAACTTGGCCATGAAATAGAGAAATCAAAGAATAAGAAATACTCTACCAACAGATCATGGAATACATAAGAAATGCTGAACGTCAATCAATCAACTTCCAAGAAATATATTTTGTGATTATAAACCATTACGAGAGGTGGAAGGGAAAGCAACGAGAAGTGCCAACCTCTCAATATTTGTACTTCAAGCTGAAAGCTGTAAACAATCAAACAGTAAATACCAGAAATCCCTAAATAAAGCAAAAGCGGTCACGTTAAAAGCGAGAAAGTTATGCAGCTTCAATAACACAGATTCAGCAAATACACAGCAACGAAGCAATACCACAGAAACAGAAATCCTCTATCCCTTTCAGTACCACAGAGCTTAGCTTCAACATCTACATTCCCATTCTCAGTGGACCCTACAATGCTGGACGATGAAGTCTCCAATATAGAAAGGATTGCGAAATGCGTTTAAAGGGAGTGACCGGGTCGCTTCGCTTCTCTTCACATGCAGTGTTTGGCGAAGGGCAAGGTGAGGCGAGTGCTTCAGAACCACACGTCCAAATTCTAAAACTTTGGTCAATCTTTCGCCAATAATCCCTTCAAAATCGGCGTCGCCTCTCAGCAGAGAAGGATTACATGGACATCTACAAATCAGTCTCCTTCTTGTGCCTTTGGTGCCACTCTCCACATTCCAATCATAGCAGATTGGCCAGTGAATTTTGCCACAACCGTTGGTTAGTTATCCCTCAACAATAAAAAAAATTAAAAAAAAAAATAGTCTTGCTCTTTGAAATTTGACTTTACAAAAGTTTAGATTTGGTCTCTCTTATTAAAGTTTTGTTGGTATGTTGTCTAATTTTTTTTTGATGTAATTAATCCTGGGAAAAGATTTATATACAACTGTAAATGCTCTTTCATTAAAAGTGGCCTATGGCCAGCATCGTGTTTGATTAAGTAAAGTCGTCTGATCAAGTAGATCTTATATGACTTTACTTGTCAATGTCATATGTGTACAAACTTCTTTAAAGAATCAATAATGTAATATTGAATTGTAAAAAAATATACAATTGTTTTAAAGATCACACTTTAATTAGAAATTATACACTTCTTGTATTCTGAATGAATAATTTAATAACAAATAAATGTCTTGTTTGTGTCAATTTATTTTAGCAACTTAATATAAATAGTATCATATATTATACACGTAGATTTTACATGATCATTTATCTTCACTCTTTTTAATAACATGAATTGTGTATATTGAAAGCGTTAGATACTGTTTGACAAAATTAACTTATCAGCTAACGGTTGGTTTATAAGTTAATTTTTAGCTTGTAACTTATATTTTATAGTTGATAGCTTGTAAGCTAATTTATTAAATTAGAAGTGTTGGTAAAAGTAGTTGTTAAAATATTTAAAAAGTATAAAATAACATAAAAGAACATATATTTTTTAATTCTAAAATAATATAAATAAATAAATAATTTTATTTTTAATTAAATTAATTTAAATTATTATATATATATATATAATTCATTAAAATATATATTTATATATTTAATGTATTTTATATATAAATAATATATTTTTACATATATAATATATTTATATATTTATATATTTTATTATATTTTATTATATATAATAAAATATATTTACATATTTTATTATATTTATATATTATATATATTTATATATAAAGGTATAATGAATATTTTCATAAAATAACAAGAGTAAAAAGGGAAGAAAAGTACATAAGCTATAAGCTATAAACTATTTAAAATAACTTATCAGATTAAGCTATAAGCTATTAAAATAAGCTCGTTTGTCGAACACTTTTAACGAGCTTATAAGCTAGTAAAATAAACTATAAACTAGCTTATAAGTGTCACGTCCCAAAATTTGAGCACGTGACCGGCACGGAAAGTGAATTTCATTTCACCTCCGTAAGCCTATCTTTTTCTTAAAAATCATACAATTCTTTTTCATGCAACCAAAACGAGTTCTTTATACATACTACAATTACTCACATTACATCAGTGAATGAACCTACCCGATTACAGAGATTTCTAGATTTATACAACTTAGAATAAAACTTAACTATTATACCTTTATCCTGAACAAATGAAAAGGTAATCATGGACTAAGGATCCATAATTCCTTGTTCCGATATTTACCTTCAGCTGTCAACTCTGAAAAAAAATATCAATAAGAGGGGTATGAGCAAACCACGTGCCCAGTGAGTAGATAACACAACATTATGACAAAAAAATATCATACATCATAATGATAACATGCAGCAATCATACGTAAATCGATCATCATATGATATGATATTATTCGTAGTACTTCACGACAATATCCAAATAAATCAAATACATTTCAACATAATTCAAAAGTTCACAACAACAATCGGTAAAATCAATTTCACACAAATTTCCCGTACCAACCGGGTCGTCCAGAATACCTCTGGATCGTTGCCCGCGGCCCCTGCCGCATCCACCCTTATCGCTCCATTTATAATCTCCATCCTTATAACTTCACATAAATTTCTCCATGGGGTGCACCACCATGCCTTTCCTTTCCAGTCAAACACAATCACAATCACAATCATATATAAAAACATCCTCAATCATAATCTTGAGCCACATACACAACTCAGTCATTTACAATTCAAGCCACAACATAATAAATGTGGTTCCAGCAACATAGCATGTATACAACATAACCCATAATATAGAACAATTATTCAACTCAGTTCACATGCCATTCACAATCCATTATATAACCTCCATTCATGGGAAAATAAGAAAATATAATTATCTACATTACCAGACACGTTCCACAATTGTTTATGCCTCATCGTTCCACATCATCCTCTTCAAACTTGGATATACAACATATTTCCACTATGATGCAAAAAGTCAATAACAGATATTTAATCATAGCAAGTATTAACCCACTCACCTGGATTTCACGCTCTCGGCACTCCCACTTTGCACCTTGACCATTCCTATTGTAACCAGACAAAAACCATTAGGGTTACGAAATAGAGAAATTTCCTACCACTACTCTCGACCTTTACTCACATCTTAAGTCATAACTCCTAATCGGTAATGAATATCTAAATGAAACTTATACCATTGGAAACTAGACTCAAAGAGCTTTCCAACGATATAAAGTTTGCCCAAAACGGAGTCCGGATGAAGAAGTTATGACCGATTGAAAATGAGCTAAGGTTTTCCGACACACCTGGCGCCTGGGCGCCACCTATGGCGCCTGGGCGCCACCCATGCCCGGCGCCTGGGCGCCATGCCTTTCTCTTCCCCACATGTCCTTGGCGCCTAGGCGCCACACATGGCGCCTGGGCGCCACGATCGCGACCCTTCCCGACTTTCTCTCGGTTTTGGCCCGAATCTGGCCAAATCTTCACCGTTTTTCATGATTTCTTCCATAGGATCTCACCCTTAATGTCTAAGGAGCATTTAGACACCAAAATCACCAATTTTAATCGAGAAACGAAGCCGAAATCTCGATTTTTCCTCAAACACTCTTAAAACTAGAAAATAGGGAAAAGCTTAATAAATAGAAATTTCTACCTCGATTCCTTGCTTTCCCTACGTTGCTTGGCTCCTAGAGGCTCGCCCCGTAGCCCGAGATCCGCCCTTCAAAGCCCAGTTGTAGAGTTGGAGAGTAGAGAGAGAAATTAGAGAGAAGAAAGAGAGAAGGAGAGGAGAGAAAGTGAAGAGAGAGAGGAAAGGAGAAAAATGAATAAAAAAATAGGTGAGGCCACCTATATACTCGCCCGGGGTGAAATTATCACTTGCTCTGCAATTGACCCTCAGTCAAGACTAGCAAAAGCAAATTCATAAAATCTCACCTCAGGTGTTTCTAAATCATCGGTGCCCCACAAATTTCTTTATTCACTTTAGTCCCTCTCAATATCTCAAACTCCACTTTAACCTCGAATCCATCATCTTTTCGGTACCGGACTCATAATTCATTCCCATAAGCTCTATTCTTCTTCTCGGGTTCCTACTTGGTCATTTCTCAAAAGTCCTCTATACTTTCTTTTCTTTTCACTTTAGTCCTTGAGAATTTGTAAAAATTTCCTAAATTAAAAATAAAAATTTCTATTTCCACATTTTCTTCACTAATTCAAAAAGAAAATTTTCCACATAATTAAATTTTTCACTAAACTTCAAATCAGACTTTAAATATTCATAAAAATTCTTGGGATATTATATTCTTCCCCCCTTAAAAGAATTCGGTCCTCCGAATTCAAAACTTACCTCAAGATTGAAGCAAATGCCAATATTTTGTTTATATCTCATTCTCTCTCTTAGAATTTTCACAATCAAGTACAAAATATAACAAGTTCAACATATTTTTATTTCTAATACATAAGTTACAGGCAACAAGCTGAACTTGATTTACAAAACAGATAATTTTAATACTTAAACATTAGATCAAACATCAGCTTTAGGTACAAACAAAAGAAAAGATAAATTAAGAACGAGGAGGCTTTTGAAATGCAGAAGATGCTCCAGGTCTAGAAGAAGAAGGTGCTTCAGACCTTAAGGAGGAAGTTAATCGTTGCAGCCTAGAAAGAGTTTCTGGAGGAAACGTCTGGAAAATTTGGCGAAGTGCAGAAGTCACTCCATTCATACAGTCAATACATCTCGCTTGTTGGTCACGAAAATTTTGAGTTGCAAACATCGAATGTCTATCAACTCTATTCGCCAATTCCCTAAAATGACGGTTCAAAAGCTTCTCTTGTTCTGTAAAGAGACGATTTATCAATCTCCCCTGGTCCTCAAAGTGGCGGTTTATCAGTCTTTCCAAGTCCTCCATCTTTTGTCTCATAAGCGCAAGCTCATTATTAGAAGATGTTGCTGTGCTAACATCCTCTAACTCTACTACATCCCTTTTTCTTTTCTTAACCTCTGGTGACTCTTCCATGGATCTCTTATTCTTATAATTCTCCAGGCTAAGATTTAGATCCAGCTCTACCTTGCCAGCCTCAAAATTTAAATTGAAAGATTTATTGCCGGCCATATTTTTCTTAGCTATAAAGGTTGTACAGAAGGAGAAGTTTGATGCTAGAAAGCTTATAGATATAAACTCTTAGTGTAGTGAGCAGCGTAATGGGGCATCCATTATATATAGACGAAATTTAGGGCTACAAAACCTTTACATCATACTCTAAAGATGACCTACAGACCTTATCCGACGCAATGCCAACGGTCTCAGATAAGCATGCCAGAAAATAACAAAATATAATCTAATACAAAAGATTTCCTCAAAAATTTCGGCTAACTTTTGACTCTTGCTCAAATTATTAAACTAATCGCCGCTTCAATTTATGGCTTCTTAACTCTGTATTTGTCTTATCCAATAATTCTAAATCGAGATATTACTCCATGAACGGGTAGCTTCATACTAGCCTTATCTAGGTTTCTAATCCGTGGCTTTGCCCTAAGCTTACACATTTTCAAACATACATATTAAAATAAAAACTTCTCACATCTACACATCAAGCGTTCCATAAAGTGAGAGAAAAATTTTACCTTTCACTTGCCTCTACGAGCATATATGTATATATGTATAAACATAGAGATACATCATTATCTATATATATTTTCATCTATTCAAGTTCTTTTAAATTTCAGACTTCTCATTCTCTGAATGTATGTAGAATCATTACATATTATTCCTGGCCATAACAAATAACCTTCACTCTCTATACATGAATAACATACATACATATCATATGTATTTAGATACATATAATCACAGTATAATTCAATCAATCATGTATATTATACTTAACTGAAGGCTTTCAAGAACAATACAAGAAAGCATAGAAATACATTTTAGTTCATCGTGAAAACATCCAAGACACTCTGTAATGGCTACATTGTCGACTTCCTTCAATTTCAGAAAATGCCAACGAGAGAAATGGAAAAACCAAGTGTAAATCGGCCGCAAATCCACCGAATATTGACTTTCGTGGTTTTGCCATTAATGCGACGCGTTGTTGGTGTGCATGCCTACCCTAGACTCCTAGCTTCCAGCTTGCAGAAATCCATAGGTTAAGCGTATAGGGTGCGGCGAAGAGATATCTTCTTTGTCTCTGAGTTCAAATTTTTCCTCTATAAGAACTATCCCAACGTTCTCAGTTACCACACCACAAAGAGTAATCATCTCTAAGCCTACAACTTCTCAGCATTCCTCTCTTCTCATACTTCGACATAAATTTCTAAATTTTCCAAATCATGGCCACAAGGAAGTACATTGATCTCACAGTGGATGCCAGGAGAGAAGAGCTCGACTTAAACTTAAGTCTGGGCAAAGACAAGGGCAAAAGACCTTTTGAGGGGTCTCCAGAGAAGCAGAAGGAGAAGAAAATGAAGAAGATCGAGGAAGCTGAGGAGACTAGCACGGGCCATACCTCGGAGGACAAAATCGCCTGTCTACAGCAGGAGGTCAAAAATCTGAAAAAGATGATAGAAAACCTAGAGAAGTTAACTAAACGCAATCATGCAGAAATGACTTCAAGAATAGACAGGTTCTTCTATTGGTCTACCCAGTGCTTCTGCAATCAACAACAAAGAAGTGTTGATTGTATGAATGGGATTTACACTACTCTCCGCGATATTGCTCTGTCTCTCGCTCCAAGGAATGGTCGAGGGGTGATGATACAGTACAACCCTCCTAATCCGAGACCACCTCGCTTTTAGATTACTCATGCATGAGTAATTGTTTTTTTTTTTGCAATGTAATCCTTCTGCTTTTAATGCCAGTGGTTTCTTTTATGGGATGGTACTCCAAAAATAGTAATAATAAAATTAAGAAAGATAAAATAAATCAGTCACACAAAATCAATCATGAATTTAACATATAAAGCCCCATACATACAATTTGATCCGACAGCAACGGAATCAAAACAAATAATAACCTTTCCCTTACCGAGTTCAAAAGTATAGCCATAACTCTCTAAAACTAAAACTAAAAACATAATTCATAAGAAAAGACAAGTCTTGGAGGAAAAGGAAATGAAAACATCCTACAGGACCTTCAGTGGAGCCATCTCTCTATAGTCGTGCCCGGGTTCACCACGATAGAGGAGATCCCACTAAGGTTACCTTACTCTGTAATCGGTAGGAGACCTAATCCCAAAACTCTGATACCAACTTGTCACGTCCCAAAATTTGAGCACGTGACCGGCACGGAAAGTGAATTTCATTTCACCTCCGTAAGCCTATCTTTTTCTTAAAAATCATACAATTCTTTTTCATGCAACCAAAACGAGTTCTTTATACATACTACAATTACTCACATTACATCAGTGAATGAACCTACCCGATTACAGAGATTTCTAGATTTATACAACTTAGAATAAAACTTAACTATTATACCTTTATCCTGAACAAATGAAAAGGTAATCATGGACTAAGGATCCATAATTCCTTGTTCCGATATTTACCTTCAGCTGTCAACTCTGAAAAAAAATATCAATAAGAGGGGTATGAGCAAACCACGTGCCCAGTGAGTAGATAACACAACATTATGACAAAAAAATATCATACATCATAATGATAACATGCAGCAATCATACGTAAATCGATCATCATATGATATGATATTATTCGTAGTACTTCACGACAATATCCAAATAAATCAAATACATTTCAACATAATTCAAAAGTTCACAACAACAATCGGTAAAATCAATTTCACACAAATTTCCCGTACCAACCGGGTCGTCCAGAATACCTCTGGATCGTTGCCCGCGGCCCCTGCCGCATCCACCCTTATCGCTCCATTTATAATCTCCATCCTTATAACTTCACATAAATTTCTCCATGGGGTGCACCACCATGCCTTTCCTTTCCAGTCAAACACAATCACAATCACAATCATATATAAAAACATCCTCAATCATAATCTTGAGCCACATACACAACTCAGTCATTTACAATTCAAGCCACAACATAATAAATGTGGTTCCAGCAACATAGCATGTATACAACATAACCCATAATATAGAACAATTATTCAACTCAGTTCACATGCCATTCACAATCCATTATATAACCTCCATTCATGGGAAAATAAGAAAATATAATTATCTACATTACCAGACACGTTCCACAATTGTTTATGCCTCATCGTTCCACATCATCCTCTTCAAACTTGGATATACAACATATTTCCACTATGATGCAAAAAGTCAATAACAGATATTTAATCATAGCAAGTATTAACCCACTCACCTGGATTTCACGCTCTCGGCACTCCCACTTTGCACCTTGACCATTCCTATTGTAACCAGACAAAAACCATTAGGGTTACGAAATAGAGAAATTTCCTACCACTACTCTCGACCTTTACTCACATCTTAAGTCATAACTCCTAATCGGTAATGAATATCTAAATGAAACTTATACCATTGGAAACTAGACTCAAAGAGCTTTCCAACGATATAAAGTTTGCCCAAAACGGAGTCCGGATGAAGAAGTTATGGCCGATTGAAAATGAGCTAAGGTTTTCCGACACACCTGGCGCCTGGGCGCCACCCATGCCCGGCGCCTAGGCGCCCCACGTGGCGCCTGGGCGCCATGCCTTTCTCTTCCCCACATGTCCTTGGCGCCTAGGCGCCACACATGGCGCCTGGGCGCCACGATCGCGACCCTTCCCGACTTTCTCTCGGTTTTGGCCCGAATCTGGCCAAATCTTCACCGTTTTTCATGATTTCTTCCATAGGATCTCACCCTTAATGTCTAAGGAGCATTTAGACACCAAAATCACCAATTTTAATCGAGAAACGAAGCCGGAATCTCGATTTTTCCTCAAACACTCTTAAAACTAGAAAATAGGGAAAAGCTTAATAAATAGAAATTTCTACCTCGATTCCTTGCTTTCCCTACGTTGCTTGGCTCCTAGAGGCTCGCCCCGTAGCCCGAGATCCGCCCTTCAAAGCCCAGTTGTAGAGTTGGAGAGTAGAGAGAGAAATTAGAGAGAAGAAAGAGAGAAGGAGAGGAGAGAAAGTGAAGAGAGAGAGGAAAGGAGAAAAATGAATAAAAAAATAGGTGAGGCCACCTATATACTCGCCCGGGGTGAAATTATCACTTGCTCTGCAATTGACCCTCAGTCAAGACTAGCAAAAGCAAATTCATAAAATCTCACCTCAGGTGTTTCTAAATCCTCGGTGCCCCACAAATTTCCTTATTCACTTTAGTCCCTCTCAATATCTCAAACTCCACTTTAACCTCGAATCCATCATCTTTTCGGTACCGGACTCATAATTCATTCCCATAAGCTCTATTCTTCTTCTCGGGTTCCTACTTGGTCATTTCTCAAAAGTCCTCTATACTTTCTTTTCTTTTCACTTTAGTCCTTGAGAATTTGTAAAAATTTCCTAAATTAAAAATAAAAATTTCTATTTCCACATTTTCTTCACTAATTCAAAAAGAAAATTTTCCACATAATTAAATTTTTCACTAAACTTCAAATCAGACTTTAAATATTCATAAAAATTCTTGGGATATTACAATAAGCTATAAGCTAGCATGCCGAACACAGCTTTATTATATATATATATGTGTGTGTGTGTGTGTGTGTGTGTGTGTGTGTGTGTGTGTGTGTGTGTGTGTGTGTGTGTGTGTGTGTGAGATATGTCAATTAAATTAAAACTTTAAAAATAAATTTTTTCAGGAATTTAATTAAAACTGATTAATAAATCTTTGAAATATCTTTTATTATTTTTTTTCAATTTGATTTTCTAAAAATAAAGTTTTTAAATTTAATCCCTCAATTTTTTTTTATCTATCGAAGTGGCTATTGTTTATAGAATTCAACGTGATTATTAACTAATGATATGGACTTGTCTGAGCATATTTAAACTTCATAACATTGTTTTCCTTTTTTTTTTTCTATTTATCACAGAATCTATAAATACTTGCAAAGGGATTATTTTAGTTGAGAGAAAATATTTGAGAGACTAAAATAGTATTCTTAATGATCTTTGGAGGGAAAATTGAAACAAGAATAATCTTTTAAGGATTAAATTAATAAACTATATCTTTCAAGAACTAAATAATTAATTTACTCCAAATTATAGAAATTAAATTACAATTTGAACATATGAAACTTTAAAGATCAATAAATAATTTAACCAAGGAATAAATGAATAATTATGGTAGAAATAAATTATTCTTCATTTTTATTTTCGATTATACATCACTTAATCCCTCTAGTTGAAACAAAAAGGGCTGTGGTTCAATTTGTTAAAGAACTAACATTCTATTATCAAAAAAGAAAAATAAAAAAAAGAACTAACATTCTGTTGCCAAAATTAGAATAACCTTTTAGAAGTAACATTCTAGAGCAAGGTCGGCAGAAGAATAAGCTTAATCTCAAGAGGAGGAAAATCCCAAATGTGAAATATAAATGATGTGGCCTAAAGTAAAGTAATATAGCATTAAGAGTAGTAAATTACAGAATTAGTTTCTGAAATATTATTCCAATTTTGGTTTTCAAAAAAATTAAGTGTCTCAACTTAGTCTCTAAAAGATTATATATATCTTAATTTTATTCATTGGCTTGTTTTAGCTAGCAACTATAAATTTAAAATTTAGCAACAATAAATTTAAATTTTTGACAAAAAAATGACTAAATTAAAATTCTTAATTTTTAAAGGACTATATTGAAACAATTTTTTTTTAATAGCTATACCAAAATGCTTAATTTTTAAAGACCAAATTGAGACAAACATATTTTTCACAAAACCAAATCAATAATTTACCCTAACATTAGATGCTCAATTGATATTGAAATATGTATATATATATATATATATATATATATATGGATATAATATTATTCAAAATACCTAAAACTATTGGAATGCTTTGTCATGATATTTAGCTATTGTAGTTGATGTCAGAGATTCAAAATCATCATGTCTTCTTTTGCACGAGTATTTTACTATTTTTGCTAGTCAACACCATGTTGGACTGAAATAAGGTCCACATGTAACACTCGATTGGACGATCTGTGTTATGCTGGACCATCAGAGGATCTCTATGCATATAACATGGGCATGATGTTGATGAACCAGTAAGCTTATGCTATTATTCCATCGTTTGTTCTTGATCATGATGTGACATGTACTCTCTTAATTTAATTTGTTTACCTTAATTAAAACAAAGATTTATGATGGATTAAACAAGGGTTTATTTTATTCTTATTAAGATCCAGACATGGAACATAAAATCTGATGGTCATTCTGATTGAAAGATAATTAATTAAGGAATATGATCCACAGACCACAGCATTGATTACTAATCATTAATTTATCAGGTCAATGTTATCCATATCTTGGAACAAAATTGTAAGCACCTTCACACGTATTTGGATTCCATCTTCTGCGTGAAATGCACAAAAGCCTCAAGCGTTAGATCATAGTTGTTGGATTGGTGCATCCAAAAGATGTGATCTCCTCCTCCTTTTTTTGTCTTTTATTATTATTGTTATCTTTTGTTTTTTAAATTTGTACTTGTCATTGAATTTGATTCAACGATCGTAAGATTTAATAACTAATGTAATTTTTTTAAAAAAAAAGTAGAAAAAATCACAACTATTAGATGTACTACATTCAACAACTGTGATAGGATATGAAGCCTCCTACACGTCAAATACACAAGAAAGAATCCAGATCTCCTTTAATAGTAGACAATGCCTTTTTAATTAACGCGTTAGCAACAATTCAGTCATACATTGAATAAACATTATTATAAGTAAGATAAAAATGTTATTAGATATGTTATGAGAGCTTTATTTTTGTAGTTCAATCCAATTGAAACTAAAGTAGTCAAAGACTTTCAATTTCGTGAGTTGAATTTTTAGATATTAATGGTTTAAGACCAAAAAAATTCATGAAATTTTAATTGCATTGTTGAATCCACCTCCAAATAATTGGAAATTTTTTTATTATAACTCATAAAAAATACATGGGTGGGCTTTCAATTATTCTACACTTTGGATCCGGCTTCATCAATGTCGTGATCAAATAAAGTCATTCGTACTTTTTCCATGTTGCTATCTATTGCCAAAACGAAATTCGTGCTCGACGTTGACATTGTGTGACTATCCAATCCATGCGGATTTATTAATCTAATCCCACATTTTTTTTAAAAAAATACCTTTTATTAAATTAAGAATGTTAATATATACATAATTAATATTTTTGTTGCTACTAATCTAACATAGAATATCACAAGTATTTTATTTTTTAATAAAAATATTGAATATATAGTTTTATGATGGAGGATATTTTAGTCATCCTATTTAACCGTGGTCCCTAATTTTTGTGTTGTATCGTCTGATTCTTCAAATTGTCAAACTTGTCACATTTTGATTTTTTTGTTAAATTATTATCCAAAAATGTTGATGTGTCCCGTTAAGTTTTCATCCTGACATGGTACATGACTTAACCCAATTCACATCACCACCTCTTTGATATTATCACGACCTGTTATTTGGATACATGATCGGTACAATGATAAATTTTTTATCATTGTAAGTCTTTTCATAAATTCTATTTACGAGTTAAATTATTAGTTATTCTCTCTGTGTTATCAAAATAATCATTCCTTATCAAATAAATACAAAGAAAACATATCACATTTCCTTATTTGAAATACACAGAGATGACTTACATATAATAATAGGTCCTCATTATGAAATACATTATTATACTGAAATACAAGCCAATTATACCAAACCCCTGACTTAGATGTTCTAGATAATTACAGAGCAATATAATCTACAACAAAATAGTAGTTTACCCGATAGTGGGAAGGTGCGAAGTGATCTATTCTTCTAGCGGATATTCTTCACCGACAACCTGATTTGAACAAAAAGATTTCACAGAGAGTGTGAGCTTTAAAAATCAGTGAGCAAATTGGTCTTGCGTTAATAAAATTCAAATACATCACCAGTCATGCAAGTATATCCGAAAGCTCAAACTAAATCAATAAATGTAGTTAGAAATTACATACTAGAAGATATAAAGTCATCCAATTCATCCAACGATATTAGTACTCATTAATGACAACATATCCCGGAGAGTGCACATAAGCTGGCTCACCAAATTTATTTATTTCTACTATGACGTACAATCTCATCCTCTCAGCTAGGGCACCTCATGGATCTGTTACTAACTCAGGCTATATCCCTATCGAGAGAATCGTTGTCTCCATACTCATTGGTTAAAACACCCTTTAAACTGGGTTTTATGCCTTGTTGGGAGAGGGGGTACTATCCCACTCAATTACAATCAATAATATAGTATTTCATATCATAATCAGAAGTACCATGTAGTATTCATTCATATGACAGGTATCGTATATAACTATATCACAGGTTTGTAAACCATAAATCAAGATAACAATTAAGTTGTCTTTGGAAAGATTCAAATTTTATATCACTCTAAAATATTTATTTCTTCTTATTTATACTTTTAGATTAATTTGAATTACCTCCCTAGATTCACTACTTCGAATCCAGTCTACCCCTATGAGTTTTGAGAGTGTCCTTTGACATACTTTTTATCACCAATGATGCTAAAACCCTATTAAAATGGGATCGTTTCACTCACTTGAAATTTCGTACTAGTATCACTTCTCTAAGTCGTTACGGACAAGAGCACACAAATGAATTTCAGTGTTCCGCTACGAAAATTTTCATGAAAAATTAGAAAAAACAAGTTAAGGTTGTTTTTGTACAGATACTATTTATACATATTGTTACTATTTATATATATGGTCACTATTCATACATACGATTACTATTTATATGTATAGTCACTATTCATACAAGAATAGATAATATAATCTGTAAAAAAGTACATCAAGTAAGTTTTTAGGAAAGAGTAGAGGGTCGCAATGGACACATTTAAATACCAGGTCTTTTCTTAACCAGAATTTTCTTAGACATGTATTTTTCACAGTTTACATTCTATTTTGATAATTAGATGATCAAAATAACATATAGGCAACTAAGGACAATTTTTCTATTGTGCAGGATCAGCCAAAGCTGCAACCACAAAGCATACTTAAGAAAATAACTTCTAAAATTTAAAAAACATAAAAATGGCATAGTATTCTCACATCGGATCTAGGCTAAAAAGGAAAAGCCCAAAATCTCAAAAGCCTAGTGTCAGAGTAAGAGAAACTTGAGGAGAGAGAAGAAGAGAAGTTGAAGGTGTGAGTTTAGAAGTGAAATGAAATGACCTATTTATAGGAAAAGTTAAGGGTATTATTTGACATTATGAGTTAATAAAATATTTAATTTACTATTCATAAAAATGATATTTTCAATAAAAATAATTCAATTTATTGTGCACTTTAATAATTTAGCTTACTGTACAAATCACGGAAGGACAAAGGCAACTGAATTATTGGTTACTGTTGAAAACTTAAAGGAAAAACTATCCTTTCATCTTAAACATTTAAGTTTCTTTTCAGTTCAGTCCTTTCATTTTAGCTCCTAAGGATATTTTCTCACATAAAACATTATTTTCTTTTACGAACTTCTTTCTAGTTTTCTCTTATGACCAAACCACATCTAGTACTTGATATTTCGATTGTATATATGAACAGTACCTTAGTTCACAAACACATATTTATATTTTATTTTTTACGGGTATTACAAATACCTTTCTAGAAGTTATACCTCTCCCTCCCTCTTTCTGAAGCCCACGTAGAGTCTCACTTGATATTTCGATCAAATGGCCTATTGGACCAATGACTAGATCTTTTGTTGAACTTTGCCACCCAGTAAAGTATTAGGCGTCACCACGCCCAAGCTTCTTAACATTGGATGATGTTGAGCGACAACCCACCAAAAGATTTAGGCACATTGGGCTAACATGGTATTGGGCTTGGGCCTAAAAGATAAGTGGACCTTCACACTTACTTTCTTTGTCTAGTAAAGCATATGGATTTCTTGTTAGGCGTCGTATGCTCAGCAGAGTGCTCTTCAGCTCTCCAATGATGTGTAACTTTTTTGGGCCTCAGACCCGTATGGGCCCATCAACATCAGATGATTGCACGTAGTCCATAACTATCTCTTACTCCCCCATTCAGGACCACATCACCGGAAAAAGATATCTCTACTTTGATCAAGTAGAGTTCACATATATCCCACATGCTAATCAATTGGATGGCCTTGCTTGACAAATGGGCCTTGTATGAATCTCACCATCTGTCAAATGTTGCTAGAAAGTTTACAACAGAGAGTTAGGGCAATAGAGCATTGAATGTGAATAACCTAGATCAAATGATAATGTTTATGAATGTGTAGCATGAATGTATCGAAAAGCTCATCGCCAAGAATGGTGTTCTCTGTATCACCACGACAACACTTGCTTTCTTCTAATTCCTTTTTCAAGGATATGGTTCTCATTTTATCCCTTTTCCTATCTCTTCTTCTCCATCCCCACCTCCATGTATTCAAGTTTGATTTTCGTATTCACGTAGTATTGAATAATTCAATACTATTTTGGTTCATATTTTGTCACATTATTTATTGTAATTTTTTTTAATCAAATTCATGTAATCTAATTTTAAATTATGGTTGAATTGTATCTTGAATTTTATGCAAAATTCACTTAATTATCCGAATATAAATAGAAGTAATACTAAATTTTTAATATTATGTGAGAGTATAATAAATATTTTTCATTTATCCATATGTAAATTTTAATGTTGTTCTAATTAGAGCTTAATTAGCTTTTTAAAGCTCAACATGGAGGATGTTTAGGAGATAAGATCATGACGACCCAATGCAACTCAAGTCTTGTAAAGTCAATAATAGACATGGATTGAGTCGAGCTGATCATATGTGCATTATGGGCTAGAAATCTTGACTTAGCTCATCCCATCAAGTCTCATGGACTCAATTGGGCTAACACATAGGTTAATTTTTTTTAAAAAATGTATTATCTTGAATGATCTAAATTAGATATTAAAATTATGAAATATCAAATCACAAGTTTCTTTAAAAAAAAAAGAATTAGATTTTTTTTTCAAAAAAGGCCCAACTACATTGGACTAAAATTCTTCTTTAAATGAGATTGAGGGTTTGTTTTGGTATTTAGTAATGATGGTAAATTATGTGATATGTGATTAGACAGTTTGTTACTTGTTCAGATTTAATTTTGTCACTTTTTTGAGACTACACTTATTTCAATCTTAGCGTGAACGACCTCTAATTCAAGACCAATGAGGTAGACCACTTAAGTCGGCACAAACAGTTTGGATATTATATATCTACTGTAATGTCAAAAAGAAATCGAATGCACAGTGGTCTTTTTTTTTAAAAAAATTATTGAGTTCTTTAAAGCTCGATTGTTCAGCAGCCAACACATATTAATATGCGTGTTGATCTTTTTTTCTTTAAATTACTTGGACACTAATTTCAAAAAAAAAATTATGATGTAGGAAGTCAAATTTCAAAGAGCTCGGTCTCTTTACGTCTTTTTTTTTTTTAAAAAAAATAACACATTTCTTGAAAAAAGTAACTCATTTTTGGAGTTAAGTACTTAATGTACTTGAGTCCTATCTCTAATTATTTTTTTCCCTCTCTCAATTCTCAATCCCTTGTAACTTAAAAAAAAAAAAGTATCCCCAAAAGTTTAGCTTAATGTCTTGTTAATACTAGGTTCAATTAAAATTTTAAATACACTGAGCATTTGAACTAATATGAGAGATTGTGGCTGTAAAATTGTGAACATAAATAATTTAGCCAAGCCATTAAGTGGTGGTCTAAAAATGTCGGATGTGGATACTAGTAAGTAATTTTAGATTCCAACTTTTACTTTCTGGAATAAAAAATAATAATAATTATAAAGAGAGAAGCAATGGGGCAAAGTGTGATTTGATTGAGGATAATTAGAAAAACCCAATTATGAGAGTTCTGAGAGTATTTGAGAAAGGAATTGAGCTCCCTTCCAATAGTTGGAGTGTCCAACCTGCTAGAGAGGAATATTAGATTTAACAAGTAAAAAATTAAAATGGTCAATTTTTTTAATTTATTTTTTCTCAACAAATTATTTAGGCTCCTCTCTTGCTTCTTGGAGGCTCCAGCCACTGGAAGGGAGCCCAGTGAGAATGATGATAAAAAGTGGTTTCAGATTGGGCCATCTTAAGGTTATGGGTTTACATAGGTAGAAAGGAAAAACTCTTATCTCTCAAAATGGTCCATAGGGTTTGGATTCTACTGTATTCTCATTCTTCTTCAATATTCTCATTCTTCCTTATCCTTATTTCACTTGGTATATGCATGCATGTACCAAGTGGATATATATGGGGCATATCAAGTTATGAATGATTTAATGTGAAATATAAAAAAATAATAACAACTATTAAATTTTTAATATAAAATTTAAGGACAAATAATATATTGTTTGATTTTTGCATTAATAATTTATACATTAATCTAATACGTTGATTTGTAATTTAATAATTATTTTTTCTCTAATTGTATATTACAAAGTTGCAATCCTATAGTGGCTCTAAAGCAAGTTGGTCTTTGGTACTCATAGCATTAAGTACTTAGTATAATTATCATTGATATATGGTCATGCAATCTAATTTTTGGTAAAAGTCACGTAATTTAATTTTAAATTATAGACAAAAATTATAAAGATGTACATTTTTTAGTATTATATATATTTTCCTTATATGAAATGCAAAATTGGAGATGCAATGATATTGGTGAATTCAATAATTTATGGCTAATTATTTATATAAGTAGACACATATACATTATTATAAAAATGTAATGTATGTATTTATTTTTTTCTCAATTCATCGTGATTACATTAAATATGGTAAATAAACTTTTTTTAAAAAATGAACCCATTCAGATTTTAAATTTACTTTCTAAACTCAAACCAAATTCATTTAGACAAAACACTAATGTTAATTAATTCGAGTAATTTAATATTTATTTTTCTTAAATAAAATTTTGAGTACAATCCTGTAGTGAGTTCTAGTTAACAGTAATTAATGCATGAAGACAGGGGAAAACAAAAAAGTCAACTCAAAGTTCATATCGACCTGGCAAGTGCAAATTCTGAAATCTACTGCTACTAGTGACAAAAAATAATAATAATTATAAAGCCAAATTTGTGAGAGTATATAAAATATTATAATATTTAATTAAGTGGGGTTGGATCAGATGAGATGGTCCCATCTACAACTCCTCCATTTAGATGTTCCACGAGGCCGAAGCTTATCGCATCATACATTTATCCAATGAACTGCTGCCACGTAGGAGTAGCGATGTTGACTTCACGTGGAGTCCGTTATAAACTTATAATTGAGCGAGTTTACTGTGGGACCCACTTAAGGACATGCTCGGCGGCGGCTTGTAAAGCGGGCCGAGCCTACCCGAGCTGGTGGCGGCGTCATCTAAGCCGACAGGTCACCCCGCGTTTGTCAGAACGCCCCAAACCCAAAATAACGCGGGATATGAGATGTTGGTTGAGATTTTGACATTCTTTTCATTTAATTTTTTCACGGGGAGTTAATGAACTGCTGGGCCCACTATGTGTGGGCCCACCAAAATTGTCAAGGGAGGCTTTCGCCTTCACACCTTAGATTTGAATTTTTGACCTTTATTATTAATTTATTATTCTTGACAAAACACTGAAAAAAGAATTAATTTATTATTATAGAGCAATAAGTATTTATAAATGTTTTTAAAGTTTATAAAATGATCAAGAATGACGTTTGAATTATTTTTTTTTGGTAAACAACTAGATATTTGAACACTACACTAGTAATTAACTAATTTAGATTCGAGTCAGGTAGGATCATAAGTGAAAAGATTTTTTTTACTAAGTTTTAATGTAGTTACATTTTTAGAAGTTCAAACTCAATAATTTAAACAATCCTTACTAATTGACTTATGCGACATTTGAATTAGTTAGTATATATGTATGACATATTATATTGTTGATTGTTGCTTCATAGATTTCCAAGACATTTTAGTACTTAAAATTATGGAGTTGTACAGAAAATAATAAATCATTATTATCAAAGTAGTTTTAAATCCTTGAAAATTAAATAAGTGATCATATATGTTTTATTATTAGCTATTTCAAGAAATGTATTATTCTATTAATTTATTACTCTATAATTTCTTGAGTTTTAAGGTGATGTGAGCAAATATGATATAAAACTAATGTTAATTGATTCAAGTTATTCGTATTTATCTTGGACAATGTTTTGGGTTTTTGGTACTAATAATTTTACATTTTTATAATTCTATTCCATTTAAATCAAACTAATTAAAGTTTAGTGCTAATAAGAAGACGTGTGTTTGTATATTAATGGGTGGAGTTTTAAAATTTTCCCCCTATATATTTAATTAGTTATAAAAATGTGTTATTTTGATATTAATTAAAAAAATAAAATAGCCAACATAGTTTGACTGAGACTTCATGTATGTGGTGGGAAGGGAACATGATTTGATAAGTTGATTTCACGGATGACATTAATTATAGAATCATTTGTCAATAATCTTATGACATTTAAAGAGTTGAATTGAATTCCACAGAATTAAAGAGATCAAATCCAATTTGATTTAATTCTATGGGTCAAACTCTTCAACATGGCGAACAGAAAATTTATAAGTTAGAAATATTGGCCTAGTTTTAAGAGGAAGAGCCAAACACCCTTTAATTATTGTTGTTTAATATTATTAATTGAGTCAATTTTTTTAGTAAATTATTAATTTAGTTGAAAAAATTATATTTATCTCAATATAATTCCTCAAAAATAGAATAGTTTGATTTAGTTCTTAAAAATTGTAATTATTTCATTTTGATCACCAAATTATTAAATATGCTATTGTCAAAGTTTAAATATGTCACTCTCAAATTGTTACTTTAACATATGAAGGAATGAAATTTAAGAAATTAAAAATTCAGTTTTTTAGAAATTATAATTAAGACGACTTATCTTTTAAATATTAAATTGAGATATATATACTTTTTAAAAAACTAAATTAGTAATTTATTTATTTTATTGGTACAAAACTATAGTTGTTAATTATTTATTTTGTGGGAAGTGTTTTGGAATAATTTTTTTGAAGAAGGTTGAAAGTTTTAGATAATATAAAGAAGAAGATTTTGATGGTGAAGAAAAAAATAAGAAAGGTGAGTATGTTTGATAAAAAAAAAAGAAAGAAAAATGGAATGAGAATGAAAATATAATATTTTACTAAAATACCTTAACTTATAAAAAAATAAAAAGAGAAAATTTAGTATTTTTGTGGAGGGTAATTTGAACAATTTTCTTCTTCTTTTATTTTATTTTACTTTTTTCGTGAACTGAAATAAATTTATTACTTGTTGAGAGGTCGACCCGAAAGGGTAAAAAAAATTGGTGGTATGCTATATGAGTAGAGTGAAGATCAATACGCTCGATCTATTTATATATATATATATATACACACACACATTGTATAGAGTTCTAGAATTTTTTTAAAATGACTTGCAATAATTTATTTTTTGAGAAATAAAATAATCTCTGTATATATATTCTTGTTTTTATTTCAATTTTACCATCTTTACTTCCCTGCAATTTTTGTAACAAATACTAACAGAAAAGACAAGAAGGAAGAGACTAGATGGGAACCCATTTCACTGAGCTGCAATGATGGGGTGCATGTGCTGATGTAGGTGGCTTTGATTTATCATATCCCACCTCACTAAATGACACCTCTCTCTCTCTCTCTCTCTCAAAATGCAATTTGCAACAAATTTCTAACATTTGTAAATTCAACTTGCTTTCTTCATATACTAATCTCAATTTCCTCTCACCATCTCCATTTAATTTCCCAAACATCCCCACTGAAGTGTGCAAGCAGATCACCAAATATTAGTTAAAGCTTTTGTTAGTTTAAATAGTTTGACACTTATTTTTTTATTTTAAATAAGATACTGAGTTTAATATTGTGAGTAAAAAAAATTAATAATAATAATGTTTTACATTTTTATAGTTCAACATGATTGAATCAGATTAGTTAAACTAGTAAAAAAAAATAGTCTGATCTATTCATTTTCTTATTATACTTTTTTTAAAATTAATATAGTTAGAGATATTGTTAAACTTTATCTAGGCTAAATCTTTTTTTTTGTTGAGTGATTTTAAATTAAGATGTATTTTTCTACATCTCTTATATATTTGAACATTTACTTCTACCTACAGAAATAGATTATAAGTTGCTAAGGAAATATATTATTTCTCTTTTATTTTTTTGCATGGTAGATTTTTTATGATAAATTAAGAAAATTAATAGAGTTGCACTCCTAACTGAAGTTTATATATATATATATATATATATATATATATGATGAATGCTTGATCATGATAACTAATTAATATTAGAGCAAGATCACGTGTTAGAACTAAATTAAACAATTGTTGATAGATTAGATGCTAGACACGTAATATTAACTTAAATATAGCAAAGTAATTAGGTTTACACTCAGATATATATAGTTGAAAAGGAATCCTGAAAAATTGAAGCAAAAAATTAGGTCATATAAAAGTTGAATCTTTTTTCAGTATTGTTGAAGAGATTCTCTATTTGGTGTTGGACCTTAGATTTTACAATCAAATGGTCGAATTTCAGGATACTATTTTCTTTTTTCAATATAAAATAACATTATGAAATCTGAACTGTTGGTCGTAAAATCTAACAGTTCAAATTGGGCCAAGTACTTTTTTTAAAAAAATAAAAAATAATATCTTGAAATCTGAACCGTTAGTTGTGAAATCCAACAAGGCCAAACATTTTTTTTTAATAAAAAATAGTATCCTAAAATATGAATTGTTAGTTGTCAAATATAATAATTCGACCAAACATCCAAAGTCAAGTCAAGCAGGGATCTCTAACCTCATAAGTAGATTGCTCTTAAAATCCAACAAATTAAAGGCCTAACTTACAGACTAGTGCAAAGAAATATGACGCCATTATACACACACACACACACACACACAAAAACATGCATAACTTAAACAACTGATGAGGTGGAAAGTGAAAACATCAAACATGCTATGATTAAAACTATGATTAAAACATAAATCTTTTGGTGTAAGAAGATGCTCTCACTTTCCCTGCAAATTTCTCTGCAACTTTATAGTGCGCATGGAACTTGGAATATGCAGAACCAACCAAAAGGCCGTCAGACCCTTTCCCCCTCTTTAAAAGACTACAACAAAACACAGTATTATTAAAATAAAACATTCAATTAATCAATAAATTAATCAGTTTGAGACTCAAAACTCGTCTCTCTCTGTCTCTGCAATATCTCATTCATATGCTCCCCATCTGCAGAATATAGTTTTTCCACCAAGCTGACCCAAAAAGCCTTATCTTTTCCAAACCCACTATATTTATTAGTTACTACCTCCCAGTACATATTTATTATTATAATTTCCTGACGTATTTGTTCAAGTACCAATATTGTTCTCATTATAAAAGCTCTCACCACTTGTTCTTCCTATTTATGTAACCCTCCTCTTCAACAATCTAACATCATCACTACTGCTCTTTCATGGCAACTCATCAAGGTACACCCTTTCTTCTTTCCTTCATATTCTCTGCTGTGTGTTAAACTGTTCATATATATAAATGTATGTATGTATGTATGTATGTACAGAAAATTCAGTTGCCAAATCTGACATAAGCTTCTTTTGGTTTGTTTTTCTTTCACTTCATGACAGCTTTCATCATATTCTGAAACAAAGAAGGCTGTTATTAGTAACGGTTCCACATTGTACACAAGCTGATATATGTAAAAGTCACATATCAATCATCTTCTGTTCTGTTTCTGACATTGAAGACTCAAAAGTTTATTCAGCTTGCAGCAGCTAGATCTAGAACTGGTAAGTCCTTTAGCACCACATATGTATACATGCATACATACATACATGTAAATATAGATATATTTATATTTCTATCAACTAGATCTCTGGAGTCTCATACTGTCATTTGATCAGATATGGATGGTCTGAGTTGGGATGCCTCACAAGTTTTGGAGAACACACCCATCTTGTGGAGCAATTTCATAGAGCAACAAGAGCTTGAAGAAGCAGGCTACTCCATGACCAACTCAAATCCAAGCTTTCCTAACCACCATCATCATCTATATTCAAATTGTGAGAAAGTGGTGAGTGACATGGTTCAATCAGAAGCAGAAGCAGAATTGGCAGGTGCTATCAATTCAAAGACAAATCTGTCACAGTTTGAAGGTGGGACCAGTTGGGGAGGTGGACCTGTCAGTTTGAAAAACCCATCTGGTAATTTTGAGCCTCCAGATTTCACCATGGCCCACCAGAAACAACAACTTGTCTATAATGGCTCACAGAATGGGACCTGCTCTGTTGAGTCACTGGACTGCTTGTTCTCAGCTGCAAGTAGCAACACAGACACATCTGTGGAAGATGATGGAATCTCTGTGATCTTATCTGACTGCAGAAGACCAAACACATGGACCTTCAATGGAGGAAGTGAATCTGAGAGCACCGCTAATGCTTCCAATGTTGACCATGAAACACTATCTCAGAGCTCCTCAGATCTTTATGGAATCAAAATTTCAGAACCCAACAAGACCAGGTCTTCAAAAAGGAGCTTCCATGATGCCTACTTAGATTCAAGTTCTTTCAGCCTCATCAATGAGAATCACAAGAATCCACCAAAACCCAAAAGACCCAGATGGGATTATTCCAAGTTTCCTGCTTCATCAAACATCAACTTCCAGAACCCAAACTCATCATCATCATCTTCCACGGAAGAGCCAGACCCAGATGCCATAGCACAGATGAAGGAGATAATATACAGGGCTGCAACATTCAGGCCTGTGAATTTGGGGATGGAGGTGGTGGAAAAGCCAAAGAGGAAGAATGTGAGGATATCAACAGACCCTCAGACCGTGGCTGCAAGGCAGAGGAGGGAGAGGATCAGCGAGAGGATTAGGGTTCTGCAGAAACTGGTGCCAGGTGGAAGCAAGATGGACACTGCTTCAATGCTTGATGAGGCTGCAAATTATCTCAAGTTTCTAAGGTCACAAGTGAAAGCATTGGAATCTCTTGGAAGCAAGCTTGATGCCATGAATTGTCCTCCAAGCATTGCTTTCTCTTTCAACCCTTCTTTTCCCATGCAAATTAACCCTTTTCCCCATTTGAAACCCTAAAAGATCTAATATCAATGACTGCATGACCAGTGATATTAGCAGCTGATGATTTTCATTTTCTGTGCCAGAAAGAGCAGGAAAATTCTAATCAATCACAAGCATGTAATGTTAGTTTTGTTTTCCACTTCTTCAGTGACTTGTATAAAGTTCTCATTGCTAATGATGAGGTTTGAATTCTAGTTGCTACTACTAAGAATTCATGCATGAGAAAATGGAGGATTTCGTTTGTTACACCATTTGTTTGGTTTACTAATTAATCATGAATGAAATTCATATTACAAAATTTAGATAGAAAAATAACTAATTCTAAACAGATATACAAGTTAGTATACTAATTTTTTAGCAGAATCTACCACTAATATGTTTATGTGGATTAGCTAGTTTGACTATATGGACAAAATTTTGGTGCAATTTTTGCATGTATATTATTATATTTTTGGTTAAGTTATTCTCTTAGTCCCTATACTTTAAAAAATTTCAATTGAGTCCTTATAGTTTTATAAAATTCTAATTTAGTCCTTACTACTAAAATTCTATCAATATTTCTTCAAATTTTATTGATATAAATAACTGTATATATTGACACTATCAATATGCATGAATTATACCAATAAAATGAGTAAAACATAGACAATGAAGTGAAATTAAATATCTCTCTCTCTCTCTCTCTCTCTCTCTCTCTCACACACACACACACACACACACACACACACACACACATGATATGTGATCCAACTTATTGATATAGCTTAAATCATGTACGCTACCGGATAATTTTTTTTGAAATAAACTATAAGGACCCGATTGAAAATTGAGTAAAATTGCAGGGTTGAAGGAATAATTTAACTTATGTTTTTCAATAACTGAGTTTATTAATCTTAGAAAGTTTCCTAACATCTAATGCTTTAGATGAAAAATTTGGTAAGCTTTACTTAGAGTTCATCAAAAACTATCTTTTTTAGACTTATAAATTAAGTTGAAGTTGAAGATGATGAACTTTATGACTAAAAAAAGGCTTGATATTCACATATAAATTTTTTTGATTTGTACCATTCGATATCTGAATACTATATAAGCGTTGACTAATTCAAATTTGAGTTGGATAAAATCATAATAAGTGACAAGTTCTCTTAACAAAGTTTCAATGTAGTTCCATTCTTATATACTAAAAATCGCTAATTAAGTTAAGATAACACCTATGTGCTTAATGGTCCCATATAAACTTTTGGCATGCAGAAAGGGTGTGGCAATTATAACACCTATGATTAAGATAAAGTACCGAGCTAGAAAGTGATGTTCACTTTAGGCATCTAATTTATTTAATTAATGAAAGCAATATAATCTATGTATGCACTTAAAGCTGCCTAATTCTATGCTTAATTAATTGTTACCAATGCATGTGTATATATTTAAATAAAAGTGAGACATTCTCTTAAGACAAAGTGAAGTGAGAGAGACTCAGAGACAGAGGAGGGTGTCTCCTTGATTCAACCCAAAGCGTGCTCTTGAAATTCACTCCAAAACCTCATTGCTTAGCACGTGTGCCCTTCCATTATTCTTCCTTTTTGGCCTCTGTATTTGTCATAAACCACTACTCATAATTATAGGCTAAATTATCAATTTCCTCCCCAAACTTTGTCTCGAGTTTTATTTTAGGCAAAAACACTTTTTATATTTCTAACACTTACACTAAATTTTAATTTCATCCATGACATTTTTTTTATGTAAGTTATATCTTATATGTTTTACTTTTGTTTCAAAATTTATCTTTTTTTACTAATACTATCTATTCTACTGACAAAAAATACTAACTTAACGGTTAGTAAAAATAGTAAATTTGAAACAAAAAATGAAATATGTAGAACATAACTAATGCAAAAAGACTGTTAAAAATGTAAAAGGTTTGAGTCATACATGTTTTTTTTTGTTTATAATCTATCCTTTTTACTAACTATTCAGTTAACATTTTTTGTTAGTGAAATAGACGGCGTTAGTGAAAAAAGTAAATTTGAGCAAAAATAAAACATGTAGGACATAACTGAAAAAAAAAAAATTAAGGACGAAATTGAAACTTAGTGTAAACGTTAGAAATGTAAAAATTACTTTTTCCTATTTTATTTTAGTATAGTTTAGATACTTAACTTTATCTTGCATTTCTCATTAGTCCTTAAATGTTATTTTGTTTTAATTTGTAAGTTAAAATATCGAATTGAAACAATAAAATTGAGAGATTAAAGAAAAACTTAAGATAAAGTTAAAGGATCAAAAATAAAACAAAGAAGTAAGGAGACTACAGAGAAACTTACAGTAAAGTTTAGAGACCAAACTAGAACTGAATAAAATTAAAAAAACCAAAGTGAAACTCAACATAAAGTTAAGGGTCAAAATTAGAACAAAATGAAATTAACCTAAAGTAAAGTTAAGAAATTAAATTGGAACAAAATCAAGAGACTAAAAAGAAACTTGAAGAAAAGTTAAAGGGCCAAAATAATATTTTAGCTAATATATAATTCAATATATGAAAACCCCATCCACATTCTCTGTGTGTTATTTAAAGCATATTGAAGTTTTGAAATGCAAAACGTTACAATGTGGCTAATGATATTGTTAATGATGATGGCTATGATAAGGACGGCTAGGAAGAAACATGATGTGCCTTATTTTGTAATGTTCTCATATATAGAACATGCATTATTCTTGTTATTATTTTATAATTTGGCTCGAATTTTTATCTTTACTATGTACTCTATAGCACATGCCTATGCTTCCGATCCTACAGTATCTGCATGTGGTTTTAATACAACACATCACATATAAATGAAAACCCTAAATATAGTTCTCCTTCTTCCATTTTCTCTCTCATTCCTCAGAATTGTTTTTGCTTTCATGTTGACCATTGATGTAACTCAAGAACATAAAAGCCAATTCTCCCTCGATTTCTTCTAGCATTATGGTCAAGTTGTGTATGAGGCACATCAAGTTGTTATTATTATATTGAAAGTTATAATTATACGGCAAAAATATTCTCCATGTCTCTAACGTTTACACCAAATTTTAATTTTGTCTTTAATATCTTTTTTTTTTGCGTTAGTCATATGTCTTACATATGTTTCATTTTGTTTTAAATATACCATTTTTACTAACACCTTATATTTTATTAATGGACAATGCTAATTGGATGGTCCACGTGATACATCTCTGGCAACATGTCATTTGGCACTGGCGGTCATGTCAAATATATAAGAAAAATACAAAATTGCCTGTGATTTCTCTCTCCTCACTCTAAGAGAGAGCAGGGGTAATTTTATCTTTTTCTTTCATATGTCTAACGATTGCCACGTGACAAATGATATGTTGTTTGAGACGTGTCACGTAAATTGTCCAGTCAGCACTTTCCATTAGCAGAATAGACAATATTAATAAAAAGAGTATATCTGAAACAAAATGAAACATATAGGAAATAATTGACGTAAAAAAAATTAGGGACGAAATTGAAATTTAGTGTAAACATTAGGGACATGAAGAATATTTTTGCCTAATTGTTATTAAATAAGTGCAATTTAGTTACTTTCTAAAATGTAGACTGTACATATGTCAAGCATGAGAACTTGTTTTGGTGTTAATTATTGTTAAGCATTGAGTATTAGGTCAGAAGTTACAATTTGATTTCCTTAACTTATCATAGGGCATATGTTAAGCACCAAGACTATTAAAATCCGACCAATATTTGATGTGCAAATGTTACTTTCTCAATTTAGTCAAATCCAACATTAGATTGGCTAGTGATAATGATAGTGGTTGTTTGAATCTTAAAAACGTCAATTATTTAGTTCTTAGAGATGTCAATAAATTGAAAAAGACTAAATTTTTTGCATTCAATTGTAACTAACATTTGTTGGTTTAAATGATTCAACACTTGTTTTTCATGAGCAAGGTCGTGAGTTTGAAGTCTTGTGAATAGAGAATATTAATGCTTGAGAGCTTTACACCTTCATGATTCAATCATATTTAAATTATATAGTCAAAACCTAACAGGTTTCCAAATATATATTGGTGATTCCAAAAAAAAAAAAGAGAAAGAATTAGCCAGTTGATTCAAGTGATTTAATACTTATTCTATATAAATAAAGTCTCGAGTTTGAGGTCTTGTGAATGGAGTGCATAAGAACTTTTCAACTTTGTTGTTCACCTGACTCAAACAAAATTAGTTAAAACTTAATGCATTTTAATATACTAGTGGTTCCAACAAAACTAAAAATTCGTGAAATCAATTTATGCACATTAACATGGATGCAACTAAGTTTATTACAATTTTTTTTAAATGAAAATGGAATATAAGATCTCTTACCCTTCTAACCAATTAATATCACTTTTTTTAAAAAAATAATTAATATGTGGTTTATGATTCAGACTTTAGGGGTTAAGATAAATGTTTTAAAAATCAGACCAATTATTAAACTTATAGAAGTATTGGTTCACGGTTCATTGGTTTGACCGTAGTTTAATCTGTAATAATTAAATATATATATATTTTTAATTTTATATATTAAAAATATATAATATAATAAATTAATAAACATTTTCATACTTAATCTTTGTAAATTTATATTATTAGATGTATATATAAATTTATTTATGTATGTGTATAATTGCTTTCTATTATTTTTGTTCTTTTATTTTTTTTGTGGCAAAAAAAATATTATTATGAAAAAATAATTAAAAAGAAAAAATAAATATAACATGATAGAAAAAAATAAAAAAAAATAAAAAAATAAAAGCTTGCTAAATCTCTTATAGTGTGAGAAATAAGTGTATCTTATAAACAATAGATTTTTTTTAATACAAAAACTGGTTCAATCGGTTTATCGATTTTTGATTGGTTTAACTGAATATTGCTTGGTTTTTTGGCTAGCCAATTTTTTAGATCAATCAAATCGAACCAGTGACCAGTTTTTGATTGAATCAAATGGTTCGATTCGATTTTATAATCTATGATAAGATCTCTTATCATTCTAAAAATTGATATGAACGGTCCAGATAGAGAACATGACCCTCACATCTATGTCAGAATATGAAGAGATCCAAATCCAAGTGTAGCTAATTGTTTTTTTTTATTTTTCGGTTGGATCTTTGTATTGAAAACTGTAGATAGAATTGAAGGCATTAAATTAAGAAGTGAAGGAGAAGAAGGTGGTGTTTGATTGGATCAAAATTAAGGAGCCTATGTACCATGCATTATGCATATATATATATATATATATATATATATATATGATGTGGAAGTTGGGTTGTTTACCAAATATAGAAATTTCTGTTGTCAAAGGCACCAGATACTTCGCTTCCAATTTTGTCTAACTTGGTTAGCTGAATCAAGAAATATATATATATATATATATATATATATATATATATAACAAATTTGCGTGTGCGCTGAAAATCTTCTATGTGAACTCATTCTTTTGTAGCCTTTCACAAGTTGGACTTATTTGATTTGACTTTAATTCATCTTCGCTTCACACTGTTGTGTCATAGCTGTTCTCTTCATTCTCCCCCTTGGCTTCGGAATTTGGCCAAGCTATTCTGTTCATCAAAGCCGATGTTCAAAAAATTAGATTTATTATTAAATTGATGGAGATATTAATTTAATAATTAATGGTCAAATTATAATAATTGATGGTATATAAAATATATTAAAATATATAATTAATATATATGTTGAAGATATTAAAATATTAAAATATATAATTTATAATATAAAATAATCAAGACATATTACATATATATATACCGGTCATAGATATTCTCCTAATAACTTGAATTTTTGAAGATTTTTAAAAATACATAATAATATTTAGTAAAAAAATTAAAAATAAAAAAACTGGTTGAACCAGTCGATTTTACCAATTAAAGATCGGTTTGGTCGATCTTCCATTAGTTTAAACGCTTACTGGTTCTTAGGTCCAAACTAAATCAAAAACTTGATCAGTTCATTGATTTTTCAGTCGAATCACCCAATTCGGTCTGATTCTCTAAACTATGATCAAAAGCTACACATTTTTCTTCATTATACACACACAGAGACACACACTAAAACCTTATTTTGGTCCCTTATAAATAGGTATTTTTCACTTTGGTCCTTTATAGAGTTATTTTCTCATTTTGGTCACTCACATATATGATGTTTTTCAGTTTGATCCCTTACAAATAAAATTGTTATTGACAATATTTTTTTTGTTAATTTTCTATTAATAAAACTTATTATCAATTTACATTATATAATGGCGACTAAGCATTAATTTGTCAAAAAATATGTTACATATATCATATATGTTAATTTTATTAATAACATATTGACAGAAGGCCACTGTTGATAATATATTTATTTTTTAAGGATTAAATTGAAAAATATTTCACTTGTGAGGAATCAAATTGAAAAATTAATTTTTTAAGGGGCCAAATTGAGAAATACTTTATCATTGAGGGACCGAATTGAAATTTTAGTCTTCACACACACACACACACACACACACACACACACACACACACACACACACACACACACACACACACACACACACACACACACACACACACACACACACACACACACACACACACACACACACACATTCATTTTGGTATAGTGATGAGAAAGAAAAGCATCAGATATGATCTTGTATTGAGTTTTATAGTTCATGGGGGTCATTTGCACAATGAGAAAAGTTCATAAGGGTGAAGTGCATTTTTCCCTTATAATAATAATAATAATAATAATAATAATAATAATAATAATAATAATAGCATAAGCTTCACATGACAAAGAAAAAAAAGAGAGAATAAACTAGATTTAATTTCTTAAAAATTTTAGTTATTTCAATTTGGTCCTTTGAATATCAAGTGTTTCAATTTAGTTTTTAAAAATTACATTTATCTCAATTTTATCATTTTATTTGTTAAAATAACTTTGACAATGAAAAATTTAAAATTTAAGAACGATATATTTGAAAATTTAGCAATAAAAATGACCAAATTAAAACAAATGTAATCATTGAGTAACTAGATTGAGACACTAAGTCTTTCAAAAACTAAATTAAAATATTTGTATCTTTGAAGAACTAAATTAGTAATTTATTAAAAAAAAAAGAGGTTGACTTTGCATATAGTGTATTCTACACATCATGGTTCTCACTGCAATGTGTAAGTATACTAAACATACTACACAACTGTTCATGTGAAAAAGAAGTGAAAAAACACAATGTATTTGAGTGTGGATCCGCTCTAGTGAACTAGAGCTATCGAGGCTCATGAGCCATTGGATACTGCTATTTTTATTTTCTAAAATCTGTATTGTGACACATCCAATGGCTCACATGAGCTTCGGTGGCTCCTGTCCTCTTAAGGTTTAAGGTTTAAAGAATTGGAATGGATTCATTCTCAATATGTCAAGTGTTCAAATTTGCCAGAACTAACTATCTTACTAGTGAACTCTCTCCGCTAATACCACCAAAGGACAAATCAAATGAACTCTGAGGTGTCTCCATTGCCAAACACTGTCTCAATTCCATGACCACCTCACTCATGGTTGGCCTATCAATTGAAGTAGGTGCCACACAAGCCATTGCAGTATCGAAGACTTTTCTTGCAGATTCAGTGATAAATTCTCCCTGTAATCTTGAATCCACAACTTCATTGATTTTCCTTTCATCAACCCATTTCACTATGTGAGTTGTCTCTTCAGCCTCCTTGACTATGGCAGGCTGGCCTGTGATTATTTCAAGCAGCACAACCCCAAAACTGTAAACATCACTTTTTTCATTCAGTCTGTTTGATATGCTGTACCTGCAAGATAAAATGAGCTTGCAACTCAACCTTTTGCACTTTAAAAAAAAAAGTGGAAAACCAGCAATTTTGTCCTCAAAAAGGTACCATTTTTGTCCCAAAACTTTGATTCAAGTTTCAATTTTGTCCTACAAATTTATTTTGTATCAATTTTGTCTCATATTTTTTCAATTAGTTTCAACTTTGTTACTAAGCCCAATGCCAACTATATTGATAACTGTAAATGTTGATATAACTATTTCTATTATACATATTAGTACCAACTCGTTTAGTTAGGTATGTCAGATATTCTCTTGATATGATAGAATTACCTTCCATTATTCTAGAGAATTTAAAGATCAAAATGAATAAGGGAGGCTAATTTGCTCATTTCAAGAAAATGTTTGACATAAGGTATGCCTAGCTAGATGACATGGCTATATCAATGTTTGCTGTTAATAATTCAGGCAACATTGGACTCAAAACAAAATTGAAAAAAATTGAAAATATGTGAAAACAATAAATAAAGTTTTCAGACAAAATTGTCTCAGATAGAAACTAAAAAGATAGAGAGGGTAGAAAAGAGAAAGAATAAGAAAGATATAGAAACAATATAACAAGACCAGAGAAGAGGAGAGAACCAAATGAAGAAAGAAAGAAAGAAAAGAAAGAAGAAAGACGAGAGAGAAATTCAATCCATTTCATAAGCCCTCACATAAACTTTAGCCTTGGCCTTTTATATAGAACTAACCAACTAAGTAACCAAATATAACTAACAAATTCCCATCAATCACAAAAATACCCTTATTATAGATTTAGCACGTAACAGTGTTAAAGTTTAGAGATGAAAATAGTATTTTTGCCTTTGTGGGTACACAAGTTAGTCCTTCAAATTTCCTTCTTTCTAAGGATTAACTAACTCATACACTCAATAAATTTCAGAGATAAAAAATAAATGAACTTAATAGTTTATCATCAAATTGGTAGTTAAGAATAACTTACAGAGGATCAAGGTATCCTACGGTGCCAGCAATGACTGTGGACATATGGGTATCGCCTTCATCTGCGTAGATCTTTGACAAGCCAAAATCAGCTATTTTGCCACGCAATTTTTCATTCACTAAGATGTTTTTGGGTTTAACATCTCTATGAACAATAGGTGGCTTACAACCCTTATGCAGATACTCCAAGCCTGAGGTTCATAATGTTTAAGCATAAATGGATTTATCAAGAGAGGAACTAGTGAAGCAAAAATGAATTCTTTCCTTTCTAACCTTCTGCAGCATCCACTGCAATTTGAAGCCGTTGTTTCCAACCAAAGATATTTTCATTTTTCTCTGCATTTACAAAGACATGTTTATCAAAACATTGTGACTATATTAACTACTTCATCTATTGTTTAGTCTTCAAAAGTTTAACTTTACACAATTTAGTCTCTAAATGTTATGAAATAGTTAAATGCCATTATGAAGTCAGCCCTTCGACTTAAGGGGACTAACTCGTTCAACACTTAAATTTCAAGGAGTAAACGATAAAAAATATATCTTTTAGGGACCAATTTGTATGTTTACTCAAAAATAACTCAAGTGAACTTTGAAGCTTCATTTCAATGCATCTGTTTTAGTTTTGTGTGAATATACTGGAATTTCCTGATGAACTGCAGTGATGATATGGTGAATACCTGATAAATGCTTAGCCAAGTCTCCATTAGGCATATACTCATAGATGAGAGCTATGTTGGTGCCATCTTCACAATACCCAATAAGAGCAATCAAGCGTTTATGGTGAACTCTGGCAAGAAGTTTGGCCTGTAAATCAGAAAGCCATAGCTTCTTCAGTTTGTTTCAACAAACTAAAGGTCTGGATTTGAATGCTATGACTTTTCAAGACCTATTTTTCTTTTGTCTGAAATATTTGCCGTGTAAACATGGTAAAAATAGTTGTTGTTTATTTCACATGGCTGAACAATTAAGAGAGAGACTCATATTCTATTAAGCAAGAAATGCACAAAACAAAGAAGATAAAGACAAAAAACACACACAGATTTACATAATTCGGTCATTGTAACCTTTATCTACGAGCAGAGAGAATTCTTATATTTCTTCAGGCAAAGTTTTCAACGTATAGTACGAAACCGAAAAGCAACATGTACATTAAAATGCATAACTGCTCTCAAATTAAAAGAAAATGTAAAACAGGTTGTTTATAGCAACTCTATGGAGTGACTCATTTCAAATTTTCTTCTAGTTTGGGAGCAGTTATGTGTTTTAATGTACATGTTTTTCGGTTCCATACTGTATATTGAACACTTTGCCTGAAGAAACACAAAGATTCTTTGTGCTCGTAGATACAGGTCAAATTAATCGAACCACGTAAATCCGTGTGTTTTCTGTGTTTATCTTCTTTGTTTTGTGTGTTTCTTGCTTAACAATCCATGACCAATACTTATTTGATATAGTGATTATGTAGGTGTGATGGATATAGTACCTCTGCCAGAAATTGCAGATATCCTGTAGCTGAAGGAGAGAGCACTTTGACAGCTACTTCAGTGTTACCTAAGAGGCCATGGTAGACTGTTCCAAATGCTCCTTTTCCCACAATCCTTTCAAAGTTGTTGGTCATGCTTGAAACTTGTGCATATGTGAAACTTTGTTTCTTTGACTCTAGCTCCCGAGTTATTCTGGAGTAGGTCTTCAGCTTCTCTGGAAAGATGGAAACTGTGAGAGAAGATTATGCAGTCAAAAAATGGTTTGTTTGCTATTTTTTTTTTTGGGGTTTGATTAATAGTTTTGGTCCATTAGGTTTACTATTGTCCAATTTGATTCTTTTGGTTTGCTTTGTGTTAGATTACTCCTTGCACTTCTAATTTGTATCATATCTATCAAAGCGGCTTAGGATACGTATGATATGAATTACAAGTTAAAGTACCAATTTTTGACACAAAGAAACTTAAGGGACCAAATTGAAATGATTAATAAATTTAAAGGACCAAAATAATAATTTAACATTTCTTTTTGTTCTTTCTCTCTCCTATCTTAGTTGTTCTAGTAAACAGAGTCAGACTTACTTTGGTAGATAGTTATCTTACTGGTTGTTTTTTGTGAATAGTATAAAATGCAATCTTAGATATCTTTAGATATTTGAGTTCATAAGTGATTTATTATTCTCTCTCTTTCCCTTCATTTCTTTTTGGGATTCTTTCCCAACTCCTGAAAATACTCTTAGAGTTGTTGTAAATTGAAATATATAGAGTTGTTGTAAATTGAAATATATAGGACTATATAATATACTAAGAAAAAAAGGCTGGAAAGATGTTGAGTAAATTACTAATTTGTTCTTCAATAGATTATAATTGTTTCAATTTGATCCTTAAAAAATGAAGTGTCTCAATTTAGTTCTTGAAAGATTGTATTTGCCTTAATTTTGTCCCTCCATCTAGTAAAGTAAAGGTTTAGCAACAACTATTTTGACATTTGGTTATAGTAGATTTGGTAATTTAGCAATTAAAACTAAATTGAGACAAATATAATCTTTCAAGAAAAATGATGTACCTGTTTGTCTTGTTTTGAAGATGCAGAAAGTAACTGTGGCTACCAGAAGAATGAAAGCTCCAGCTAGTGATGCCACTATTGGAATCACAACCTTGGACTTATTGCTCTTGCATGAACCTCGAGAACAAAGATCTGGATTTCCACCAAAACTTGCATTTACAGTAGAAAGACAAAAAAAGGTTAGCAGAGTATTATCTAAAATTGAAAGGGAAATTACATATCTACCTGTCCAACTTTAGGATATTTTCAAACATTCTTCTCAATTATAAACATTTAAAATTGTTCCTCTAAACTTTCATCCCTTAACGTTAGGGAATTTTAGAATTTAGGGTTGGGGCATTTTTATTTTTTTAATTTGTTTATTATTATTTTTTTAGAGCAAACAGACAAATTGGTCCTTTAAAAATACATTTTCTTTCATTTAGGTCTTGAAATTTAAGTGTTGAACGAGTTAATCTCTGTAAGTTACAAACTTTTAGTATACATTAATCATTCTACAAGACCAAAACAGTATTTTTACGTATTTTTGAAGGACTGACTCAATAATAGTGTTTAACAAGTTCATAATATTTGAAGACTAAATTATGTAGAGTTATATTTTCATAGACTAAACAATCAACCCATGTATCTTTTTGGGACTAATAGTCTTTTTAGTATTATCCGTCTTTATTTACTTCTAAACCAATGGAGGCATGCCATGTGGCAAGAGAAAGGATGCGAAGGGGCATCTCCATTCATGAAACATGGTTAGGAGGTTTTAAATGCTGCAGGATGAAAGTTTATGGGACTAAATTTCAGTTTTTAAAGTTAAAGGGCGTATTTGGAAATGGCCTAAAGTTCAAGGGGTATATTGCAACTTTCCCAAAATTGATACATTAATTAGAGCATACCTGAATTTAAGTGATCCATTGTTTGACCTCTCAATGAGTTCTGTTGGAATTGTTCCTGACAGCTGATTTCCTTCTAGATTCCTTCAATGGAGGAAAAAAGTTCAACTTTTTACAGTTCATACATGTTTTCATCAAGAATTTAAAAACCAAACTTAAAATTAAAATTTTTGACTTACAGAACCCTCAAAAATTGCAGTTGAGACAGGAAACTAGGTACATCCCCAGTCAAACTATTGTTTGACAGATCCCTAAAATGAGGACACATTGTCTTTAGTTCTAGAAGCAGGCAAATCATCAACTGTTTGTTTATATCTTAAAGAGATTGAGATACTTACAAATACTCCAACAGCTTCAGATTGGATATTTCAGAAGCTATATTTCCATTTAATCCACTAAAGGATAAGTTCCTAAAACAAAGATTGTATGAAGTTCATTACTATTATTGAAGATGAAGGATTTAAATCATAAAAGACTAAAACTTCCTCTTGGTCCGTAACAAATAGGATGCCTCTCACTTTGATCCCTCACAAAATTATCTTCTCATTTTGGTCTCTCATATATAGGGCATTTTTCAGTTTGGTCCATTATAGAATTACTTCTCAATTTGGTCCCTAACAGATAGGGTATTTCTTAATTTGGTCCTTTACAAATATATAATTAATAATGTCATTCTGTTAATTTATTATTTAAAAAATTAACTATTAATTTATATATTATACAATAATGACTAGATAATAACCTATGAAAAAAATATGTTACACAACATCAAATTTGTTAATTTCATTACTAACATATTGACAAAAGGACGCCATTGGTAACATATTTATTTGTGGAGGACCAAACTGAAAAATATCAATATGTAAAGAACCAAATTGAAAAGATAATTTTATGAGGGACTAATTTGAGAAATATCTCATTTGTGAGGGATCAAACTAAGAAGGCAATTTTATAAAGGACCAAATTAAGAAATATTCTGTCTATAAGGGTTCAAAATGGAGTTTTAGTCAATCATAAAATGTTGAGAAACTTACAAGGAGGTGATCCTTCTAGCACCAGATCCATCATCGCTGCAATTAAGACCATCCCACAAGTAAGCCAAAGGAGTACAAGGGTCCCCTTGCCAGTTTCTCTTGATCCCATAGATTGACTTGATGTTCATGATAGCATCAGCTGTTATAATAAAGAATGATTGTTGATTTGGCTTTTAAAAGATTATAATTTTTTTTTAATTTGATCTTGGAAAGATCTAGTGTTTCAATTTAATATTTAAAAGATTATGTTTATCTCAATTTTGCCCCTATGCTTGTTGAAACGGCTTTTGACAATGAAAAATTTGAGATTTAGTAACGGAAGATTTTGTTCTTTGGTAGCAAAAAGGACTAAATTGAGATAAATGTAATGTATTAGGAATTAAATTTAGACAATTAATTTTTTAAGGACTAAATTGAAATAATTGTAATCTTTCAAGAACTAAATCAATAATTTACTCTATAATAAATATAAGTCAGTCAAATTACCCTAAGAAGGTTAAATTATCTTTTCAGTTGGTCTCTAAACTTTCATGCAATAATGTAAAATTTGATTCCTATAACTTAAAAGTTTGCAATCGGGTCCCTATACTCTTTTTTTTCCCCCAAACTTAGCTCAGTCTTTGCGTCATCTTGATAATTAAAATATGCATGACTCATGTCAATAAAAAGGTTAAAAGTAGATGATAGAGCTAAATCCACTTGATACTACTTAGGTAAAAGTACCCTTTTCGTAATTAACTTTGTACACAGTATGAGATTGTAATTTTATCATTAACATAACAATAAAGGCAAACAAAAATAACATTAAAGGGAGGAAGATGATCCTTTGCTTGGCCTCAAAGTCAAACAGGATGATTGGTCTAATTTAGACCATTGAATTTCACAACCAACAACCTAAATTTCAAGATGTTGGTTTTTTTTTTTTCTTAAAAATAGCATCCTGAAATTTGGGTCGTTGGTTGTGAAACTCAACAACCTAGATTGGGCCCTAGCACCTTGCTTAGTTTTGAGGCCAAGTAGGGATTCAAATCCATTAGAGGGAAGCCGATGGTGATAAGTCTGATTTAGTCAAACTTCTGGTGAGGTTAGTGTAATTTACCATAGTTAATCTTGATACTACTAGCACAACTTGCAAGCAAAGCAATGCACATACCGTCTGTTTGTTGTGTTTGTGACTGTGAGAAGTCCTTAGCCATATATATCTCAATGGCATTGAAAAGTGGTGGAAGATTTGAGCTATCAGTTTTGTTAATCCAAATCTGCAACAAAGGCTCATTCATGGCTGTTAGGTAATACAAGATCTCAAGGTATGAAGGACGGATTGGATCAGCATTGAAAAGGCTTCCGTTCAAGAAAATGTTGAATTCTCTGACTTGATTTTCTTGGAGCTTCTGGATTTCTGCAAAGTACATGTATGCATAGTATGTGGAGGCATTGTCATTGCTTGACATGAAGTGAAATTCCATGTTGTCGGTGGCATTTAATGGAGTTGCTGCTGTTCTCATGACAGTGGAGGGTGGTACTGTTATGAAACTGTATGATGATGATGATGATGATGGTGATGATGCTAGTTGGTCTACAGGGAGTGAGGTATTTATCTGTCTCCAGTCATTTGAGTTATATGGAGTCCATATTCGATCATAGGCATCATTTGGGTATCTTTCAAAAAGAGGACAAAACATCAATTATCGTTAAATTTAGAAGAAAAGGCATGAAAACTTATTTTCATCATTGACAATCACCAATGATTCCTTTTTCCCTCATTCATTAAAATATTTTTGAGTAGATTTCTAATTTTTCCCCCCAAAAGATCATAGTTATCCCAATTTAGTCCTTGAAAGATCGAGTGTCTCATTTTAGTCCCTGAAATATTGTGTTTATTTCAATTTGGTCATTCTTTTTGTGAAAATGACTTTTAGCAATGGAAATTTTGAGATTTAGCAGTGCTAGATTTTGTGATTTAGCAATGAAAATGACCAAATTGAAACAAATACAATCTTTTAGTGATTAAATTGAAATACTTAATCTCTGAAGGATCAAATTGAAAAGAATTAATCTTTCAGGAACTAAATCAGTAATTTACTCTAATTGTTTTCTTTCAACTTAATTCTCCATTCAAAAAAATTCTGTCAGTGTTGCCCTTCCACCCAATCCATGTTTATAACTTAAATGCAGAATTTAACAGAGTACACACTCATAGTCCTTTTGCTAATTAGGGCTAAGATTCCATAAATGAGAAAATGCCAAACCAAAATAGGAATAAAGCTTGATATTATTAAATCACAATTTGGTCCTTTTGTTATTAAATCACAAAATCTAATATATCTAAATCTCAAAATTTTCGTCACTAAAAGTCACTTTGACAAAAAGAGGGACCAAATTGAAACAAACACAATCTTTCAGGAACTAAATAGAAATACTCAATCTTTTAGAGACTAAATTAGTAATTTACTCAAACATTTATGGCTCACCTGACTAATCTACCATCCTGCAAGCCAAAATCAAACCGAGCCAAGAGCCCCAGAGAGCCCACCAGATAAGCATCATTATCAAGAACTCTAAGCTCCAAAACTGATATGAAAGGTGTACCATTGTTGGTGTTATACAGGCAAACATGAACATAATCTGATGAAACACCAGAATAAATGATCTCCTTTGTTACCACACTAGTTTCATTCTCAAACACAACTGAGTCCCACCATTTGGCTCCAACATATATGTCAAATTCTGGAACAGAGTCTTTACCATCATAGTTTCCATACATGAACCTGGCTCTCACTAAGTAGTTCTTGGTGCTTCGTTGAGAAGTTGTAAGAGAATAGCAGTTTCTAGATCCTTCTGGGAAGCTTCTAACATTCCAGAACTGTCTTTCAAGGGTCTGTGTCTTATGTTTGGATGATATGCTGTGTGTAATTCCGGTGGATGTGAAGTTGGAATCTGAAGTGTAAAGGATAGATGTGGTTTCATCTCTGTAGCTTGCTTCATCCACAAGTCCACAGTCAATGCTGATGAATCCTGCAAAAAGGGTAAGTTTATAAGTTGTAGAGTAAATTACAGATTTAGTCCCTGATTATAGTTTTCTCAATTTGGTCCCTAAAATATTACTTTTGTCTCAATTTAATCCTTTTCGTTGCTAAATCATACAAAACCTATTGTTGCTAAATCTCAAACTTTTTGTAGCTGTAAGTCACTTTAACCAAAAGAGAGATCAAATGAAAACAAATACAATCTTTTAGGGACTAAATTGATACAATTATAATCTTCTGAGCTCCAAATTAATAATTTACTCTAAGTTTTATGTACAAGAAGCTGTGATAGAATTCTGAAGAAGATGAGAGACTAGCTAACCTGATTGATTCTGGGCATGAACAAGAACGGTGAGAGAAAGAAAAAGCTGAAACACTGCAAATAGAAGATGTCCTGCCATTTCCAGTTTTTTTGGGTATAGAACTGGAAGATTTAAGATTCAGTGATGCTAATCATTATCCCCATATAAGTTCAATCTATTTTTGGAAAAAAATGATGCGGAATAAGACTGGGGGATAAGATTCAACTAATAATAATTAATCTGTGCCTTTTCTTGACCAACTTCATCCTCCAAGTTGAATTTTTCAACTGAAAACGTGGACTTTATTTTTTTATTCTTTTACAGTGGCTTCTGAATAGGGGGATTAATATAATATTAATTTTAGAAGGAACTGAAATTTCAAGGTCAACTAGAAGGCTGAAAACAAACTTGTACGCCTCTGACCAGAAATGGCTGGCGTCTATGTATAATTAACCAAACTAAGTTTCTGCATCATTTTATGTCCCAGTTTTTCAAATATGCCGTTATTTTATTATGTAGAAGACTTTTCACTTGTTGACATTCAGACTAATCGTCGATCTGACATTCAGACTAATCGTCGATTTGACATCATTTAACCATTTAGATATTAGTCCGGGAATCCTCTGCTTTTGCTTTCTCTATGCGTTCTTTTTAGCAACGCTTTTTTCACTTTTAGCAACGGTTTAAATTGTTGCTAAAATTGCAATTTTATAGCTACTTGACTCATGGTTGGCCTATGCATGAAATTTTTTGCTTCACAAACCATTGCCATATTCAGATTCCTTGTGGAATCTTGAATCCACAATACCATGAAATCCAGCTTCAGCCAGCATGAATGGAGGCACTGTTTATGTATGAGTTTTCTTGGGTATAGCAGGTTGGCCTGTAATTATCTCAAGCAGAACTACCCTAAAGCTATAAACATCTTCTTTTTTCATTCAACCTGTTTGACATAGAGTACCAGAGAAGGACAAACAAAGTTGCATATCAGTTTATGGGAGGTTTTGTTTTCTTCTTAGGATTGAGTTTAACTTACTCAAGGTCGATGATACCGGTGAATATTTGAAGGCAATTATAGTACCTCTGCCCAAAATTGCTGATACCCATGAGTTAAAGGAGAGAGCTAAGAGCTTTTTGACAGCTACTTCATTGTTACTGTTACCTATGGTGCCATGGAATCAAAACTCAGATTATTAAAGCCTGTGGCAGCCAGTAATCTGATGCAGTATGAATGATTTCCTTGCTAGATGCATTCTCAAACACCATTTAGTAGTCCCGCCATTTGGTTCCGAGATAGATATCAAATTTGGGAACAGAGTTTTTAACATCATAGTTTCCATACATGAATCTAGCACTCACTAAATACTTGTTGCTAGTTCATTTAGCAGCATTGAAGGTATAGCAGTTTGTGTTTCTAACATTTCAGAATTGTCTTTTAAGGGTCTGTCTCTAGTGTTTGTTTGATATGTTGTGGGTAATTCCATTGGATATGATTCAATGAAGTTGGAATCTCAAGTGTAACAGATAGAAGTAGTTTCATCTGTGTAGCTTAGTTCATCCACAAGTACTCTGCCGATACTGATGAATCATAAGCACGAGTTGTAAGAACAAGTTGTAGCATTGAGAGAGAAGAACAAGATGAGACTAACTAACCTATTAATTCTGGGCATGAACAAAGACTCTTGAGAGTCAGAGAAAGTTGAAACACTCCAAATAGAAAATGCCCTTCTATGTCCTAACTTTGTTTAGAACTGAAACATTTTGCAGACTTAAAAGAAATTCCTTATACTTTTGGAGAGAACAGGCCAATTACAGGGAAAGATTAAATTCAGTGATGCTATTCAATTCTTTTGGCCAACGTCATCATCCAAGTTGAATTGTTCAAATCAATTATGCACTTCTTTTTTGTTTTATATTGGTTGGAGAATTATGTTGTGCTGTGTATATGAATTGAACGGTGGCTTTTTCATACAATATTTAATTGAACAATAAGAAGATGTAATTCCAGCAGGAACTGAAATTCCAAGGTAAAATAGAAGGGACCAAAATAAAGAAACATGTACACTTTCAACCAGGGGAAATTCTTGACATCTTTGTAAATAGCCAAACTAAGTTTGTATATGTCCCAAATTTTCGAATGGCTTCCATTTTATTCTTATATAGAAGAACTTTTCCTTCTTGACATGCAGATGAATCATCAATGCTATCAAGGTTCTTTTCTTGATAAAATAAGTCTGCTAATCATTCAAATTGGCATGTCATTGTACTTGCATTATATTTGATGTTTCCGTCATAATTAATCTTTTCATTGAATTTGATAGCTTGTTTAAGCAGGGCAACAAAAAAGAATGAAGAGTCAATTTGTTAGTTGTGTGCACATTAGGATATAGCATTCATCAACATTTTAAGATGGATGAGACAAACAAATTATTCCAACAGTGCCGGTATGATAGTAATATAAGCTGTCAAAAGAAGGGATCCGGATTTGCTGTTGATGAAAACTGCTGCTTTTCACTTTTAGCAACGGTTTTTACCGTTGCTAAAAGATATGGCAGCAGTTTTTTATTGCCAAAACTTTCAGCAACGGTAAAAACCGTTGCTGAAAGTGAAAAGCAGCATATCGTTCAGCAGCAAATCCCCACGCCAAAAGAAGCACCATTTGGATAAATATAGGCCAGTGCCAACAATTTGTCAAGACCTATGGGTATACATGATTATATCAAATGAATTCGGACAATGAATTTCCACTAGTACCAAATTTGCCAAAATTACAAGGTTAACGTTGAACAATTCTCTACCCTAATTCTATCGGTTGAATTGGAGACATAAGTTGACTTATTGGGTGTACCCCAATGACTATCAGATTCTGAAAACTAATTGATGTACACTGATTACTATCAGATTCTGGAGTCATCTCCATGGCCAAACATTGTTTCAATTCCACCACCACCTGACTCATGCTTGGCCTATTGGTCGAGCTTTGTGCCACGCAGGCCATTGCAGTATCTAAAGCTTTGCTTACAGAATGAATGTTAAATTCTCCCTGTAATCTTGAATCTACAATATCAGTAATCTCACTTTCAGGCCATATAACCAATCCAATGAATTATGTGGGCTTTCTCTTCTGTTTTGGTCATTGCAGGACGGCCTGTAATTAACTCAAGCAAAACAACTCCAAAGCTAAAAACATCACTTTTTTCATTCAATCTGTTTGACACACAGTACCTGCAAGGCAAAAGATTTTGCAAATCAACCTATAGCAATCAAAAGATTAGAAGCTTAAAAAAAATAAAAATAAAACATTGATCTCATTTTTATATTGTTTGACTACGAATAACAAGAATTACTTACTCGGGATCCAAGTATCCTATCCAAGTATCCTGGGGTGCCAGCAATAACTATGAACACATGGGATTCACCTTCAGGAAAGATCTTTTACAACCCAAAATCAGCCATTTTACCCCTCATTTTTTCATTCAGTAGAATGTTTCTAGGTTTAATATCTCTGTGAACAATTGGTGGTTTACAACCATTATGCATGTACTCCAAGCCTACAATTTAAATGTTCAAGTTACTTCTGTTTGAATAGAAAATCTTATACAGAAAGGGAGAGAAACTGAAAATGGGTTTCTTTCCTTACCTTCTGCAGCATCTACTGCAATCTGCATCCTTTCTTTCCAACTCAAGTGTTTTTCACTATCTGCATCCACCACACAAGATTCAGCTCTATGTAAAGAGAAATAATTACTCAATTTTGGATAGGGTGAAAAAGAACTTAAATTAAATACCTGATAAATGCTTAGCCAAGTCTCCCTTTGGCATATACTCATAGACGAGTGCTATGTTGTTGCCTTCATGGCAATACCCAAGCAGAGGAGTCAAGCATTTATGATGAACTCTGGTAAGAAGGTTGGCCTGTGAATTAAAATGTCATTGTTGCTTCATCACATGCCGCTTAGAAAACTTGGAAGACATGAACATCTGCAGGTGCATAGATAGCAGAAGGAAAATATGATACCTCTGTTAGCATGCATGATTGTGGCCCACTAATGGAAATAATGTTTCCCACTAGTGGAGATCATGTTTCCCACTAATCAAATAATTTTATAGCCCAAAGATAATGCTTAATAGGATAACAAGCATTGAGATTTCTTTGGGGTCAACTAAAGGATAGGATTAGTTATCCTGATGGTGGAAAACTAATGCAGCTCCTCTATATAAAGCAAGGGTCCTTGGCCTAGCTAAATGTAGTTCTGAAAATCTTCATTCAGTATTGATAAGGTAAAGCATAGGATGGAAGAACCTTGTTCAATCCAAGAAGCAAGCAATGGCAAGAGGTAAATATATTTCTTTCACTTCTCATAAATATCTAAAAAGTCTTGCATCTGGCATCAGAGCTAGTTTCGATTCCAACTCTGCCTTGCTTATTTCTGGAAAAATAAATTGGTGTTCATTGATGGTGTTTTTCATACAAAACCCCAATTTGCGTGATGCTTTTTTCATGGACTATTGATCAAATCAATAGAGGGGTTCATTAGAGGTCTGAAAACTAAGAAAAATAACGTGTTTTTAAGAAAAATAATGTTAAAACACCTATAAAAAGGGCTAAAAATGGAAGATAATCGAACATGAACTATGGCGGGTTGAAACCGGGTTGAACAACCTATTTTATTGGTCCAGTAGGTGAAGAAGATGAAGTTTTACCCATCCAGACGAAACTCACTTGTGGCTAAGGAGAGTGTAGGCGCGTGAGGCCCACCCTCTTTGAGTTTTTTCACCAAAATTTGCAAATCTTCCTCGCTCGCTCATAATATAAATAAATATATTATTTTTGTTTTTAATTAAATTAATTTAAATTATTAATATATATACAATTCATTAAAAATATATATTTATATATTTTATTATATTTTTGTTGGGTTTGACTTGAATTTTGTGGGTGACTCGGTTTGTAACCCGACCCACGACCCATGACCCATTTGTCTCTATATATATGAGTGTGAGGGAATTCATTGTTAGAGTGGTTGATGTAATTTCTCTCTGTATAGCCTCCGTCAGAAAATAATACAGATATTCTCTCTGTCCGTGGACGTAGGTCGCATTGACCGAACCATGTAATTTCTTTGTGTGTTATTCTCTATCCTTCTCCTTGATTAATTGCATTTCAGTAACCTAACAAGTGGTATCAGAGTCTTGGTTCATTTTTTGGTTCGTCGGTTATCGTAGCACGTCTAAAAATTTTCAGATCCGGCTCCAAAATTTCAGATCTTGCCCCGATTTGGTTGATTTGGAGCATAGGAGACCATTCTCTGCATCTTTGGTGCGTTAAAGAACGTCGGAGACCAATTTTTGGTGGTAAGAAAATTTTCAGATCTAGTTTTAAATCTTAGATCTAGCTTGATTCGCTTGTTTTTTGGGAAAAAGAGACCGTTTATTGCATTTCTAGTGCATTGGAGATCGTTTTTCAATTGTTTCGGTGAGTTTTTATGGTTGCGAGTACTGTTCATCACCGGAATCTTCATCGGAAGTACTGTTCATTGCCGGAATCTTCATCGGAAGCAATGTTCATCGTCTTCTACGGCAAGGTACTGTAGCAGTCAACGGTCAACGGCACTGTAGCGACTCGGATACTGTAGCGAATCAGAACTGTAGCGACTCGGCACTGTAGCACGGTCAACGGTACTATTTGGTCAAAGTTACTGTTTGGTCAAAGTTGCTGTTTAGTCAAAGCTGTTGTTTGGTCAAAGCTGCTGTTTGGTTAAAGCTGCTGTTTGGTCAAAAATTGCTGTTTGGTCAAAGCTGCTGTTTGGTCATTGTTGTTGTTTGGACCAAGTTTTCTGTTGCGATCGTTATTGTTTCCTCGACACAGTTCCGGTGAGTTTATGTTTAATTCAGAAAAGAATTCTGAATTTCTGTGTGAATTTATTGGATTGTGCTGGATTGAATTTCTGGTTTACTGCTGTGAATTTTGTTGGACTGATGTGTTGAATTTCTGTTAGTGAAGTTCTGGTCAGTTTGCAAGGTTCTGAACAGTTTTGTGAAATTCAATTTCTGATTGCGAAATTTGCTAGTAATTTATCTGCTGTTATTTGAGAAGATGTCGACTCATAAATTCGATATTGAGAAGTTCAATGGATCGAATGATTTCACTTTGTGGAAGGTAAAAATGAGGGCACTTCTGGTTCAGCAGGGATGTGCAGTGGCATTAGAAGGAGAAAGTAGTCTACCTAACACGTTGAAAGAAGAGAAGAAGAATGAAATTTTGGCAAAGGCTCATAGTGCATTACTATTGAGTCTGACAGATGAGGTGTTGAGAGAAGTAGTTGATGAATCAACTGCTGCAGGTTTGTGGAAGAAATTGGATGATAAATACCAGAAAAAGTCTCTCACAAACCGGTTATATTAGAAGCATCGTTTGTATACCCTGCGGATGACAGAAAATATGCAGGTAAAAGATCATCTTGATAATTTTAACCGAATTATCCTGGATTTACAGGGTGTTGGGGTTAAGATAGATGATGAAGATCAGGCTATCATTCTTTTGTGTTCTCTACCAAATTCATATGAGAACTTTGTTGACACTATGTTGTATGGTAGAGATAGTATCTCTGTTAATGATGTCAAAGATGCTTTGCAGTCTAAAGAGCTGAAGAGAAGAGTCTCTAGTTCTAATGAGGGTGGTGCAGAAGCAGGTTTGTATGTTGGCAGAGGCAGAGACACTAAAAGGGATGATGGAAAAAGAAGCAAGTCACGGTCTAAGTCGAGGAACAAAGGAGGACCTCGATGTTATCACTGTAAACAGAAGGGGCACATCAGGAAGAATTGTCCACAGAGGAAGAAGGGAAATGATGAGAAGGAACTGAATACCAGTGGTAGTGCTGCGGTGGTGCAAGATAGTTCTGACGAAGAAGAAGACATTGATGTTCTCACAGTCAGCACCTCTGGTTCTGCAAATACTTGGGTCTTGGACATAGGTGCATCTTATCATATGACTTTCTCACGTGAACTGTTTACTTCTTTCAAGGAGTGGAATGGTGTTGTGAGGTTAGGTGATGATGAGCAGCTCAGTGTTAAGGGCAGTGGTTCTGTGCAGATTCAGATGTATGATGGAATAGTCAGGACGCTTGATACTTGGTATGTTCCTGGTCTACGAAAGAACTTGATTTCTCTTGGTACTCTAGACAAACAAGGGTACAAGTACTCTGGAGAGAATGGACAGTTGAGAATTTCCAAAGGTGCTCTGGTTATAATGAAGGGCAAATTGCAGCATGGCATTTACTTTCTGATTGGTAGTTCAGTGATAGGGACAGTGGCTGTATCTAAATCTTTAGGGAAGAATGATGATTGTACAGAGTTGTGGCATTGCCGATTGGGACACATGAGTGAGAAAGGGCTGTCAATTCTAAGTAAACAAGGATTGTTAGAAGGGGCAGAAACTGGGAAGCTAAAATTCTGTGAAGTTTGTGTTATAGGTAAACAACGCAGAGTTAAGTTCAGTTATGGGAAGCATACTTCTACAGATGTTCTGCAATATGTTCACTCAGACTTGTGGGGTCCTTCTCCAGTTGAATCTCAAGGCAAATGCAAGTACTTTGTTACTTTCATTGATGACTACTCTAGAAAGGTTTGGGTATATTTTCTGAAATCCAAAGATGAAGTGTTTGGGAAGTTCAAGGAGTGGAAGACCATGGTTGAGAAACGGACTGGAAAACAGGTCAAAACACTCAGAACTGATAATGGGTTGGAGTTCTGTAACGCTCCATTTGATGAGTTTTGCAGGAAAGAAGGTATAGTGAGGCATCGCACTGTACGTCATACACCACAGCAAAATGGAGTTGCAGAACGTATGAATCAAACACTGTTGCAGCGTGCAAGATGCATGCGATTAAACGTTGGCTTGCCAAAACAATTCTGGGCTGAAGCAGTTAACACTGCTTGTTATTTGGTGAATAGATCGCCATCTACTGCAATTGATTTTAAGACTCTTCAAGAGGTATGGTCCGGTAACCTTCTGATTATTCTGGCCTACGTATATTTGGTTGTCCTGCTTATGCTCATGTGAATGATGGTAAACTAGAGCCTAGGGCAATGAAATGTATATTTCTAGGGTATGCACCTGGAGTTAAAGGGTACAGACTGTGATGTACTGAAAAGGATAGAACTCCAAAATTTATTATTAGCAGAGATGTAACTTTTGATGAGTCTGCTATGTTTGGTCAGAAGGAGGAGCTTGGTAGTCATGCAGGTAATAATGATCAAGGTGCCAACCAGAAGGTGGAAATTGAAGTTCAAACTTCAAAAAGGGTTATAACAGACCATGTACAGCAGCCCAGGGAAGAAGAAGAATCACAACCTATAGCAACAAGGAGGGAAAGGAGGGAAATCAGAAAACCTATAAGGTATGCAGATTGTGTTGATATAGTTGATATTAATTCAGTTGCTTATGCCTTGGCAGTAGGTGAAAGCATTGATTCTGATGACCCGAGATCATATAAAGAAGCAGTTGAGAGTAGAGAAGCATCAGAATGGCTGGTTGCAATGAATGAAGAGATGCAATCTCTTGAGAAGAATGAAACATGGGATCTTGTACCGTTACCAAAGGGAGTGAAACCGGTAGGATGCAAATGGGTCTTCAAGAAGAAAGAAGGTATTCCTGGAGTTGAACCAGTAAGGTTCAAAGCACGACTCGTGGCCAAGGGTTTTTCACAAAAGGAGGGAATTGATTATCATGAAGTTTTCTCCCCAGTTGTGAAGCATAAAACCATTCGTGTCCTTTTGTCCATGGTAAGTGTTTTTAACTTGGAGTTGGAACAACTGGATGTGAAAACTGCTTTCTTACATGGAAATTTAGAGGAGCAGATTTATATGTCACAGCCAGAAGGATTTCTTGATTATGGGAAGAAAGATCATGTATGTTTGCTGAAAAAGTCCTTGTATGGTTTGAAGCAGTCTCCTAGACAGTGGTACAAGAAATTTGATGCATGCATGACTTCCCATGGTTTTCTGTGTAATCAGTTTGATAACTGTGTCTACTCTAAGAAACTTGCAGATAATTCTTATATTTATTTGTTGCTATATGTTGATGATATGTTGATTGCTGCAAAGAATAAGGTTGAAATTGATAGTTTGAAAGCCTTGTTGAGTAGTGAGTTTGAGATGAAGGATTTGGGTGCAGCCAAGAAGATATTGGGTATGGAGATTTGGAGAGATAGAAGTGCAAGTTTACTGTATGTATCTCAACAGAAATACATAGAAAAATTGTTGCAGTCTTTCCAAATGAATAATTCTAAGCCGGTTAGTACTCCGTTGGCGGCACATTTTAAACTTGATGCTAGTACAATACCTACTACAGCTGAGGAAAAAGGGTACATGAGTTCAGTGCCCTACTGTAATGCTGTTGGAAGCTTAATGTATGCAATGGTGTGTACTAGGCCTGATCTGGCTCATGCAGTCAGTGTGGTAAGCAGGTTTATGAGTAATCCTGGGAGAGCTCACTGGAGTGTGATTAAAAGGTACGAGTAATATTTGCTTGGTTTATGGTGCTGATAAATCTGATAGTGGCTTGGTTGGCTATACAGATTCAGATTATGCTGGAGATCTTTTGAGGAGGAGATCCTTATCATGCTATGTCTTGACTCTAAATGGATGTGCTGTTAGTTGGAAGGCAACACTTCAATCTACAGTTGCCTTGTCTACCACTGAAGCAGAATACATGTCATTGGCAGAAGGAGTTAAGGAAGGTATGTGGTTACATGGTTTGATTGATAGTCTGGGGTTAAATATTCAGAGACCTATCATTTATTGTGATAGTCAGAGTGCATTAAGTTTGGCCAAGAATCCAGTCTTCCATGAGAGGTCGAAGCATATTGATATCAGATTGAATTTTATTCGAGATGTGATAGAAGACAAGAAATTATCCATCGAGAAGATAGCCACAGCAGATAATCCAGCAGATATGTTGACAAAGGCTCTACCTTCAGAGAAGTTCAAGCATAGCTTGGACTTGGTGAATGTTCGCATTCCATGAAGCCCTACAGGGCTTGAATGACAGAGATGAATTTATATTTAGTTCTGGTGATTTGAGAGAATTCAAGTCAAGGAGGGAAATTGTTGGGTTTGACTTGAATTTTGTGGGTGACTCAGTTTGTAACCCGACCTACGACCCATGACCCATTTGTCTCTATATATATGAGTGTGAGGGAATTCATTGTTAGAGCGGTTGATGTAATTTCTCTCTGTATAGCCTCCGTCAGAAAATAATACAGATATTCTCTCTGTCCGTGGACGTAGGTCGCATTGACCGAACCACGTAATTTCTTTGTGTGTTATTCTCTATCATTCTCCTTGATTAATTGCATTTCAGTAACCTAACAATTTTATATATGAATAATATATTTTTACATATAATATATATATATATATATATATATATTATATAATAGAATATATTTACATATTTTATTATATTTATATATATTATATATATTTGTATATAAGGGTATATGGATAGGAAGGATATAATAGATATTTTCATAGAATAACAAGGGTAAAAAGAAAAGAAAAATATATAAACTATGAGCTATAAGCTGTAAGTTATTTAAAGTAGCTTATCAAAATAAGCTATAAACTACTAAAATAAGTTTGCTTACCAAACACTTTTAACGAATTTATAAGTTAGTCAAATAAGTTATAAGTTAGCTTATAAGTTATAAGTTCGTCGTGCCGAACAGAATCTAACTCAACGTGTAAAACAGAAGTTCAAGAGAAAAATATTATCATCACGTGGAAGTCATGATAGACCCACTTACAGTAATTATGCTAGTTTACAAGTGTAAGAACCAATAAAATATTAATTCTCCTTCTAGAGTCTCTTACCATGTGATCAGCAAATAAAATTTGTTTATTCTATTTTTAACTCTACAATGTGAGCTAATAGCTAGGAAAAAAAAACCTTTTATAAAATTCTTTATATCTTTCTATCAAGTTCTCTAATAGAAACATAGCACGTGTGAAAAGTTTCTTAAAAAATTAATCATGTAATGATAATTTGTAAAAGGTATAAAATTATTTTTTAAAAATGATAAACTTGTCGTGTTCTAATTAGAGAATCACATACTTGTCATATTCTGATTAAAGAACCTGATAGTAAATACATAAAGAACTGCACCTAAGTTTTTTCCAATCTTAAGGTGGCAAATTATAATCAGTTTTATAAAGAAGAGTAAATATTATATTTGTCTCCCATTCACATATGGGAAGGGTGGCACTTCCTTTCTTCTTTGGCTTTGTTTTAAGAAAGGAAAAAACATTTCTCTCTGGTTACTTTAGAGAAAGTACAGGTCAAGGTTAGTCCCATCTAGTTGTCTCCTTTTGAATATGCATAAAGTGATGACTACTTTATATTAATCATTCTATACAGAAAAGGAAAGACAAATTAGTTAATACTCACTCCACTTTGATGTCTTCTTTTTCATTATCCAAAAAAATGAATGCCTCCTTTCCATTAATATTATATTATTGTTTTCCTTTTTTTGCAGATTTTTCCGCAAGGATATAAAGCAGATTTAGTTACTTGACCTTGTTGTCTCCTCTTCATTATGAAGAAAATGATAACTGCTAACACCATTATGAAGGCCCCTCCAAGTGATGCTTCAACTGGAATGACTATATTGCCCTTATGCTTCTCTTTGCAAGGACCGGGGTAGCAGAGTCCTGGATTTCCCTTATACCTTGCGTTTAGAAATGAACAGATTATGAACCATTTTCCAAGCAAGCAATCAAGAATGATGTGTTAATTATGACTTTCATTTTTACAACATAAATGCAGAAAAGTGACAAAATAGTAAAGCTCAAGGCAAAATATACATACATACATACATATATATATATATATATATATATATATATACATCAATTGAAGTGATCTATTCTTTACTCTCTCAGTAAGTTCTGCTGGAATTGTTCCTGAAAATTGATTTCCTTCTTTGTTTCTGCCATGGAAGCATGTGTCAACATTTTCTTGCACCTTACCAATGAAAACTCTTAGAAATCAAAAGAGTTGACTTACAGAACCCTCAAGAACTTCAGTTCAGCTAGAAATTTAGTCACATTCCCTTTTAATTTGCTATTGGACAAATTCCTGGAATAAGTTAAACAGTTGGGGACTGGTGTGTTATGGCTGAGCAATTATGAAACGGCCTTGTGTGTTGGAAGAGTCTATGTTTGTGTAATTGTGTAGGGATATTTAACTGTGTTTGATGTGTCCTGTTGTGCTGAAATACGATGGCCGTGTGTGTTGGAAGAGTCTATGTGTGTGTAATTGTGTAGGGATATTTAACTGTGTTTGATGTGTCCCATTGTGTTGAAATACGATGGTCAATCCTTGATGTGCTGGAATTATTCTTGAGTGCTTGTTTGTGATGTATTTATATGTGCTATGGGTTACTTTGTGCAGAAAGATTGTTGTATGTGAATGTGTGGGAACATCCCACAGTGAGAGTGGACACATCCATTGTATTATGAATGAGGCTTTTTGTTGGATATACTTTTGTGTGCACAATGTGTCTCCTTATACTAGAATTATTCTTGGGTGCTGGTATGAATGGTGTATATATATATATATATATATATATACACGATGTGTGCTAGAATGATCTATGTGCGGGTAAATATGTAGGAATATTTATTTTGCGATGGATGTGCCCTTATGTATCTGAATTATAGAATAAGATGGATTGGACATACAAGGAAACCCTGTATGGCTATTTCAGTCTATACGACCAACATTGCGGGGATGGTGTAATATTTGAGATGCTGAAGGTATGACACCATAATTAATCGCTAGTGGCAAGAGACCCCAACCCTCGAGATTGTCACACTCGAGAATGCCACCTATGAGATGGAGAGACAATGATAATTATATTTTATATATATATATATATATATATATATATATTTTGAAGGAAAGCATATGAGATGGATAAACCCATGGAAATATGAATCACCTGTGAGTATATAAATTCTGTGTTGGCCATGATCATGTGATTATTACGCATGAATTGTGGTACTGGGATGTTGATGTTATGGATTCTGGTATTCATGCAATGGATTGAGTTGTGAACTTTCCTACGTATGTGTGTGCATATTACCTTGCAATGGATGTGTTTTGTGATGGTTACGTGGTGTGAGGGATATTTAGAAACTTGTGTAGGATGTGCGATGGTTGTCTATGTGATTTGGCTGTGATTGTGGATGGGACTGATCTAAGGTCCTATCCATGCGAGTGATACACAGTTTGTATTTTATTTATTGTTAATTTATCCCTTATATTTTCATATTCACTCCTTTTTGTGTACCCCTTGCAGGTTCTTAGTTAGCTAGCAAGTCTCCGTGTGAGGAGCAGTAGAATCTTTTAAGTCCACAACTCTTGTGGCTCGGGTTGATGGCAATGGTTTGGATTTTGGTGGGAATTGAATCGCTCTGTAGTGAATAGAATACGTAGGGGTTTGTAATGAATGTGATGGAAATTTTGTGCATTATTTCTTATTTACTTTTGCCACTGGGAATATTAAATATTTCTTTATTTAATTAATCTTAAAATAGAAAGGAAATTTCATGAACGTGCAATGGATTCTTCAACAACTTTATTATCATCTTGGAATGGATTCTTCATATTTTTCTTATCTTTATGTGTTAGATTGTGTATTGTGTTAGGCTTACGGTGGGTGGTGGTAAAGGAATCATCTTGTGCCGGTCATGTCTCTAGATTGAGGCGTAATAGTATTACAACACGAATCTACTACCATGTGAACCATGAACAAGCACATCTGTGAGTTGAAGGACTTGATTTGAAAGAACTTGAATCCTATAAACGGTAGAGTGACAAATGGTGTCTATTATAATTAATATTTTCTTTGAATTTGATAGATTGGTTAAGCAGGGCAACAAAAAGAACTAAAGAGTCAATTTGTTGGTTGGTGCTGTGCATATTAGGACAAAATACTCATCAAAATCTCAAGAAAGACTTGAGGAACAAAGTATTCTAGGACTTCCAATATGATAGTAATATAAGCTGTCAAAAGGAACACCATTGGGATAAATATGGACCAGTGCAACAACTTGTCAAGACCGATTGGCTTACATGATTATAAATTCAAACAATTTATTTAAACTAGTACCAAATTTGCTAAAATTACAAGGTTAATGAAGACCTCTCTACACTAATTCTATCAGTTGAATTATAGACATAGGTTGACCTATTGGTAATACTCCTGTGACTATCAGATTCTGCAAAACTAATGGATGTACACTGTTTACTATCAGATTCTCGAGTCATCTCCATGGCCAAACACTGTTTCAATTCCACCACCACCTGACTCATGCTTGGCCTATTGGTCGAGCTTTGTGCTACGCAAGCCATTGCAGTATCTAAAGCTTTCCTTACAGAATGAATGTCAAATTCTCCTCTTAATCTCGAATCCACTATATCAGTAATCACACTTTCAGGCAGCATCGAACCAATCCATTGAATTATGTGGGCTTTCTCTTCAGTTTTGGTGATTGCAGGCCGGCCAGTAATTAGCTCAAGCAAAACAACTCCAAAGCTAAAAACATCACTTTTTTCATTCAACCTGTTTGACATGTAGTACCTGAAAGGCAAAAGATGTTGCAAATCAGCAGATAATAATCAAAAGAAGAAAATGAAAAATAAAATATAAGACATGGATCTCAATTTTATAGTGTTTGACTAAGAAATAAAGAGAATTACTTACTCAGGATCCAGGTATCCTGGGGTGCCAGCAATAGCTGTGAACACATGGGTATCCCCTTCATCAGGAAAAATCTTTGACAACCCAAAATCAGCTATTTTACCCCTCAATTTTTCATTCAGTAGAATGTTCCTAGGTTTAATATCTCTGTGAACAATTGGTGCTTTACAACCATTATGCAAGTACTCCAAGCCTACAGTTTAGAAGTTCAAGTTACTTCTCTTTGAATAGAAAATCATATACAAAAAGAGAAATTGAAAATAGGTTCTTTCCTTACCTTCTGCAGCATCCACTGCAATCTGGATTCTTTCTTTCCAACTAAAATATTTTTCACTGTCTGCATTCACCTGATAAGTTTCAGCTATGAAAAGAGAAATAATTACTCAATTTTGGACAGTTTCAGAAAGAACTCGATTAAATACCTGATAGATGCTTAGCCAAGTCTCCCTTTGGCATATACTCATAGATGAGGGCTATGTTGGTGTCCTCATGGCAATACCCGAGCAGAGGAGTCAAGCATTTATGATGAACTCTGGTAAGAAGTTTGGCCTGTGAATTAAAAGGTCATTATTCCTTCATCTCATTTTGCGTAGCGAGCTTAGAAGATATTAACATCTGCAGGTGTATAGATGATCACAATAGGAAAATATGATACCTCAGCCTCGAACTGCAGGAATCCTTGAGTTGAAGGAGAGAGCATTTTTACAGCAACTTGAGTGTTTCCCAGATGGCCATGGTACACTGTTCCAAATCCTCCTTTTCCCACAACCCTTTCGAAGTTATTGGTAATACTAAGGATTTCGGCATATCTAATTTGTTTCCTTGATCCTACCTTCTTGTTTATATTGGCTAACAACATCAGCCTCTTACTTATGTTGGAGTACAAACTCAGCTTATTGGTACTTGTGCCAACTGCAACAATAAATGAGATGGTCTCAAGAATTCAGTTTGTGAGCAAGGTTTTTAGTTTGTTTCTGTAAATTTTCAAGGGTGAGTATATTGAGTATCTTTACTATATCAACCTGAAAACTTTGCCGAAATAATCATTTCTCATTTTAGATTTTTCGAAGTAATTTTGTGAATTAAAAAAATAGTTATGTATTTTAACATCAAAAGAATTGACGAGCATGAGTTGAAAAGGTTACTTTCTCGTGTGTAAACATTATATTATAGAATCACTTATACTGATTGTGCTAGTTTGCAAATGTAATAATTAATCACATATCATTTCTCCCTTCACCCTCTCTTACCATTTGATCAACAAATAAAAGTGGTTTATTCTATTTTTAACTCTACAATGTGAGCTAATGATTAGGGTGCCAAATTATGATCATTTTTATAAGAATAGATAGTGTTTTGCTTTAAGAAAAGAAAGAAAATGTCAATCGGGTTCCTTTTTCTCTGGCTGCTTTAGAGAAAGCACAGGTTAAGTTTAAATATTATATTAGTTTTTCCTTTCTTTTTTCTGCAGGTTTATCGACAAAGATTTAAAGCAGAGTTAGTTACTAGACCTTGTTGTCTCCTCTTGAATATGGAGAAGATGATAATTGCTAAGACTATTATGAAGGCCCCTCCAAATGATGCCGCAACTGGAATGACTATATTGCCCTTATGCTTCTCTTTGCAAGGACCCGGGTAGCAGAGTCCTGGATTTCCGTCATACCTTGCATTTAGAAATGAACAGATGGTGTACCATTTGACAAGCAAACAATAAAAAATGATGTGTCAATTATGACTTTCAATGCTACAATATAATGCGGAAAAGTGACAAAATAGTAAAGCTGATGGCAATTAAAGTCATGAACTCATGACACCATACATACCTAAATTGAAGCCCATTCTCTAATCTGTCAGTAAGTTCTGCTGGAATTGTTCCTAAAAGTTGATTTCCTTCTATGTTTCTGTCATGGAAGCATGTGTGTCAATCTTTTCTTGCATCTTACCAATGAAAACTCTCTAAAAAAAAGTACAAAATAAAAAAAAAAAATCTAAGCAGTTGACTTACAGAAACTTCAAGAACTTCAGTTCAGCTAGAAATTTAGTCACGTTCCCTTTTAATTTGCTATTTGACAGATCCCTGGAACAAGGTAGATATTTCAACTTTAAAATCGAGGCTCATTTGTTTTTCTCGTCAACATAAGTAATCTATTTGTGTATCAACTTGAATATCCAAAAAAGCTAATGATTATGAAAGGAGCCAAAACGTAATGTGTACCGAATGCAGCATCCAGATATTTGATGCCAAACTTACAAAGATCTGATTCGATAAGGATTATATTCAGATCCATTGTTGACGCAGTCAAGGCCTTCCCACTTGTAAGACTCTGGTGTGCAAGGATCTCCTTGCCAGTTTTTCTTGATTCCATATAGTTGCCTGATTTTCATGATAGCTCGATCTATATGTTGGAACAAACATATGGAGTTGATGAGAAGTGATTAAATCTGAGCAATGGATAGGAAACATTAGAGTGGTATCTAAGAACCTGAGCACCTACAATCATCTGGGTGTGTTTGTAATGGTGAGACAGCACCTAATACGAAGATCTCGATGGCATTGAGAAGGGGTGGAAGAGTTGATTGATTTGTTCTGTTGATCCAAATTTCAAACCCACCACCTATTTCGGGCAAGTAGGACTGGGCATGTAAGTATCGAGGGTGGTATGTATCTGGCATAAGCATCCCATCCATATAAATGTCCAATTCTCTGGTTTCATTGTGGAGCTCCTGGAGTTCAGCAAAGTACAGCAACGTTAATGGGGGATAGGCAAAGATGGAGGCATTATTCTTGGGAACGAACTTGAGTCTTATGCTGTTGCCATTTGCTGGAATTGCTGCTGTTCCCATAACAATGGAGGGTGGTAAGGTTTTGTTGTCAGATTCATCGATCTCTTTCAGATATGGGATACTTATGCGATTCAAGTCACCTCTGTTGTATGGTGTCCATATTCGATCATAAGCATCATCTGGGTATCTTCACAGACGGGAAAAATCAACAGTGAGATCAAACAAATGAAAAAAGTAATGAAGTTTTCTCCTTTCTTTGATTTCCATCACACATACACACACACACACACACACACACACACACACACACACACACACACACACACACATATATATATATATATATATATATATATTACTTGGGTATAAAATGGCTCACCTCACTATTTTACCATCCTCAGACCCCAAATTAAACCGTGCCAAGACCCAGCCTCTGAAAAGGTGATAATCAATACTGAATAGTCTCAGCTCTAAAACTGATATGAATGGTGTACCTTCGTTGGTGTTACAGAGGCAAACTTGAGTATCTTCGCTGTGAAAGGGAGAGTAAACGTATTCCTTGGTTACTATGGTGGATGCATCCTCAAACTCCACAGTATCCCAAAATGCGGTATCAAGATAGAGATCAAATTTTGGGGTAGTGTTTTTGTTATCGTAATTTCCATACAGGAATCGCGCTCTGATTACATATTTCATATGATCAATGACACCTGAAAAAGGCGTATGAAGGGAATAGCAGTTCCTATTTGCATCCGGGAAGCTTCTAACAGACCAAAACTGCCTTTCAAGGGAATTTGTCTTGTACACAGATGATATGTCGAGGCTTTCACCTGTGTCTATGAAGCTCTCATCTGATTGGTAAGTGAGCTTAGTATTCCTATCTTCGTAGCTTTGTTTATTCCCGAGGCCACAGTCAAGGCTAATGAAGCCTAAGAAGAAAAGGAAATTAAACACAAGTTTTATGAAGCAGAAGCAGAAGCAGTGCATAGTATATTCAGCAGAATGAGATTTGAGTTATCACCTGGTGGATCCTTGGCATGAACAAGAACTGTAACAGTGAACAAAAATTTTAACATTCCAAAAAGGAACCGTTTTGCCATTGCATACTCGATCTGTTACACAATCTGCAGAAAACGTGATGTATGTAATTGCAAACCTGCATGTAATGTTTTTAAGATTACTAAGCGCTTGCATTGGATTTGAGATTTACAAAGTTAAGAGTCAATATAATTAATGAAGCATTCATTGATGATAAAGATAAGATCTATCTCTTTAAAAAATCAATTAAGGTATTGCTTTTGCTGTTCTTCTTTGACCCATGTCGTAATATTTGTGACTCCTATACAGCTGTGTGCAAGTGTGAATGCACGTTCCTCCTTCAATCTTGGTTAGTGAGCCCGTATATATAAAATAATATCACGTGTGAAACTAATGTCACGTGGTTACCATTTTAGAGTTGTCGTCACATTGTGAACATTACTAGACAGAAAGCTATAAAATGATGTATATACAAAAGAAATTGAGATGAATAATCATATATAACGTAATTGAATTGTTTTTTTTTTTTTCCTGTTCTCTAAGATGGTAATACAGAAACATCATTTGGGGGCCATGTGCAGATTCAGTCTGCAAAGCAATGGCTCAAGGTTTCTCATTTGCAGTGTTTCAGCTTTCTTTGATTCTAACAGTTCTTGTTGATGCCCAGAATCAATCAGGTTTGGTGCTAAATCTCATTCTGTTGAATTCTAACGACCCCTTGTTCATAAAACTTATAATTGCTTTTCTTTTCTTCGTAGAATTTATCAGTCTTGACTGCGGAATTGGGGGTAAACAAATATACAAAGACAAAACCACAGGCCTTATTTACACTTCAGATGATAACTTCATAGAGACAGGTGAAAGCCACAGCGTAGCACCAGAATACAAGGCAATGTCCCCTGAAAGGAAGTTTTGGAATGTTAGAAGCTTCCCATTGTATAAGAGGAACTGCTATTCCTTTACTGATTTGTTTTCAGCTGCTGACAGTAATAAGGCATATTTAGTGAGAGCAATGTTCATGTATGGGAACTACGATGGCAAAAACTACCTCCCAGAATTTGATATCTTTATTGGAACCCAGTTGTGGGACACAGTAGAGTTTGAGAATGCATCCGCTGCAGTAATGAAGGAAATCTTTTATACTCCCAAATCGGAAGATCTTCATGTTTGCCTTTACAACACCAACAAGGGTAGACCTTTCATATCAGTTTTAGAGCTTAGACTTTTTGATTATTTAGATTCAGATCTGGAGCTTTTTGCACGTTTTGATATAGGCTCACAGGATGGTAAAAAAGTCAGGTGAGACATCTGAATCCCTCCCTCCCAGGCTTCAACTATATTTAGCATCTCCAAGATGTTTTGGAAATGAAATAACGGTGACATGTTTTGGATTTTTTTTTTCCTTTTTCTCAAAGATACCCTGATGATGCTTACGATCGAATATGGACACCCTATAACTCAAATGACTGGAGATCCATAAGCACCTCACTTACTGTGAATGTCAAATCAGATGACCTATTGCCTCCATCTAGCATCATGAGAACTGCAGCAACTCCAGCAAATAGCAATGACAGTTTATACCTGCAGCCCAAGTTCAACGCTTCTACATATAACTTGTACTTCCATTTTGCAGATTTCGAAAAGCACAAGGGAACTCAAATTAGAGAATTCGACATTATTATCAATGGGGATCAACTAGACCTCGAAACAGTCCAGCCTCAGTACCTAAATTCAACCAATTACACACCACGCAACTTCAGCAATGATGATTTAGGATTGAAAATCTTGATCAAAAAAGCTAACAGATCAGGTCTTCCACCTATTTTAAATGCCATCGAGATATACACCATTAGGGAGGATCTCTCTCAACATGAAACAAACAAAAGTGATTGTATGTGCTTTGACAGACTGACTTCATTTGCTGTTTTATATATATATATATATATATATATATGCTGAAGTTGCAATCTTTCTGACATGCATGTACTTGTGTGGAAATAGATGATGCCATCAAGAACATCAAGTCATATTACAGAATCAAGAGAAACTGGCAAGGGGATCCTTGTTTTCCAAAGGATTGCGATTGGGAAGGTCTTAAATGCGACTATGGGGATGGATCTATGGTCCCTTCAATCATATCCTTGTAAGTTGACAATGGGCAGAAAAAAAGATGTTGTGTTTTGTACTCATTATGTTTTTTTTTTTCTTCTTCTAATCATTTGGAGCAATATGGTTCAAAAAACTTGTTTGTAGGAATTTATCCTCAAGCGGATTAACTGGGAATATATCTGAGCACATCTCCAATCTTAAATGGTTAGAATATTTGTAAGTATCTCGATATTTTGTGAGCAACAAAATTGGACTCTGCTCCGAAAGTTGAGAAGAAATAGTGCCTTTGAATTTCAGGGATTTGTCACATAACAATTTGACTGGGGTTGTACCTGATGTCCTATCCAATCTCGAGTCCATGAAAGTTCTGTAAGTCAATCATTTTGACTTTGTGCTTGAATTCAAAGGTTCTCAATGAGGATATGTATAAAGGGCATCACTTGTTTTGCACTGCAGAAAGCTGGAAGGAAATAATCTGTCAGGAGCTATTCCGCACAAGCTCCTTCAGAACGAAAGGCTTGAATTCAGGTATTCTCTGCTTCATGCATCAACGGAATCTGCTTCGTTATGACCTCATTCCCATGACCTATGAAAATTTAGATTAAACTTTGATTCATTGACCTTTTTTTTTTGTTTTTGACAATGGAAGTTGTGGAGGAAATCCAAATCTGAGCTGTAAGAAGAGAACAAAACATAAGGTGGTCATTCCATTAGCGGCATCACTGAGTGGGGCATTCATATTATGTGCAGCAATCACTTTCTGGGTATTCAAAAGAAGACAACCACATAAAGGTAAAATAACTACCATGTAATATTTCCTTATAGCGAGGAAAAATAAACATCTTATTATGTCTTTCTAAGTCTCAAAAATTGATTATTGACTTGTGAGGCCATTTTGGTTCTCATCACAGCTGCAACACTCTTGAATAAGCCAAACTTTGAGCTGCCACTTATCAAGGGGATAGAATCAAATAAACAGAAATTCACATATGAGGAAGTCAATAGCATCACAAACAACTTTGAAAGAGTGCTGGGGAAAGGAGGTTTTGGAACTGTATACCATGGCTATATAGCTACCACTCAGGTAGCTGTCAAACTACTCTCTCCTTCAGCTCACGGATATCTCCAATTTCAAACTGAGGTATTATAATCTCCTTCAAATATTCATCACTTTCGTCTATATACTCACTTATGATATCTGTTAAGTGCAACAAAACTGAAGCAACTATGAATATTTATATATATATAGGCAGAGCTTCTAACTAGAGTTCATCATAAGTGCTTGACTGCTTTGGTCGGCTACTGTGAAGAAGGCACAAATGTAGCTCTTATCTATGAGTATATGGCAAATGGAGACTTAGCTGACCATCTATCAGGTATTCCTATAACTATTAAGCTTATTTTATTGAAGTTACATGACTTGAATGACAATTCAACTATGGATTCTGAAATTCATATGGTAAATGCAGGTAAAAGTGGAAAATTTTTGGGGTGGAAACAAAGGCTCCAAATTGCTGCGGATGCTGCAGAAGGTAAGCAAGGAAATCAATTTTCATTTTCTCTATTTTAAGATTTTGTGATTCTGTTAATCACACACAAAAAAAAAAAAGTGGGTTGAATTTTGAATCTGCAGGATTGGAGTACTTGCACAATGGTTGTAAGCCACCAATAGTTCACAGAGACATTAAACCTCAAAACATATTACTAAATGAAAACATGAGAGGCAAACTTGCTGACTTTGGGTTGTCAAGGATCTTCTCTGATGAAGATGACACCCATATTTCCACCGTCATTGCCGGCACCCTTGGATACCTAGACCCGGAGTAAGTTAAAGCTTTCATTAATTTCAATTCAACCCCAAAAATTGAACAAAAACTACGCTCGTCCTGCAGGTACTACATGTCAAACAGGTTGAATGAAAAGAGTGATGTCTTTAGCTTTGGGGTAGTTCTGCTTGAAATAATTACAGGTCAACCAGCGATAGCCAGGACAGAAGAGAGAACACACATAATTCAACGGCTTGACTCATTTGTTGCTGAAGGGGATATTCATGGTATTGTGGATCCAAGATTACAGGGACAATTCTGCCCAGGTTCTGCTAAGAAAGTGTTGGATACAGCAATGGCTTGTGTGGAATCAACTTCCACGAAGAGGCCAAACATGAGTCAAGTGGTTAAGGTTTTGAAAGAATGTCTTGGAATGGTGATGACTGTCGCATCTGACGCTCATGCCACTATTCCTGATTATATGATTGATGTCTCCTTTGACATGATCAGTGTTAGTTCTCTAGCAAGATAGCAATTTCTTTTTTGGAGAAAAAATACTAAAATAAAATAAAATATTTTTGGCAACGACCAGTCAAATATGTTGCCGTCAAAGGATTTCTTTGGTGACTTTTGTTGCAGTGTTTGTTAACAGGTTCCAATTATTAAGGGGAAACAATTTTGTTCAGTATCTTATAACTAAGTATTAAGATAGGATAATGATGAATATATTTTATTATTATTATTATTATTATTATTATTATTATTATTATTATTTGGTGAAAGGCGAATGTACTAAAAGAAAGAATACAATGAGGAAGGGAAGCCAAATCTTGTTCATCTACGTAAGGGATGTGACGTTCTTTGTAATAAGGACGTGCGTTCATCTGCATTAACAACTCTGCCAAGTTTGGAGCCCAATTATCTGAAAGGAAAAGGATGTGTAGCACTCGATAGGAGGGGGAGCTTCACCCATGTTACTAGAATAAGATTGCCTCCCACCCTGGAAGAGGCCTTAAGAACTATTAAATGTTTGATCCAACAATTGCTAATCATTTAGCGTGTTTTAACTTTTTTTTTAAATTACAACTATCATTTCATATTTATTATACTTACAATCATCATTAGATCAATTAGATGAATGAGAATCGTTGGATCAAATTGATACAATGGTTCCCAAATCCCTGAAGAATTGGAGAAGGCTGGAATGAAATTGCTTTATGCGCGTGTGAAGCCTCCGGGAGCCATTGGATCAGTTTGATCTAACAACTCCCATTCATTCAGTATTTTTCTCCTTTTTTTTAAAAAAACAAAATTTATAATTATCAACTGATCTAATAATGATTGTAAGCACAATAATAAATATAAAACGATAATTGTAATTTGAAAAAACGTTGGATAATTGGAAGCCAAGAGACAATCTCATTTTATTCTTCAATATGGAATATGGTTAAAATCCCCACACAATTTCCTCCAAGCTACATAGCAATCTTGAAATAACCAAGTGCTTTAGACAGAATATTGTTAACAAAGATGGGATCTCGAAATTTCACCTGAAAAAAGCCTTTATCCTATTCAATAGGTTCCAAAGATACTTTAAGTTAATCCTCAGCCTGCTATCATCTCAAGATTGTCCTACTCCTTCTTCCCAGTCTTCATACGAGAAAGATTACATTCAAGATTTGCCCATGGATTCCCTGCTCAGCTCGTTACGTCCGGCAAAATGTTGGGTTCACTAGTATCGTCTGATATTGCTAGTGAGAACAACACCCTACTCCAAGTTTGTTGTAGGCCTAGAGATCGTGCAGCAAGAAGCTCACTAGCATCAAACGATGCTAGTGGGGTCCAAACAGGCTTGTAGAGCTATCAACATTGGACAATAATGGTGAGACCAACATAAAATCTATAGGCTTACAACGGCAGCGCTCAACAAGAGATTTGTGGACTTATTATAACAGCTATTCCACTGGAATGCTCCACTCGAAAATATTGATTTTACATAACATCAACTATATTAATTGAGCGAAAATATTTAGAAGATTTAAATAAAAAAATATTTTTTTAAAAAAATAACATATACTTTGACTTCTCGTCATTTGAATCCTGGCCAAAAGCAAATCCAACACGATAAGACTGGAAATTTTTTAATTCTCCTATGCGAGTATTAAGGTTTAAAATCAAGATAAGTACTACGTCCCATTCTTTGTTTAATATTTTTGTGCTGGATTTCTTTCTTGTTTTTTCTGTTCTTCTTTGACCCAATCTTGTAGGCTGTATTCCTTTCCTCTCATAATAATATTTTAGAATGAAGAGGAAGGTAGAGACACATTACTGTCAAATACAAATTGTTTATTGGGTCATTTTGACCAATATTATGTATCGTTAGTGTCAATAAAGGGAGAGAGATAAAAGGAGATTATATATATATATATATATATATATATATATATATACCCACGTTTGGTCTGGTGATTTCAGTCAAAGAAGTCATTCTTTAGGGAAGTCCACGCAAATTTAAGGATATTTAAACGGATGCAAATATTATTATAAAATGTTAGAATGTTTAAAGATAATGAAAATCTAAATAAATTTGTACTAATTCTTTTTCTACTATTTTTTAAATAAACAAAAATTACTATATATATATATCTGTTTATAAAAATACTTTAAAATAGAATAAATAAAAAATCATCATGCATTTTAATGTATGTCAAGTTACTAATATGTTATATACTCGTATCAGTGTCAACCAAAGTTGTAAAACAAATCATCCTAGTCAGCTTGACTGTCCAACTATTGTTGGTCCAATAGTGAACATGAGTTGTGTTGAACAATATTTGTATTATGAGCTAGAAATATTTACCAAACCTCAACTCATCAAGGTCATGAGCTAAGTCAGGGTCAACTAGTGATATTAAAGAATTAACAATCCAATAGGGTGGACAAAATTTGGATTTTATCACATGATTGGGGTTAGCAAGGTTATGGAAGCTTTTAAGAGAATGGATAATGGTAAAGTTGTTAGTCTTAATAGTATTCCTATCGGAGTTTAGAAGTGTTTAGGGGAGGATGGCATTATCTGGATGACTAAACTATTTAATGAGATTTTAAGATTAAAAAAATGCCTGAGGAATGGAGAAAAAGTACTTAAGTGCCTATATACAAGAACTGTGCAAATTATCGAGGGATAAAACTTATGAATCATACTATAAAATTATGGGAAAGAGTAATTGAACATAGGTTAAGAATTAAGATATGTATTTTTGAAAATCAATTTAGATTTATGTCAGGACGGTCTACTATAGAAGCTATTTATCTACTAAGAGGGTTAATGAAAAAGTATTAGAATAAACAAAGAGACTTGCATATAGTTTTTATTAATATGGAAAAAGCTGTTGTGAAAATAGCCTTATAAAGGCTTTGTATTTCAAAAGAGAAAGTTAAAAGTCTCACATTGCTGATGCGTTGTTTCCCGACAAGTGTATTAGGTCGTACAAGTAGTAAAGTGAGAGAAAGAGTTATCGTCCTCAGAGATTGACTTTCAACAACTACCAATTTCACCAGATCAAGTTATATTTGAATGGAGGAAAATGTATGGATCTAACTGAAAGTAAACTAAACTAACGACAATGAATAAACTAAACACCAAACGAAGAACGGGTATAGGAGATTGACTTTTTTAACTCCTTATTCAATTAATTCATAGACAAACCAACCTTTGAATCGTTAGAGAATACTTAGACACATTTGCTAATTCCTTTTAATGTTGGTCGAGTTCACGAAAATATTTGAACCCAATGTCTTGGTGAGTAAATCTTCCTTATCAAATAATTAGTTAATATCTTAGTCCAATTATTCGGTTCGGAGTTTAAGTTTAAAAACTCATAAGACTACGTAAACAAGATTATCTATGTCTAGTATAATCCGATTCACGGTAGAAGTTACAAGGGCGTGTTTATATCAAGCTATGTCTAGCATTAATACAAACCCCAAATACATCTAAGTTAAATGATTACAAATCACGTAAAAGGAAATAAACCAGTAACAACTACTCTAATAATCATAACAACAATTATATTAAAGCATTCAACAACAAAGCTTCAAAGGAAGTTAATATACATCAATCCCCTAAACCTTAGAATTTAGTTACATATTAACAAGGGGAAGAAATACATAATAAATACACAACAAAACATGATCAAGAGGAAGGAGAAAAAGGAAGAAAAGCTTCAAACTCAGTAGAGAAGAGGTCTCCCATCTCCTCCATTTTTGCCCTAGCAGAGCTCCCTTCACCTCCAACCAAAAGATCCTAAAAACTTCCGTAAAAATGCTATATATAGCAGAAGACTTGCAGGTCTGAGCTGCGGCGCCTAGACACCATGTTTGGCGCCTGGGCGCTAAGCAGAAAACAAAGAGGAAAAGCAGGATGGCGCTTGGCGCCCTGAGTGGCACCTGAGGAGCTATGTTATGGAGCTTCAAACAGAAAGTTAAGGTGCTGGTGCCTGAGGAGCCCTGTGTGGAGCCTGGGCATTAGCCACTAAAAAGGTCAGGCCGAGAGTTAAGCTTCTGGCGCCAGCCACCAGACTTGCATTATATCAACTCTTTGCTTCTGAATCTCATCAACACACTAGCTTGCAGCAGACCAGAAATAAAAGCCTACAAGAAAGTAAAACAAAAAGCATTAAAAGCCAAGGGAAAAGAGATTAAAACAAGATAAAACGACGAAACTACTATGTACAAAGAAATAAGCTAAAACAAAGGACAAAGCATACATAATGATAGCAAAAAGGGACCAAGGAGGGGAAAAAGCCCAAGAGAAACAACCTAAATTAACCAAAATAAAGGACTTATCAACTCCCCTAAACCAAAACTTTTGCTTGTCCTCAAGCAAAACACAAGCCGAAAACTAAAAACTAAACTAAGCCTAAGGATTTTTCAAGATATAGGAGGAGCGCTGAACAACATGAAACATTAAACCAAATCAAATCAATTTCACACAGTCATCTTTATAAAACCAAACTTGGCATTGGGTAATTGAGAATTCAAAGATTGAACACGATACTTTTCCGAGAATTTTAAAGAAAAATTGCAAACACCCTCACTTTCTCAAATTACTCTCCGCAAACTTAAAAGAAAATATCTTTTTCATAACGAACTCGGCTCTCAAGGAAAATTTTTCAAACAAGGGAACTTTTAAGAAAAAGTGATCAAAGTGAAGACTGTGCACCTAATCCACACATCTCCCCCTCAACCTATGCAAGAAGAAAATATAACGAGGTTAAGGAACAAAGAGTTGCTCGTACGCCTAAGCCACACAACAACACCTTGACAGTCACCTTTATTTGCTGAGAAAATGTAATTCATTGGTTAAAACAAGTGTTATGTGCCTTATCCACACTATACTTCCTCAACTTAAATCACACTTCTATTTTATTTAATTAAAATTGTTTTGCTTTTTGTTTTTCTCATTTTTATTTTTTTTTCTTTTTAAGAGAAAGCAATCCCTTATTGAGCAAAAAGTTGTCATAAAAAAAGATAGAAATTTTCAAGATTTTAAAAGAGTACTTTAATGAGGTTGAGAGGGTCGACAACCTTTAATTAAAAAGCTTGAAATTTCTCAAATAAATCTAGAAATTCTGAAAAACCAAATCTAAGGTAAATTTTAAACAAGATGACCATGCAAAGAATTAATTGAAAATGGAATAATAGACAACCTGTAAAGCACATTCCAATCTATCAAGAATAATCCTAAAAGTGTGATGGTCAACAAAAACAGAGACATTCCCTATGAATATAAAGAAAGTTTAGAGGTAACAACCTAAAAACAATCTTCTCAAGCCGAATTACAGAAGAGATTACTGAGGCATGTCTATATTAAGCTAAGACAAGCATTAATACAAACCCTAGACCAAGAGGAATTAATAAAGTAAAATCTTCTCCCCCAAACCTAAACAACATATTATCCTCAAAGCTAAACCAATAGGGGACGGGGTCCAAAAAGGAAAGCTATGCACAAAAATAAGCCATCAACAAAGGCAATCAAAATTAAAATGCAGAAAATAAATACAAAGAAACCAAACATAACAATAATTAAAATTGCAGATAAAACTAATAACGAAATTAAAAAGATAGAAGGGCAAGAAACTTGGGTCGCCTCCCAAGAGCACTAAGTTTATAGTCCTTAGCTAGACTTTACTCGGTTTGTTTAGCTATGCTACCACCACATCCCTCCACAGAAAGGATTTTGCAATCCATGAGAGTTCTCAAAGGTGGAGGAGCAGGTGGGCTTTGATTGTTTTCTGCCTTAGTTACAGGTTGAGCTTGTTAGGCTCATATAGCATGTCAAGCTTGTATTTGGCTTCTGCGAACCGACCTTCTAATTTCCGGGTAGAATACTAACGAGCTTGAGTCGGTGGTACCTCACATAAACCAATGAAAAGTAAGAAAGAGAATGTACACAAAAACAAATGTAAGAACATATAAGAGAAAAATTTACAGTATAAGTATGCATAGAAAAAATAAAGTCCAAACTACAACCCTACTAGCTACTCTTAATATTATTAAACACCGTCAATCCCTGGAAACGGCGCCAAAAACTTGATACGTTGTTTCCCGACAAGTGTATCGGGTCGCACAAGTAGTAAAGTGAGAGAAAGAGTTATCATCCTTAGGGATTGACTTTCAACAATTACCAATTTCACCAGATCAAGTTATATTTGGATGGAGGAAAATGTATAGATCTAATTGAAAGGAAACTAAACTAACAACAATGAATAAACTAAACACCAAACGAAGAAATACACCATAACACAACGGGTATAGGGGATTGACTTTTTTAACTCTTTATCTGATTAATTCATAGACAAACCAACCTTTGAATCGTTAGAAAATGCTTAGACACATTTGCTAATTCCTTTTAATGTTGGTCGAGTTCACGAAAATATTTGAACCCAATATCTTGGTGAGCAAATCTTCCTTATCAAATAATTAGCTAATGTCTTAGTCTAATTATTCAGTTCGGAGTTTAAGTTTAAAAACTCATAAGACCACGTAAACAAGATTATCTATGTCTACTATAATTTGATTCACGGTAGAAGTTACAAAGGCATGTTTATATCAAGCTATGTCTAGCATTAATACAAACCCCAAATACATCTAAGTTAAATGATTACAAATCACGTAAAAGGAAATAAACCAGTAACAACTACTCCAGTAATCAGAACAACAATTATATTAAAGCATTCAACAACAAAGCTTTAAAGGAAGTTAATATACATCAATCTCTTAAACCCTAGAATTTAGTTATACATTAACAAGGGAAAGAGATACATAACAAATATACAACAAAACATGATCAAGAGGAAGGAGAAAAAGGAAGAAAAGCTTCAAACTCAGTAGAGAAGATGTCTCCCATCTCCTCCATTTTTTCCCTAGTAGAGCTCCCTTCACCTCCAACTAAAAAATCCTAAAAACTTTTGCAAAAATGCTATATATAACAGAAGACACACAAGTCTGAGCCGGGGCGCCTAGGTGCCAAGGAAAAAATAAAGGGGAAAAGCGGGATGGCGCCTAGGCGCCCTGAGTGGCACCTGAGGCGCTACGTTCTGGAGCTTCGGATAGAAAGTTGAGGTGCTGGTGCCTGAGGCGCCTTGTGTGGCTCCTGGGTGCCAACCACTAAAAAGGTCAGGCCGAGAGTTAAGCTTCTGGCGCTTGAGGTGCTATGTGTGGTGCTTGGGCGCCAGCCACTAGACTTGCATTATATCAGTACTTTGCTTCTGAATCTCATCAGCACACCAGCTTACAGCAGACCAGAAATAAAAGCCTACAAGAAAGTAAAACAAAAAGCATTAAAAGGTAAGGGAAAAGAGATTAAAATAAGATAAAACGACGAAACTACTATGTACAAAGAAATAAGCCAAAACAAAGGACAAAGCATACAAAATGATAGCAAAAAAGGGACCAATGAGAGGAAAAAGCCCAAGAGAAACAACTTAAATTAACCAAAATAAAGGACTTATCAATTGCTGTAGTGCTGATAGAAATACATCCACTGCCCACTGCTGACCAAGCCAGAATTGATATATGAAATTATGCTAATAAGGTATGTAGACACACAATCATTAGTACTTTATCTAATGAGCTCTTTGATGACTACTGTACCTATAAGGAAGCAAACAGAATTTAGGAATCCATGATTCTCAAACATACTGCAGAAGATGCTACCAAACAGAAGTTTGTCATCGGTCACTTTTACCGATGGGAAATGACGGATGATAAGGACATTAAAGTCCAAATCAATGAATACCACAAGTTGTTGGAGGACCTTCGTACCGATAAGATCAACCTTCCTGATGAGTTTGTTGCTGGAATCTTAATTGAGAAGCTGCCTGAAAGCTGGAAAGACTACAAGTAATAACTCAAACATAAGCATAAACAGTTGTCGCTCTCGGAACTAATTAAACACATCATCATCAAGGATACCAACAGGAAGGAATCCACAATGGCAAGTGAATCTTCTGCTTACTTGATTGATTCTGTTGATATATTGCATGTTAGACTAGGACATGTTAGTGTTTCATATATTAAGAGAATACTTGAAACCAATCTAATTTGTGGTTTTAATAACATGAACATGGATAAGTGCAAAACATGTGTTGAATCAAAGTTAACTAGGAAACTTTTTCATAGTATACATGGAGAAACAGAATTGCTAAGTCTTATTCATACAGAACTAGGAGACTTAAAACAAACTATGACTAGAGGAGGCAAAAAGTATTATCTGACCTTTATAGATGACTTTTCTAGATAAACTAAGGTATATCTTCTTAAGAGTAAAGATGAAGCCTTTAGTTCTTTCTTAGTTTATAAAGCAGAAGTTGAAAATCAGTTAAATAGAAGGATCAAAAGGATTAGATCTGATAGAGGAGGAGAATATATAATCTTTAATGATTATTGTGAAAAAGAAGGAATAATTCATGAGGTTACTCCTCCCTATTCACCTGAGTCTAACGGGGTAGTAGAAAGGAAAAACATAACTTTAAAGAAATGATGAATGCTATGCTTGTTAGTTCATCTGCACCAGAAAACTTATGGGGAGAGGCTTTATTGTCTGCTTGTCATATACAAAATAGGATTCCCTATAGACAGACTAGTAAGACACCTTATGAGTTGTGAAAAGGCTATAAGCCTAGTTTAAAGTATATGAAAGTATGGGGGTGTCTAGCAAAAGTTATGTTGCTTGATCCAAAGAAAAGGAAGTTAGGCTCTAAGACTTCTGATTGCATGTTTATAAGATATGCTGAACATAGCTCTGCTTATAGATTTTTTGTTTTGAAAAGTGATGTGCTTGATTATAATACTATTGTTGAAACAAAAAATGCAAAATTTTTTTAACGTCTTTTTCCCTTGAAAAATATGAATGCTCCTAGTACATCTATGCAAAATAATGAAAGTGAATTAGAAATTGAAAATTTAAATTCATGCGAGAATGTCCATGAGTATTTAAGAAGAAGCAAACGACAAAGGAAGACAACTTCTTTTGGAGATGATTTTTATACATATGATATTGATAATGAACCTAGAACTTTTTCTTAGGCTGTTGCATCTCCTGATGCAAAATTGTGGAAAGAAGCAATTAAAATTGAAATAGATTCAATTCAAAAAAATAAAACTTGGGAATTGGTGGATTTACTACAATGAGCAAAAACTATTAGCTGCAAATGGATTTTTAAAAGAAAATATAACCCTGATGGGTCGATTGATAGATTCAAAGCTAGATTAGTAGCCAAAGGTTTTACTCAAAAACAAAACATTGACTATTTTGACACTTTTGCTCGCCTCAGTGTATAAGCTCTATGTTCATCAAATGGATGTTAAAACAACATTTTTAAATGGTGATTTAGAAGAAGAAATTTACATAGAGCAACCTGAAGGTTGTATTCTTCCAGGTAAAGAGAGAAAAGTCTGCAAACTTCTTAAATCGTTATATGGATTAAAATAAGCATCCAAACAGTGGCATGAAAAATTAAATCATGAATTGATTTGTGATGGCTTTACACCTGTTGAAGTAGATATATGTGTGTATACAAAAAAGTTGATGCTAATTATGTGATTATCAGTTTGTATGTGGATGACATGCTAATCTTTGGTACTAGCATGGATATAATATATAAGAAAAAAGATTTTCTTGCATCAATTTTTGATATGAAGGACTTGGGTGAAACAAGTGCGATTTTGGGAGTTAAAATCATAAGGAAAGGTGATAGTATTATACTATCACAGGAATACTATGTTCAAAAATTACTTAAAAGGTTTGGTCATTTTGATGACAAACTAGTGTTATCTCCTTATGATTCTAGTACCTAACTAAAGAAAAACTTTGGTGAGCCTATTGCTCAATTAGAATATGCACAGATCATTGGGAGTTTGTTGCATCTGATGAACTTCACTCATCCAGACATAGCATATGCTGTGTGTAGATTGAGCAGGTACACACACAATCCCAATAAAGACCATTGGGGTGCTCTTGTGAAACTTATGAGATATTTGAGAGATACCATAAGTTATGGTATCGAGTATAGTGGATTTCCTACTGTATTAGAAGGATACAGTGATGCTAACTAGGTCTCAGATTCAGATGAGACAAAATTCACTAGTGCATATGTGTTCACCCTTGGTGGTGGAACAGTGTCATGAATATCAGCTAAACAAACCCTTATAGCTAGATCAACCATGGAATCATAGTTTATAGCTCTGGAATTGGCTGGTAGTGAGGCTGAGTGGTTGAGAAACTTCTTGGCATGCATACCTGTAGGTATGAAACCAACACCATCTGTGTCTTTGCATTGTGATTGTCAAGCGGCAATAGCCATTGCGAAGAATAAAATTTATAGTAGTAAAAGTAGACACATTCGTTTGAGACACGATGTGGTTAAGCAATTACTAAATGATGTAATTATATCGATCGATTTTGTAAGGTCAGAAGTAAACTTGGCCGATCCTTTGACTAAACCCCTGGGTTGAAGTGTAATTAATAAGACATCGAGGGAAATTGGACTTAAGCCAATAAGAAATTAACAGCGGCAGGAACCCAACCTTTGTTATTGGAGATCTCATGAAGAAGGTTCATATGGGTAATAACAAGTCACCTGTTAATTCTGCTAGTACTATATTCTCAGTCCATTTCCTATAGTGTTAAGTATGAAAGTGCTAGAATGCATTGACTTGTAGGTTGAGCGCAAACTCTTTATGATCTTCCTAGCCCTACATTAAGGGTAGTATATTAATTACTGATACACTTGATGAAGTCACCTATATGAGTGTGGAGTGGGGCCGCTCCTATGAGATAGTGGCAAAATCTCTAGAGCATCATAAATTTCAAGCACACGCAGGGCCGAAATAATGCGCACAACAGCGTTAATAGCAGAAATGTGGGGGGTGAGATGCGACTCTTAAGATCACTATCTTACTACTAAGAGTATGTTGGTTCATAGAAGCTACAAGCTTCACTGACTACTCTATAAGATAAATCTTATCGGTCTAGGTTTGGTTCATAATCTAAAAAGAGACACTGGATTAATGTGTCTACACTCATTTATGTAACCTAAAAGTTTTTAAATATCTTTTGAAATATGTGAGGGATTGTTGTGAAAATAGCCTTATAAAGACTTTGTATTTCAAAAAAGAAAGCTAAAAGTCCCACATTACTTGGAGCAAGGAGGAGAAGAGAGCTTATATACTAACATGTGTTAGTAGGCTAATAAAGAGCTTGGGAAGAGGTAGGCTCTAGCACACATAAGCCCACATGGATTCAGGCTAGTGCAGTGCAAATCGTCCGATTTGCCCCCCTGCGCGTGCAATAAATCGAACAGTTTAGTTTTTCTCTGGAGAAATATTTTTTGACTTAATTTATTTTTAGCTTACCTAAACAGAGGCGACTTTTATATTTATGAAATTAATTTGGATTAATGTCAGAAATTAAAGGCTGACAGTTTTGTGTTATTTGTTTTAAATATATTTAAATATTTAAAAACTGCCCATTAATTTTCTGAAACTGTCCATTAATTTTCGAAACTGAATTTTAATTTTATTAAAATTTTTTGTCTGCCTCATTATTGTTCAGTGACTATAAAAGGAGGACTCCTCCCCCTCATTTGACACACCGAGTCAGAAACAATTCTAAACTTATCTCTTCCTCTCTCTTACTTTCTAGGTTACCTTTCTTTCTAAATTTCTATTGTTCTGTGTCCTGAGAACCTTTTTTCAAAAGAATCTGTTTAATCCTGGAGGGAGTTCTGTAGAAGCGGTACTCTTGCTATGGTCACGAAATAATTTCCTTAAGGGCTGTGTCTAGTGTAAATATACGACTCCGATTATCACTGTGCTGGTTTCCAAATTTTTTACATCAAAAGCTTACGATTGAGTACTAAAGGAAGTGATGTGAAAAGCCTTAGGAAAGAAAGATGTATGTGTTGCATATATCAGAGCTATAAAAGATATGTATGAAAGGGCTACAACTAATATGAGAATGTCTGGAGGAGAGATAAAAGATTTTCCTAAAAAAATTAGTTCGCATTAGGGATCATTTTGAGCCCTTATTTATTTAACTTGGTTCTAAATGCTCTAATAGAGCACATCCAAGAGAAAATCCCCAAATGAAAATTTTTTACAGATGATATAGTCTTCATGGCAAAGTCAACGGAAGAAATTAACTCTAAACTCGAGTTATGAATATGTACTTTGGAATTGAAAGGTTTTCGTTTGAGTAGGAGTAAGACATGATATATGCACTGCAAGTTTAACAAGCGGCAAGCCATAAATGAGTTAGAGGTAAAAATTGGAGATCATGTTATATCACAAGTGTCAAAGTTCAAGTATATGGGATTAGTAGTACAAGATGATAGTGAAATTAATGGGGATGTTACACATAAGATAAAAGTTGGGTGGTTGAAATGGAGAAAGGAATCAGGAGCTATTTGTGATAGGAATGTACCTAATAAGGTTAAAGGAAAGTTTTATCGAATCGTTATAAGACCAATAATATTATATGGAGTGAATGCTGGGCATTGAAGGGACAACAAAACCAAAAAATTGGGGTAGCAAAGATGATGATGTTGAGATAGATGTATGTGTATACAAGAAAAGATATGATCATTTAAGGTAGTTTAGACATTTTTAAAGAAGACAGTTGGAGGCTCAGTAAAGAGGATTGAGCATATAGTATTGAATCCTGTGAAAAAAGGTCAAAAAAGACCAAAAAAGACACTTAAAAAAGTCATTAAATGATATCTTTTGGTAAATGAGATACCTAAAGAGTTGATTATTGATAGAACTCAATGGCGCTATGTAATCTATGTAGCCAATCCTACCTAAAGGATAAGACTTGTTGTTGTTATTATTAAATATTGAAACTATGAAATTTTAAAAAAATTAGACTAAATTTCTAAAAATGTATACTGAACTTTTAAAAATAAGTAAAAATTAGAAAAACATAACAAAGTCACTCCATCTTAGCCCATTTCATCTCTAAGAGCCTTTGATAGACAGGGCTAAAAACTCTTCTTTAAAATGAGCTATTGAAATATTAGTCCATCCCACCTATTTTTAAAACTAGAGATACCCATGTATTGGTTCTGAGCTAGATTGGTTCTATGTTTTCCAGAAACTAATATTGTCATTCAAGATTAGGTGAGTTTAGCATTGATTTAGCAAGAAAAACCTTATGTTAGTCCAATATAGTATTTTTCAAGCAATTAACACATAAAGCAAAGAAGATAAATGGAAAGAAAAAAAATAGAAAATGTTAGACAAGGCAAATACACCTAAGAGGGAGGTGAATTTAGTGTTATAAAAAACTTGAGTTATTTTCAAAAATCTTTTTCAAGAATATTTCTAGTGGAGATAAGTTTAAAAGGAAGATAGAGCAAACAATAATTATTTCACTTGAAATAGATTTGAAGAAGTAAATCAAGCAACAGTTGATCAATTTTTAAGGTAAAAATAAAATTAAAATAGAGTATTAAATAATCAACTTGAAATGTAAAGAGTGTAAGGATAGAGAAAACAAACTCAAAGATTTATCTTGGTTAGTTTCAATCTCAAGCCTACATCCAGTCATCAAGACTTCCTCTTGAGATGTCTTCACTAATACCATAAGTTTGATCGAACACTTGTGAGCCTCTACAATTTCGAACTCAAACTAGACTTGATTCTCAATCTAAAATAAAGCACTTCTCTCTTTCTAGAGTAAATCACTCCAAGAGATTCCTCACTTTTGTTTTTCTCTCAAGGAATGGACTACCCCTATCTTACAAAGCTTTTGGAAGAAAAATATTATTAAAACAAGCTCTCTTTAAGAGTAGATATATAAAATGAAGCACTAATAATTCAAATGATAGAGATTATGCAAATGTTGGCTCAATGATGCTTGTATCTCTCTCAAATATGATAAAACAAATTGAAGATCACTGTCACATCCCAAAAATTGAGCATGTGAAAAGATACTACTCATTTGATAAAATTTCCAAACATACGTTATTTACATATATTCTATAAGGTTTTACATTCAACCTTAATCATTCAGTCCATACTATAGAATTATACTCATCTGATAAGCAAATATAGACATACATAGTCTAATATCTCTTTCTCATCGCAAGCCTAGGAGACCTATAGAAAGTACAGAGCGTTTCTAGTGTCCACATTAATAAGTACTGGTATCCCACCAGACAGAAATAGAGAATAATCCCAAGGGGCTTCTAATCTTCAAACGGATACTCTTGTTCTTTATTTTCTGTATCTGAAAAAAATAATCATAGGGAGTGTGAGTTTATTTAAAAACTCAGTAAGTAAATAACTGTACTATATAAAATATCAAAAGTACAAATACCACATTTACTCATATAATTAATTGTCTTATACATCGAGTAGTATGAGACTCTAACCCTTTCAAACTCATGAATAAGATTTCATAGATATACACCGAGTAGTATGAGACTCTAACCCTTTCAAACTTGTGAATAAGATCTCATAGATATGCACTGAGTAGTATGGGACTTTAACCCTTTCAAACTCGTGTATGAGCTTTCTTAGATATACACCGAGTAGTATGGGACTTTAACCCTTTCAACTCGTGTATAGGTTTCATAGATATGCACTGAGTAGTATGGGACTTTAACCCTTTCAAACTCGTGTATAAGATTTCTTAGATATACACCGAGTAGTATGGGACTTTAACCCTTTCACACTCGTGTATTAGATCCCGTAGATCTTTACTCATTAATAAAATAGTGAGAATTCATCACATAGTACAATTGTCATGAAATAAATAATTTCTTCATACTCTTATTTCTACTGATCATCATATACTTCCATATGAAAAATTAATTGCTTATTATCCAAATAATATTGTAAATGGGACTTATATTGTACTTTGACTAGTAATATCAAATTAGCTGAGCAAGGTTATTCACTCACCTTGATGTTTGTCCAAGTTTACCTTGTTCCACACTAGAATTTGTGTAGGAAAATTTCCTAGTAAAATATATTACAAGGAATCATAAGAAAGGAAACAAAATCACGAAAATACGTAAAATTTTCTGACTGCTACAGTAACGGTTTACTACAGTAACAGTTTGCTACAGTGTCGGTTCGCTACAGTAACGTTGACTGCTACAGTACGTTGACTGCCGACACTACAGTACTGCTACAGTACTCGAAGAAAATTTCCCGAAATCTGGTCGCTATAGTAACTCGAGTTTTGCAGAAGTTTTTGCAGAAATTTCTCACAAATTCATCATTTCCTTTCTTGTTTCAAAACCAGAATTTCAACTCTTTTAACCGATTATAACTCAAATATAACTTCTAAAACAACTGAGATTCATGAATTATCATCAAAATCTTCAAGAACAAAACCTCCTCTAATCTTCCATATAAACTGAAATTTAAGGAAAATAATGAGATTAAAACTTACCTTTGATCCTTACAAAGCTTTTGAACCGAACAAATAATCAAAACTCTGAAGATCAAGGAAAGGATTTGAGAAGAGGATGAAGAAACGAGAGAAACTTCCACTGTTCAGTTTCCAGCTTTTCCTTCTGCGTGAGAAATGAGGAGGGTACTATTGAAACTTTATATTAAATATTTCTAATGGGTTATTGAATAACCCATGGGTATCCATAACCCAACATTCAAACCCATCCAGTCAATTTACAATAAATGGACTAATTGACCATTCTGAAACCACTTTTCCATGAATTTCATCATTCTTAGAATATATCCCACATTGTGCAAATATTTAGTCCAGTCATTTAACTCAATTTTCATAAATAATATTCAAAGAGAACAATTAAATATGAAAATTAAAAATGACCAAAATAAATAACTAAAGTAACGTTGTAGAATTCTAAAATACTCTTAAGCGAATTATATTCTGAAATTAACGGGTATTACAATCACATTATGGCAGTTGGGTCTCTTTAAAATCGTTTATTTGTCGTCATATATATATATATATAGGGCTTTAAATATAGTCGTTGGAGACCAAAAAGAGCTGTTAAGTACATCGTTGGAGACCAAAAAGAGCTATTAAGTACTTTAAAAAAGTAGTTCAGATATTCTCTAATCAATTGCCCAAGCAAATCGATCAACTGTTGGCTCAAAAATGATTGTTACATATTGTTTTGTAGACAACCATTCACTGGTCCATTGAAGTAGTTGACTGCTTACTCTCTAGAAAGCCAGTTGTCGACTTTTGGGTGCTACCAGTCGACTTGCAACTTTCAGGTTCATTTTAGACAGTCATAATTTTTTTTATTTGAACTCCATTTTAAGAAAATGATATATCATTGAAAAAAATCTTTGAATCTAATTCCAAATGAGACAAGTTTTGTTCAAAAATTCTTTACCATTTAGGAGATAGGACCAAATAAATATTGACTTTTAGGTGCTACCAATCGACTTGCAGTTTTTAAATTTATTTTGAACAGTCATAACTTTCTTATTTGAACACCTTTTTAAGCAAATATATGTCGTTGGAAAAATCTTTGAGTCTAATTTCAAATGAGACAAGTTTAGTTCAAATATCTATTGTATTTTAGAAGATATGGTAAAAATGGTGACAAAAGATCATAATCAAGTTTTTGTAAAAAATTCATATCTCACTATCTTTTTAATTTGAAACATGTTTTTCATTCAAAATGCATTGAGCCAATAATGCAAATCTAAATAATTGATTTTACATAAATTTTCTTAACCTATTTTAAATATACCGAGTTAAGTTCATTGGCTATCTTGATGCAACAAAGCTTTCAAAACTTCAAATCTTCTAATTTTTTATTTCTCGGAGCATCTTTTTTGCATGTCGTTCCTTTGAGTAAAGCATGATGTTGTATTTCATTTTCTTCAATCCAGTGCTCACTTTTCTTATTTTAAACCAACCTACATAAATAATATTGTACTTGTAAATCAAATAGTTAGTCCAATTCATTGTAAAGAGCATGATTCATGTATAAAGTATTATATATTGAATAATATAGTCATGTGATAAGTCCTAAAAAGTCACCAAATAATGCCATCATATGTGGAATTTTCAGTCCTCTTTCAGCCTTGTTTTACTACCCTTTTGCACTTTTTATCTGTGTTTTCATTTAGTTCTCTTGTGTTTATAGTTTTTGTTTCATCTTGTTTTATTTCCCCTTTTTCTTGCCTTTTTATTTTATTTTAGTTGTTGTTTTTTGTAGGTGCAATTTTAGGGAGAAAACAAGAGAAGAATGAAACTCCAGTAGCTTGGCGGCTAGGCACCAAGTATACGAGCAAGAAACAGCCTTCTGCCTAGTTGGCGCCCAAGCGCCCAACCCCTGAACTTACATTTGAAGCTATCAGTCTTGGCGCCCAGGTGCCAAGTCATGAAACTGACAGTTAAAAGCCTCTTTTGAAGCTTTTTGCCCTAACTTTGGATTGGGAGAATTTTGGAGAGCTTGGAGGCAGCAAAGGAGTAACTTCTAGAGCTGGTTAGGGGGGAAGAAGGCCTTCCCTCTTGGGATTGGTCTTCCTTCCCCCATCTCTTCTCTTTTCTCTTCATTTTCTTCTCTTTTCATGTTGTATTTCTCTTGTATTTTGTAGTTATAGGTAGTTTGTAACTCTAGGATTGTTATGAACCCGATTTTATATTAGGTTTTGTGTAATTTCTTGAACTCTTGTAATTATTGATTGGTTAATACATGTTTATTTATTCCAATCTTAATGTTTTCCTTTGATTTGGCCAATTATTGGGATGATTTGGTGTTTTTACTAAACTTGGGAAAGGGAGGTAAAAACTAGACCTAAGGAATGAGTTGTATGAGTTCTTGAACCTTAAAGGAGAGGGGATTGATTCGCTAATGTCATAGGAATATAGATATTAGCCTCATATAGTCAAATTAGGGTTTGCTCATTTAATTAACTTGATTTTCACATAAGGAATTATGGAGAATTAGGTTTTATCTTAGTTGAGGTTTGAGAAAATCCTTCTAGGAATATTTGTGCCCTAGACTAGCATGTACAATTGATGAAGGCAAGAGTAAGAGAATGATAATGGAACTTATGAGAAATGAGAAGTTTGGTGGTTGATGTAATTTAATTTCTTATGAAGTTTTGTTGTTGAGTGATTCTTTTTAATTGCATTTCGTATTTTGTTGAAGTGGATTTTACCGAATTAAGTTGCTCTAAAAATGCTTGATCACCACTTTTATGAGTTTAGGGTTTTTATCTATGATAGGGATAGCTAGATATTAACTTAGCCCATTGTAACTTCCACCATAAATCGAATTAATCTAGAAATAGATAATCTTATTTATGTGGTTTTGTTGAGAACCAACATCAAAAGGATTTGTAATTAAATTGAATCATTATTTACAACTCAAAGACTAATTTGTTTATGAATTAGTTGGATTAAGAATTAAGTGAAGTCAATCCCATCAACCCTAGGTTATTGGCATTAGGAGTAGCGTAGTTTTAGGTTTTAGTTAGTAGCTTTAGTTTAAATTGTTAGTCTTAGATTTATATTTCTGTTTAATGATTCATCTAGATAGCATTTAGTTTTAGCTTCGCGAGTACTTAGCACCTCAATCCTCGTGGGAACGATACTATACTCACTCTGTATTACTTGTACGATTGGTACACTTGCCAAGTCTTCAACAAGTTTTTGGCGCCGTTGTCGGGGATTGATGGTTGTGCCAATATTCAATGGAGCCGAAGTGGTGCTAGTTTAGACACTTTTGTTGTACATTCTCTTATGTCCTTGCAATTTTCATTTCTTCTTTTGCTTGTTTTATTTTTGTGGTCTTGTTTTCACGGTGTTCTTCTTTGTTGTATGCATGATATATGGTCTCTCTTTCTTGCTAGAGAAACATTGAAGATGAAAAAGAGGCATTGATGACTGAGGAAGGAGACATTGATTAGCGAAGGACACCGGTAAAGTCTGGCTAAGGACTATAAACGTAGCGCTCTTGGGAGGCACCACAAGTTTCTAGACCTTCCATCTTTTTAATTATGTGTTGTTGGTTGTTCTTAATTTTAATTCAGTGATTGTTGGTGTTTAGTATGATTTTGTTTGATTGTTTTTGTGATTGATTGTTGTTTTAGTTGATTTTGTTTAATGTTGAATCTGAGTGTTTTTACTGTGTGTATGTGTTGTTTTGGGTATGTTTTTATGGATCACAAACCTTAATTTCGTGGGTCATCAAGTTCTGGTGCTGAAGCTGCTGCTGCTAAAGGAGAAATTCGTTTTTGTCAAGATGGTGCCCAGGCACCACACCTGGCGCCCAGGCGCCATGATGCTGAAGCTTATTTGCTCGTTGGCGCACAAGCACCAATGGTGGCACCTAGACGCCCGTTGTTTGATCTGTTAGGGTTCGAGACTTGGCGCCCAGGTGCCAACGTCGTATGTCAGTTTTTTTATCAGATTTAGTTCAGTTTTCTTCTCTAAACCCTAGCAGCCGTGGTGGCTTTTCACCCCTTGCCTTCTCCGACATCCTCTCTCCCTTGGAGTGCCATTGAAGCCGATTAGAAGCTTTTCTTCTCCTTCTTTCTTTGAGTTTTCATATACCCTACCATTTTCTTCCACTTTTCTCCCCTTCCATCGTTTCTTTCTCACCCTTCAACCTTCCACCACCCATGTTCGCGTTTTGGGGCTGATTCACGAAGCTGAGGTGGCGTTTTTCACTAATTCTTTGCTTCTTTTGGTATATTCCTCCTCCCTTTGCTTTAAATTTCAAAAAAAAAGAAGATACATGTATCTTTATAAATCTCTCTTCAGATTTCAAAAATTAGGGGGTTTGGGGTTTCACATGATTTACAAACTTCAATTTGATGAATCTATCCCCTTGTGTTTTTATTTTGAAAAAAAAATTTCAGATTTCGAATTTTGGGGTATTTTTTTGGTTAAATTGAATTTCTCAAATTCTGAAATTTTTGGAAATCACTTTTTATCCTTTAAGTATATTTATTATTTATTTATTTATTTTATTTTCTGAACTTTTAAGGATTTTCTAATTTTTGTTTTCCTTACTTTGAAAATTTTTGTTGAATAATCCAAATTTTAGAATTTTTGAAATTAAATTTTTGCTTCTTGAATGTTTAGGATATTTTAATTGCTGCATTATGTCTCACAAGCGTTCAAGGAAGCAAAAAGAAGCTGAATCCTCCTCTAGTAGAGACTTTGATGCCTCTAGGTTTAGAAATTTTGAGAGTAAACTGAAATTTGATGAACTTGAACCTAGAGAGTTTATTAAGGAGAGAGGGTTTGATCTGAGAGCTAATCAGTATCCCGAAGTTTAGGATAGAATAAGAGAGTGGGGATGGGAGACCCTTTGTAAGCCGGCTACGAGATATTGTCCCGAGATTGTAAAAGAGTTCTATGTAAATGCATTTAGGGAGAGTAATGAGAGCGTTGCGGACAGAAATACTTCTTTTGTTAGGGAGAAAATAATTTATTTTACTTCAAACAATATCAATAATCTGTTTGGTCTGAGATATGGTCCTGATGCTGATACTGAATATGCTGAATGGATGAGGTTTAGGTATTTGAGATCCAACACTCTTATTGACACTCTCTGTAAAGAGGGAGCAAGGTGGGAGTTAGACGCTCATGGAAAAGAAGCAAATTTTAAAAAAATCTAATATGAAACAAATCCCCAAAGCGTGGTGTACTTTCGTCCAATCTAACCTCCTCCCTACTTCGAACCGCTCTGAAGTAACTATAGAAAGAGCGGTGGTTATTTACATAATTGTTACAGGGAATGTCTTTAATGTTGGATCTCTGGTATCCCAAAATCTAGATAAATTAATTCAAAAACAAGGAAAAAGATTGGGATATCCTTGTCTTATTACTAACCTCTGTCAAAAGGATAAGGTGCCTATGATTAATGATGTTTTTCGTAATCCCGAAGGCCTTATCACTGCACAAGTGATAGATTCTATGGCACCACGTGATAGAGCCCCCGCGGATCACCTTCAGTCACCCATTCTAATTCCTCAGGCACCATCTAGACCACATGCTGCACTTGTACCTCAAGGACCTCATATATCGCAGCGGATTATTAATATTGAAAACTCCCTGAATGAATTAAGAACGTCCCACAATGCTTTTGTTGCCTCCCATGATGTATTTGTAAGAACACAGAATGAGCATAATAGGGGCATAACTCAGGCTCTGTATGCCATGGCTAGGCATTGAGGAGTGAGCACAGAGGTTGGACTTTGTAGGATCCTTCTTATGATCCAATAGATGACATCAATTTTGATCCTGCAGTCAATAGTGGAGTAGCTGGTGGAGATGAAGAGATGGGAGAAGAAGATGATGCTGATGACACAGATTGAGGCGTTGTGATTCATTGTTTTTGTTTTTGTTATTTTTATTTCTTTTATTTATTGTTCATGTATTGTACTTCTCATTCGAGAACTTTATGTTATGTCACTTTTATGTATTTAGTGGAGTTCTTGTTGGACTTTGTTGATGTTTTGTTTGTTGTGATGGAATGGTTAAGATTCTCGTTATTGTTCGTTTTCTTTTTATTTTGGTTCTTGTTTCGTAATTTTTGTATTTTAATTCTGTATTGCTGCTGTTGATGGTTTATTTTTAGTTTATAAGCATTCATTTTGATCCCACCCCCTCTTTTTTGTTGATTGTCCCTTTTTGGGTGCTCAAACCTTATTTTTGTGGTTGGTTTGACATTGAGGACAATGTCTAGTTTAGGTTTGAAGGAGTAGAGTGGTTTTAGGTTTAGTTTACCACTGACTTTTTGTTGCGCTGACCCATTTTTGTTAAATAAGAATGCATTTTTTTTTCTTGAACCATCGCATTTTAGGATTTTTCTTGATATTTTGGAAACTGTTGAACAAGTTTTATGTTATGTCAACGTTAATTGAATTCATGTCTTCATCTTATTTAAAATCTAGTTAATTTATGGATTTTTAGAATTTATTGATTAAAATTGAAAATTTTCAAAAATTCTTAAATAAAGGTTGTAGGTGTTTCTAATTTCCTTTAAATACTCCTCAAATTTTTAAAAATTTTTATTTTTATTTGTGATGCATATTTGCTCAATAAGGGAATTCTAAAAAAAACAAAAAACAAACAAAAAGAAAAAATGTATATATAGAATAAGTGTGATTTAAGTTGAGGAAGTGTAGTGTGGATTAAGCACACAATACTTTGTCCAACCAATGAATCATATCTTAATAAATAAAGACGACAGACAAGGCATTGTTGTGTGGAATAAGCACACTGATGATTCTTTGTTTCCTTAGCCTATTAGCGGATATTACCTAGATTGAGGGGAAGATGTGTGGTTAGGCGCACGGTCTTCATTTGGATCATAAAAAAATTGGAATTCCCTTTATTGAAATGCATTCTGATAAAGCTAAAAAAAATCCTCACAATAAGGTAAATTCTTTTAAACTTTTGAAAGAGTAATTAGAGAAAGTTAAGGGCATCTATGATTTTAGTTTTAAGGTTAATGAAATTTTTCAATTTATCTATCAATTCAAGAAATTCATTATCTAGCTTTGCTTTATTTAGATGAATGCATCAATTTAACTTGTTTGGCCATAATCTTTCAAAGATGTTCAACACTTCCTTTTTATCATGAAAGATCCTTTTGTTATGTTTGTTTGGTGTGTTTAGTGTGTTAGGTAGTTGTTTGCTTGAGGACAAGCAAAGATCTAGGTTTGGAGGAGTTGATAAGTCCTAAAAAGTCACCAAATAATGTCATCATATGTGGGATTTTCAGTCTTCTTTTAACCTTGTTTTGCTACCCTTTTGCGCTTTTTATCTTTGTTTTTGTTTAGTTCTCTTGTGTTTATAGTTTTAGTTTCATCTTGTTTTATTTCCCCTTTTCTTGCCTTTTTAATTTATTTTAGTTGTTGTCTTTTGTAGGTGCAATTTTGGGGAGAAAACAAGATAAGAATGAGACTTCAGTAGCATGGCACCTAGGCGCCAAGTATACGAGCAAGAAACAACCTTCTGCCTAGTTGGCGCCGAGGCGCCCAACCCCTGAACTTACATTTGAAGCTGTCAACCTTGGCGCCTAGGTGCCAAGTCACGAAACTGATAGTTAAAAGCCTCTTTTGGGGCTTTTTGCCCTAATTTTGGATTGGGAGAATTTTGGGGAGCTTGGAAGCAGCAAAGGAGTAACTTCTAGAGCTGGTTAGGGGAAAGAAGGCTTTCCCTCTTGGGATTGGTCTTCCTTTCCCCATCTCTTCTCTTTTCTCTTCATTTTCTTCTCTTTTCATGTTGTTTTTCTCTTGTATTTTGTAATTATAGGTAGTTTGTAACTCTAGGATTGGTATGAGCCAGATTTTAGATTAGGTTTTGTGTAATTTCTTGAACTCTTGTAATTATTGATTGGTTAATACATGTTTATTTATTCCAATCTTAATGTTTTCCATTGATTTGGCCAATTATTGGGATGATTTAGTGTTTTTACTAAACCTGAGAAAGGGAGGTAAAAACTAGACCTAAGGAATGAGTTGTATGAGTTCTTGAACCTTAAAGGAGAGGGGATTAATTCGCTAATGTCATAGGAATATAGATAGTAGCCTCATATAGTCAAATTAGGGTTTGCTCATTTAATTAACTTGATTTTCACATAAGGAATTATGGAAAATTAAGTTTTATCTTAGTTGAGGTTTGGGAAAATCCTTCTAGGAATATTTGTGCCCTAGACTAGCATGTACAATTGATGAAGGCAAGAATAAGAGAATGATAATGGAACTTATGAGAAATGAGAGGTTTGGTGGTTGATGTAATTTAATTTCTTATGAAGTTTTGTTGTTGAGTGATTCTTTTTAATTGCATTTCGTATTTTGTTGAAGTAGATTTTACTGAATTAAGTTGCTCCAAAAATGCTTGATCACCACTTTTATGAGTTTGGAGTTTTTATCTATGCTAGGGATAGCTAGATATTAACTTAGCCTATTGTAACTTCCACCATAAATCGGATTAATCTAGGAATAGATAATTTTGTTTATGTGGTTTGATTGAGAACCAACATCAAAAGGATTTGTAATTAAATCGAATCATTATTTAACAACTCAAAGACTAATTTGTTTATGAATTAGTCGGATTAAGAATTAAGTGAAGTCAATCTCATCAACCCGACGTTATTGTCATTAGGAGTAGTTTAGTTTTAGGTTTTAGTTAGTAGCTTTAGTTTAAATTGTTAGTCTTAGATTTATATTTCTATTTAATGATTTGTCTATATAGCATTTAATTTTAGCTTCGCGAGTACTTGGCACCTCAATCTTCATGTGAACGATACTCTATTTACCTTGTATTACTTGTACGATTGGTACGCTTGTCAAGTCGTCAACATCATGCTTTACTTGCAGCACATAAGAGTCATATATGAAATATACTTTTGACATATTTTTCATCATCAAAGCTACAATTCTCATACATTTGTCATCATCAAAACTTATAACATAATGCTTTAAGGCTAACAATTGTCAATGTGACCTACATCCACAGATAGAGAGAAGTAGTACATTTCTTCAGGTAAAGTGTTTGAGTATAGTATGAGAAAAACCAAAAAAGCCATACAAATGTGAGCTACATAACCACTTGTGAACATTACACAACTAGGTCACTCCATAAGCCCTTGCCCTACAGACTTCTAAGTTTTTCTTCTTTTGAGTTACACTCTTAAAATATCAGGTCGGGTCATAATCTGAGTCACAAAAAAATTCAAGTCAATCAGCAGTATCCAAGAAGAATGGTTGAATTGGATACCTATAACTTTATCTGATTTTTTTACCTTTCAAAAGTGTTTGTATTCTTTTTAAGATCAGTTTGAAGAGTATATTTCAAGGACTGATTGTTTACAAGCTAAGAAAACAATGAAGAATTTATATCTTTCAAAGTTTTTGTGTACTTGACAAAATAGGTTGCTGAAAAAAAAAAGAATTCATAAAGATAAAGGATGAGAGGTAACACATCAGGCTCTCAATGTGATATACTAAATCTCAAATTTTAGAAACTACTTTCACACCAAAAACACCCCTTTACTAAAATTTTCTAGACTAGAATATCAATGTTGTTTGTATCAATCCAGACATTCACAATATTTTCATTCAAATATTGACACTGAAACAAGTGATATTCTTAGTGATGTTGTCATCCTTAAGCAGTTAATCTTGTTGGGCACTTTTGACATCATGAAGACAAAGACCCATCTCACCCTTGGAGTCATGGACTCAGACGCGTTAGATATTATAATAAAAATTGTTCATAAACCTTTTCTTATTGACTTAAACTTCTAAGTTGAAGTAATTTCAAACATAAAACGAAGAACACCTTGACATGAGCCTATATACTATAAAACGGTAGCTCCCCTAAAAGCTTGATGAAGCATTTTTTTCTGAGATTTTAAAGTTAAATAAATAAGTTAACAGTAAAGGAACGGAAGAGGAACTACAGAGGAAACACTTGCATGCGTTTCATTAAGATTGCAACATTTAAATACACAAGGAAATGACCTTAAAAACACTGGAAGTACATCTATGAGTTGAAGGACTTGATTTGAAAGAATCTAATCCTATAAAGGGCAAGGTGAAGATGTTTATTATAATGTTTTCATTGAATTTGATAGATTGTTTAAGCACGGCAACAAAAAGAACTACATAGTCAATCTGTTGGTTGTGTGCTGTGAATTAGGATAGAACATCAGCATCTTAAGAATTAGAGAGTAACAAAGCATTGTAAGAGTTCCCGTATGATAGTAATATATGCTGTCAAAAGAAAAACCTTGGATAAATATATGCCAGTGCAATAATTTGTCAAGACCTTTGGGTACACATGATTGTGTCAGATGAATTCAAACAATGTATTTACACCAGTAACAAATTTGCCAAAATTACGAGTTTGACAAAGAACTCTCTACACTAATTCCATCAGTTGAATTAGAGACATAAGTTGACTTATTGGGTGTACTCTGATGACTATCAGATTCTGCAAAACTAATGGATGTACACTGATTACAGTAAGATTCTCGAGTCATCTCCATGGCCAAACATTGGTTCAATTCCACCACCACCTGACTCATGCTTGGCCTATTGGTCGAGCTTGGTGCTACACAGGCCATTGCAGTATCTAAAGCTTGTCTTGAGGAACCCATTTCAAATTCTCCTTGTAATCTCGAATCCACAATATTGGTAATCTCACTTTCAGGCAGCATAGAACCAATCCATTGAATTATGTGGGCTTTCTCTTCATTTTTGGTGATTACAGGACGTCTTGTAATTAGCTCAAGCAAAACAACTCCAAAGCTAAAAATATCACTTTTTTCATTCAATCTGTTTGACACATAATACCCGCAAGGCAATAGATTTTGCAAATCAACCTATAACAATCAAAATAAGAAGAAGATATATAAAACATGGATGCCAATTTTATATTGTTTGACTAGGAATAATAAGAATTACTTACTCAGGATCCAAGTATCTTGGGGTGCCAGCAATAACTGTGAACACATGGGATTCACCTTCAGGAAAGATCTTTGACAACCCAAAATCAGCTATTTTACCCCTCATTTTTTCTTTCAGTAGAATGTTTCTAGGTTTAATATCTCTGTGTACAATTGGTGGTTTACAACCATTATGCAAGTACCCCAATCCTACAATTTAAATGTTCAAGTTACTTATGTTTGAATAGAAAATATTATACAGAAAGAGAGAGAAACTGAAAATGGGTTTCTTTCCTTACCTTCTGCAGCATCCACTGCAATCTGCAATCTTTCTTTCCAACTCAAGTTTCTTTCACTATCTGCATCCACCAGACAAGATTCAGCTATATAAATACAAATTATTCTTCAGTTTTGTACAGATTTAAAAAAAGAACTTAATTAAATACCTGCTAAATGCTTAGCCAAGTCTCCGTTTGGCATATACTCATAGACAAGGGCTATGTTGGTGCCTTTATGGCAATACCCAAGCAGAGGAGTCAAGCATTTATGATGAACTCTGGTAAGAAGGTTGGCCTGTGAATTAAAATGACATTATTCATTCATCTCATGCCACTTAGAAAACTTGAAAGACATGAACATCTGCAGGTGTATAGATGATAGCAGAAGGAAAATATGATACCTCAGCCTGGAATTGCAGGAATCCTTGAGTCGAAGGAGAGAGCATTTTTACAGCAACTTGGGTGTTACCTAGAAGGCCATGGTACACTGCTCCAAATCCTCCTTTTCCCACAACCCTTTCAAAGTTGTTAGTAATCCTAAGGATTTCAGCATATGTAACTTTTTTCTTCGATCCTACCTTCTTGTTTATGTTGGATAACGACATCATCTTGCTTATGTTGGAATGAAAACTCAGCCTATTGGTACATGTGCCAGTTGTGACAAGAAATAGGATGATAACTGCTAACACCATTATGAAGACCCCTCCAATTGATACTGCCACTGGAAGGACTATATCGCCCTTATGCTTCCCTTTGCAAGGACCCGGGTAGCAGAGTCCTGGATTACCCTCATACCTTGCATTTAGAAATGAACAGATTGTGAACCATTTAACAAGAAAGCAATCAAGAATGATGTGTCAATTATGACTTTCAGTGACGGAATAGTAAAGCTCGTGGCAAATGAAGTCATGACTCTGACAACACAAACACGCGCAAGCGCGCGCGCGCGTACACACACACACATATATATATATACCTCAATTGAAGCGATCCATTTTTTGATCTCTCAATAAGTTCTGATGGAATTGTTCCTGAAAGTTAATTTCCTTCGATTTTTCTGCTATGGAAGCATATGTCAATCTTTCCTTGCAATTTAACATGAAAACTCCAAAAAAGATGAAAAATCAAAACAGTTGACTTATAGAATCCTCAAGAACTTCAGTTCAGCTAGAAATTCAGACACTTTCCCTTTTAATTTGCTATTTGACAGATTCCTGGAATAACGTAAATATTTCAACCTTAAAATCCGGGCTCATTATATTGTTCTTCCCATCAACATAATCTATTTCTATGTATCAGGTCGGATATCCAAAATGCACGATTACGAAAGGAGTCAAAACATCATATATGTAGAATGCACATGTAGATATTTGATGCCAAACTTACAAATATGTGATTCTGTGAAAATCATATTTAAATTCACCGCTGATGCAGTTAAGACCTTCCCACATGTAACGCTTTGGTATGCAGGGGTCTCCTTGCCAGTTTCTCTTGATTCCATATAGTTTCTTGATTTTCACGATAGCTTCATCTATTTATTGGCATAAACATATCCAGTTGGTGAGAAAGGATTAAATCAGTATATGTTCTTATTGTTTAGAATATTAAAACAAGCAATGAATAGGAAACATTAGTTATAGTGTTCTCTGAGAATCTGAGTAGAGCACATACAATCATCTGCGTTCATCTGTGAGCCTGAGGGTCTTATTGCGATGATCTCGATGGCATTAAGAAGGGGTGGAAGAGTTGATTGCGTTGTTCTGCTGATTCGAATTTCCGACCCATCTACAGGTGGGTAGAATTGGGCATGTAGGTATCGTGGGTGGTATGGATCTGACATATGATCTTCATCCGTAGAATGTTGAATTCTCTGGTTTCGTTGTGGAGCTCCTGGAGTTCAGCAAAGTACAGAAACATATGTAGGGAATCTCCAAATATAGAGGTATATTTATCGGGATGGAAGTGAAGTGTTATGTTGTTGCCATTTGCTGGAATGACTGTTGTTCCCATAACAATGGGGGATGGTAAGGTTTTGTTGTCAGATACATCGATTTCCTTTGGATATGTGGTACTTATGTGGTTCAAATCACCTCGATTGTATGGTGTCCATATTCGATCATAAGCATCATCTGGGTACCTTTACAAACACAGGAAAAATCAACAGTGAGATCAAACAAACTAAAGAAGTAATTAAGTATTCTCCTTTTCTTTGATGTCCATTATACATACATACAAACATACATATATATAGCTTGGATATAAAATAGCTCACTTCACTAGTTTACCATCCTCTGACCCCAAATTAAACGTTGCCAAGATCAAGTGACGTGTATTGAGAAAATCATCACTGACTAGTCTGAGCTCTAGAACTGATATGAATGGTGTACCTTCGTTAATGTTACAGAGGCAAACATTAGGATATTCGCTGTAAAAGGGACTGTGAACGTATTCCTTGGTTACTATAGTGGATGCATCCTCAAACCCCACAGTATCCCAGAAAGTGGTATCAAGGTAGAGATCAAATTTTAGAGGAATGTTTTTGTGATCGTAATTTCCATACATGAACCTCGCTCTTATTATATATTTCATATCATAGTCGAAATTTGAATAAGGCGTATGAAGGGAATAGCAGTTCCTATATCCCTCCGAGAAGCTTCTAACGTACCAAAACTGCCGTTCAAGGGACTTTGTCTTGTACTTAGATGATATGTTATGGCTTTCACCTGTGTCTATGAAGTTCTCATCTGATTGGCAAGTGAGTTTAGTAGTCCCATCTCTGTAGCCCTGTTTATCCCCAAGTCCACAGTCAATGCTGATGAAGCCTGAGAAGACAGGAAATTAAACACAAGTTTTATGAAGCGGAAGCAGTGGTAGACTGGTAGTATATCCAGCAAAATGAGATTTGAGTTATCACCTGGTGGATCTTTGGCATGAAAAAGAACTGTAAGAGTGAACAAAAATTTTAACATTCTGAAAAGAAACCATTTTGCCATTGGATTCTCGATCTTAACACAATCTACAAAAAATGTGATGTGTGAAATTGCAAATCTGTATGTTGTGTTTTTTCAATTACTAAGCGCTTGCATAGGATTGAATATTTACAAAGATACAAGAATATAACTAATTAAGCATTCACTGATGCTAAAGATAAGATGCATCTCTTCAAAAAAATCAGTTAAGGTCATGCTTTTGTTGTCCTCCTTTGACCCATGTCGTAATATTTTAGTTATTGTAACTCCTATACAACTGTATGCAAGTGTGAATGCACGTTACATCTGCTCTTTGGTTGGTGAGCACATATATATATATATATATTTATATGATAATAATAATAAAAGATAACATGTGAAACTAATGTCACGTGGTTACTATTTTACAGTTGTCATCACATTGTGAACACTACTAGACAGGAAAAGCTATAAAATGATGTATATACAAAAGAAATCGACATTAATAATCATATATATTGTAATTGAATTGTGGTCTCCAAATTCTTAATACAGAAACATCACTTGGAGGCTATCTGCAGATTCAGTCTGCAAAGCAATGGCACAACATTTATTGTTTGCAGTGTTTCATGTTTATTTGACTCTAACAGTTTTTGTTGATGCCCAGAATCAATCAGGTTTGGTGCTAAATCTCATTCTTTTGAATTCTAATCACCCCTTGTTCATAACACTTATAATTGCTTTCCTTTTCTACATAGAATTCATTAGTCTTGACTGTGGCATGGGTAAACAAAGATACAAAGACAAAACCACGGGCCTTATTTACACTTCAGATGATAACTTCATAGACACAGGTGAAAGCCACAGCATATCACCAGTATATAAGGCAACCTTCCCTGACAGTAAGTTTTGGAATGTTAGAAGCTTCCCATTGTATAAGAGGAATTGCTATTCCTTTACTGCTTCTTTTTCAGCTACTGACAATGGCAAGAGATATTTAGTGAGAGCAATGTTCACGTATGGCAACTACGATAGCAGAAACCAACTCCCTGAATTTGATATCTTTATTGGAACCCAGTTGTGGGACACAGTAGAGTTTAAGAATGCATCCACTGCAGTAATGAAGGAAATCTTGTATACTAATCCTTCCTCAGAGATTGAACTATATTTAGCATCTCCACGATGTTTTGGAAATGAAATAATGGTGACAGAAGTTGTGGTTGTTTTTTCTTTTTCTTAAAGATACCCTGATGATCCTTAAGATCGAATATGGACACCCTCTGCCTCAAACGACTGGAGATCCTTAAGCACCCCACCTATTGTGAATGTGAAATCAGATGACCTATTGCCTCCATCTAGCATCATGAGAACTGCAGCAACACCAGCAAATAGCAGTGATAGTTTATACTTGCAGCTCAAGTTCAATTCGTCTACATATGTCTTGTATTTCCATTTTGCAGATTTTGAAAAGTATCAGGGAACTCAAATTAGAGAATTTGACATAATTATCAATGGGTTTCAACTAGATGATGTAATATCCCAAGAATTTATATGACTATTTAAAATCTATTTTGAAATTTAATTCGTAGAAAATGTTCTTTTTGAATTAGTGAGAGAAATTTGGGAATAGAAATTTCAAAATTTTAATTTGGAAAATTTTTACAAATTCTCAAGGACTAAAGTGAAAAGAAAAGAAAATATGGAATACTTTTGAGAATGACCAAATAGGAACCTGAGAGGAAGAATAAAGCTTATGAGAATGAATTATGAGTCCGGTACCGAAAAGATGATGGATTCAATATTTAGGAAATTTTTATACATTCTCAAGGACCTAAGTGAACAAATCTTATAAGCTAAGGTGGCTAAGAGCAATTTTAACCAAAAAGAAAAAAGAAAGTGATGTGTGTGAGGTGTGCGGAGGAGGATGAGGGAGAGAAAGACGAAAGGACAAAGACAAAAAAAAAAGAAAAAGAAAGAAAGGAAAGAGAAAGTGAGAGACCGAAAGGGAAAAATAGAGAGAGAGAGAGAGAAATAATACTTCATCCTTTCTTCTTCCTTATGCATTCCCCTGATTTTCTTTGCTGCTCCACCTTATAACAGAACTACAAAGACAGAGGTATTGAGTGGTAAGAATTCGAACTCATGATCCCTTCTCATGAAATTTTAGCTAAGATTTCTTTCGGTAATGATTTCCTTGATGATGTTGGGTAATTTTCTTTTGGGTAGATTTTGAGTTTTAATGGATGAATTTAAGTGTGGATGTTAATATAAAACATTTCTAGGTGGTTTATGATGTTATTAGAACAAGAAATTTGGAGAAAACTAGGAGAAATTCGTAGAATTTGGATATTTGAAAAAAGTTAGTGTTCTTGATGAAAATTTGAGATTTGAGCTTGGATTGTTGGTAGAAATTGGGGGTTTTGGTGTTAAAACACTCCTTAGACATTAAGGATGAAAACGCATGGAAGAAATCAAAAGAAATGTTGTTTTAGATGTGATTTTAGGATTTTTGGATGAAGAACACGAAGAACGGCACTGTTCATTCTGGAAATTTTCCAGAAAATTTCTAGAAAATACTGTTTACCGAGAAAATTTTTTCAAATTTTCTCGTTACTGTAGTATTGACTCGATCAACATTACTGTAGCATTGACTCGATCAACGTTACTGTAGCATTGACTCGATCAACGTTACTGTAGCATTGACTCGGTCAACGGCATTGTAGCTGCATTGACCGTTGACTGTTACTGTAGCATCAGTTTTTTTTTTTTATATATCGTTGAAAAACTCTTTGAGTCTAGTTTCCAATGGTATAAGTTTCATCTGGATATTCATTACCAGTTAGGAGTTATGATTTGAGAAGTGAGTGAAGGTCGGGAATAATGGTAGGAAATTTCTCTATTTCGTAGCCCTGATGGTTTTTATCTGGTTATAATAGGAATGGTCAAAGCGCAAGGTGGGAGTACCGAGAGCGTGAAATCCAGGTGAGTGGGTTAATACTTGCTATGATTAAATATCTTTGTTATTGACTTTTTGCATCATAGTGAAAATATGTTGTATATCTAAGTTTGAATAGGATGATGTGGGACGATGAGACATAAACAATTATGGAACTTGCCTGGTGATGTATATAATTATATTTTCTTATTTTCTCATGAATTGAGGTTATATGATAGATTGTGAATGGCATGTGAACTGAGTTGAAATGTGTCATACTCTGATTGTTGAGTTCATTCATACGCGGATAGTTAAAGTATGTTATTGTTGAATAATTGTTCTATATTATGGGTTATGTTGTATACATGCTATGTTGCTGGAACCATATTGATTATGTTGTGACTTGAATTGTAAATAACTGAGTTGTGTATGTGGCTCATGATTATGATTGAGAATGCTCTTAGATGTGATTGTGATTGTGTTTGACTAGAAAGGAAAGGCATGGCGGTGCACCCCATGGAGAAATCTATGTGAAGCTATAAGGGTAGAGAATATAAATGGAGCGATAAGGGTGGATGCGATGGGGCTGCGGGCAACGATCCAGAGGTACCCTGGACGACCCGGTTGGTACGGAAAATGTGTGAAATTGATTTCACTGTTTGCTGTTGTGAATTATCTGAATTATGTTGAAATGTATTTGATTTACTTGGATATTGTTGTGAAGTATTGTGAATTATATTATATTATATTATGATCAATTACGTATGATTGCTGCATGTTATCATTATGATGCATGATATTTTTTTTGTCATAGTGTTGTGTTGTCTGCTCACTGGGCACGTGGTTTGCTCATACCCCTCTTATTAACATTTTTTTTCAGAGTTGATAGTTGAAGATAAATATCTATACAAAGAGTAATGGATCCTTAGCCCATGATTACCTTTTCATTTGTTCAGGGTAAATGTATAATGTTTAGGTCTTATTTTAAGTTGTATAAATCTAGAAAATCTCTGTAATCGGGTAGGTTCATTCAGTGATGTAATGTGAATAACAGTAGTATGTATAGAGAACTCGGTTTAGCCGTATTTTCTTATATTTTGTGAAAAGATGAATAATTCTCTTATTTTAATTCTTAAATTATGTAATTTAGATTAATTGTATTTAAAAGAATGATATGATGCTTAAGTGAAAGATAGGCTTACGGAGGTGAAATGAAATTCACTTTTCATGCCGGTCACGTGCTCAGATTTTGGAACGTGACAAAGTTGGTATCAGAGCTTTGGGATTAGGTCTCCTATCGATTACAGAGTAAGGTAACCTTAGTAGGATCTCCTCTATCGTGGTGAATCCGGGCACAACTATAGAGAGACGACTCTACTGAAGGTCCTGTAGGATGTTTTCATTTCTTTTTCCTCCGAGACTTGTCTTTTCTTATGAATTATGTTTTTAGTTTTAGTTTTAGACAGATATGGCTATACTTTTGAACTCGGTAAAGGAAAGGTTGATTTTTGTTTTGATTCAGTTGCTGTCGGATCAAATTTTATATGATAGGTTTTATAAGCTAAATTCGTGATTGATTTTGTACGGCTGATTTCCTTTATCTTTCTTTATTTTATTATTATTATTTTTTTAGAGTACCATCCAGTAAAAGAAACCACTTGCATTAAAAAAAACTGAAGGAGTACATTGCAAAAAAAAAAATTTACTCACGCATGAGTAATCTACAGGCGAGGTGGTCTCGGATTAAGAGGGTTGTATTGTATCATCACCCCTCGACCATTCCTTGGAGCGAGAGACAGAGCAATGTCACGGAGGGTAATGTAAATCTCATTCATACAATCAACACTTCTTTGTTGTTGATTGCAGAAGCACTGGGTAGACCAATAGAAGAACCTGTCTATTCTTAAAGTCATTGCTGCATTATTGCGTTTAGTTAACTTCTCCAGGTCCTCTATCATCTTTTTCAGATTTTTCACCTTCTGCTCTAGACAAGCGATTTTGTCCTCTGAGGTATGGCCCGTGCTAGTCTCCTCAGCTTCCTCGTCTTCTTCATTTTCTTCTCCTTCTGCTTCTCTTGAGACCCCTCAAAAGGTCTTTTGTCCTTGTCCTTGCCTAGACTCAAGTTTAAGTCGAGCTCTTCTTCCTTGGCCTCCACTGTGAGATCAATGTACTTCCTTGTGGCCATGATTTGGAAAATTTAGAAATTTATGTAGGAGTATGAGAAGAGAGGAATGCTGGGAAGTTGTAGGCTCAGAGATGATTACTCTTTGTGATGTGGTAACTGAGAACGCTGGGACAGTTCTTATAGAGGAAAAATTAAAACTTAGAGACAAAGAAGATATCTCTTCGCCGCACCCTACACGCTTAACCTATGGATTTCTGCAAGCTGGAAGCTAGAAGTCTAGGGTAGGCATGCACACCAACAGCGCGTCGCATTAATGCCAAAACCACGAAAGTCAATATTCGGTGGATTTGCGGCCGATTTTTACTTGGTTTTTCCATTTCTCTTGTTGGCATTTTCTGAAATTCAAAGAAGTTGATAATGTAGCCATTACAGAATGTCTTGGATGCTTTTACGATGAACTAAAATGTATTTCTCTGCTTTATTGTGTTGTTCTTGAAAGCCTTCAGTTGAGTATAATATACAAGATTGATTAAATCATACTGTGATTATATGTATCTAAAAACATATGATATGTATGCTATTCATGCATAGTGAGTAAAGGCTATTTGTTATGGCCAGGAATAATATGTAATGATTCCACATACATTCAGAGAATGAGAAGTCAGAAATTTAAAAGGACTTGAATAGATGAAAATATATAGATAATGATATATCTCTATGTTTATACATACATACATATATGCTCGTAGAGGCAAGTGAAAGGTAAAAAAAAATTTCTCACTTTATAGTAACGCTTGATATGTGTAAATGTGAGAAGTTTTTATTTTATTATGTATTTTTGAAAATATGTAAGCCTAGGGCAAAGCTACGGATTAGAAACCTAGATAAGGCTAGTGTGAAGCTACCCGTTCATGGAGTAACATCTCGATCTATGATTATTGGATAAGACAAATACAGAGTTAGGAAGTCATAGTTTGAAGCGGCGATTAGTTGAATAATTTGAGCAAGAGTCAAAAGTTAGCCGAAATTTTTGAGGAAATCTTTTGCATTAGATTATATTTATTATTTTCTGGCATACTTATCATAGACCGTTGGCATTGCGATGGATAAGGTCTGTAGGCCATCTTTAGAGTATGATGTAAAGGTTTTTTGTAATACCCATGAAAAATAAAATATAAATGTGTATTTACAAACTATGGTTACTATGCTAGTATACGATACTGTTTACCTGTATAATACTATTTACGTATACGATACTGTTCACTTATACAATTGAAATGTCAAGTACTAGATATGGTTTGGTCATAAGAAAAAACTAGAAAGAAGTTTGTAGGAGAAAATGACGTTTTATGTGTAAAAATACGCTCAGGGACTAAATTGAAAGGACTGATTTGAAAAGAAACTTAAAGGTTTAAGAGAAAGGATAGTTTTCTCTTTAAGTTTCCAATAGTAATAAAAGAAAAAAATTTTCAGCCATTGCCGCGATTTGCACAGTAAAATGCATTATTAGAAATGTCATTTTCATGAATAGTAAATTGAATATTTTATTAGCGCATAGTGTCAAATAGTACCCTTGACTTTTGCTATAAATAGGCCCTTCCATTTCACTTCTAAACTCACACCTTCAACTTCTCTTCTTCTCTCCTTAAGTTTCTCTTGCTTTGACGCTAGGCCTCTGAGATTTTGGGCCTTTCCTTTTTGCTTAGGTAAGGATACTATGCCTTTCTATGTCTTTCAAATTCTAGAAGTTATTTTCTTAAGTATGCTCTGTGGTTGCGGCTTTAGCCGATCTTCCACATCAGAAAAACTGTCCTTAGCTGTTTATATGTTATTTTGATTCTCTGATTACCGAAATAGAATGTAAACTGTGAAGAATACATGTCTAGGAAAGTTCTGGCTAAGGAAAGACTTGGTTTTTAAGTGTGTCCAGTGTGACCCTCCACTCTTTCCTGGGAACTTACCTGGTGTACTCTTTTACAGATTGTATTCTCTATTTCTGATATGAATAGTACCCGTACGTATAAATAGTAATTGTATGAATAGTAATCATACATATGAATAGTATCCACACGTAAAAATAGTATTCATATGTATGAATAGTGACCATATGTACAAATATTATCCGTATGTATAAATAGTATCTGTATGTATAAATAGTGACTATATATATAAATAGTGACTGTACATATGAATAGTACCATATGTATGAACAGTATCTGTATGAAAACAATCCTAACTTGTTTTCTCTAATCTTTCATGAAAATCTCTGTAGCGGAATACTGAAATTCATCTGTGTACTCTTGTCTGTAACGAATTAGAGAAGCGATATTCGTACAGAATCCAGGTGAGTGAAACGACCCCGTTTTAATAGAGTTTTAGCATTACTGGTGATAAAAAGTATGTCGTAGGACACTCCCAAGATTCATAGGGAAAATTGGATTCAGAATAACGAATCTAATGAGATAATTAATCCAGAAGTATGGATAAAACGAAGCAAGTATCTCATGATGATGTGAAGTTTGAATCTTTTCAAAAACAGATTAATTGTTATCTTGATTTGTGGTTTATAAATCCATAATATAGTTATATACTATACCTGTTATATGGATGAATATTATATTGTGTTTCTGATTATGATATGAAATACTGTACTATTGATTGTGATTGAGCGGGACAGTACCCCCTCTCACGGCAAGGCGGAAAACCCGGTTGAAAGGGTGTCTTGACCAATGAGTGTGGAGACAACGATTCCCTCAATAGGGATTTAGCCCGGATTGGTGATAAATCTGTGAGGCGCCCTAGCTAAGAGGATGAGGTTGTGCGTCATGGCGGAAATATATAGAATTGGTGAGTTGGCTTGTGTGCGCTCTCCGGGATATATTGCCATTGATGAGTACTAGTAACGTTTGTTGAATTGGTTGTGCATCATGGCAGAAATATACAGAATTGGTGAGCTGGCCTGTGTGTGCTCTCCGGGATATATTGTCATTGATGAGTACTAGTAACATTTGTTGAATTGGATGAATTTTTATCTTCTTGTATGTAATTTCTAACTATGTCTATTGGTTGAGTATGAGCCTTCAGATATACTTGCATGACTGGTAATGTATTTGAATTTTATTAACGCGAGGCCGATTCGCTCATTGAGTTTAAAAGCTCACACTGTTTGTACAACCTTTTTGTTCAGATCAGGTTGCCAGCGAAGAATATCTGCTAGAGGAGTAGATCACTTTGGACCCTCCCGCTGTCGGGTAGGCCCCTCTATTGTTGTAGATTATGTTGCTCTGTAATCGTCTAGGACATCTAGGTCATGGGTTTGGTATTTGGCTTGTATTTCAGTACAATAATGTATTTTATGTTGAGGATCTATTATTATATGCAAATAATCTCTATGAATTTCAAATAAGAAAATTTGATATATTTTCTTCAGGAATGGTTATTTTGATAATATAGAGATAATGACTAATAATTTAACTCATGGGTAGAATTTATCGAAAGGCTTACAGTGATGGGATATTCATCATTATGCCGGTCATGTGTCCAGAAAACGGGTCGTGACATTTTTGTAGCCCTAAATTTCGTCTATAAATAATGGATGTCCCATTACACTGCTCACTACACTAAGAGTTTATTGCCTATAACCTTTCTAGCATTAAACTTCTCCTTCCGTACAACCTTTATAGCTCAGAAAAATATGGCCGACAATAAATCTTTCAATCTAAACTTTGAAGCTAGCAAGGTAGAGTTGGATCTAAATCTTAGCTTAGAGAATTATAAGAATAAGAGATCCATGGAAGAGTCACCAGAGGCTAAGAAAAGAAAAAGGGATGTAGTAGAGTTAGAAGATGTTAGCACAGCAACATCTTCTAATAATGAGCTTGCGTTTATGAGACAAAAGATGTAGGACTTGGAAAGATTGATAAACCGCCACTTTGAGGACCAGGGGAGATTGATAAATCGTCTCTTTGCAGAACAAGAGAAGCTTTTGAATCATCATTTTAGGGAATTGGCGAATAGAGTTGATAGACATTCGATGTTTGCAACTCAAAATTTTCATGACCAACAAGCGAGATGTATTGACTGTATGAATGGAGTGACTTCTGCACTTTGCCAAATTTCCCAGACGCTTCCTCCAGAAACTCTTTCTAGGCTGCAACGATTAGCTTCCTCCTTAAGGTCTGAAGCACCTTCCTCTTTTAGACCTAGAGCACCTTCTGTATTTCAAAAGCCTCCTCGTCCTTATTTTATTCTTTCTTTTGTTTGTACCTAAAGCTGATATTTGATTTAAGCTTCATGTATTAAAATTATCTATTTTGTAAATCAAGTTAAGCTTGTTGTCTGTAAGTTATGTACTAGAAATTTGGATCCTCTTATGTTGAAGTGATTCCTTTTACTGAAAGAACTTGAGGAAAGAGAAGATGTTGGACTTGCTATATTTCATACTTGATTATGAAAATTCTAAAGCAGAGTATGGTAATATCCTTTTGACTGAGCAGAGTTACTAAAATGATATTTCATTACACTTTTGAATTATGGAGGAGTGCTAAATAAGTATTTTAGAACCTATACAAACTATCGATAATGCTGTCTAGAGTTCACAGTCGATGATATAGTATTCTTATAAATCTCACCAAGGGTGTGACCAGGTTTGGGAAGAAAGAGATATGAAGGATGAGATATGGATGAAATATCTACATTTGTTTCAATATTGAGGTGAGTTTTGAATTCGGAGGACTGAATTCTATTAAGGGGGGAAGAATGTAATATCCCAAGAATTTATATGAATATTTAAAATCTATTTTGAAATTTAATTCGTAGAAAATGTTCTTTTTGAATTAGTGAGAGAAATTTGGGAATAGAAATTTCAAAATTTTAATTTGAAAAATTTTTACAAATTCTCAAGGACTAAAGTGAAAAGAAAAGAAAATATGGAATACTTTTGAGAATGACCAAATAGGAACCTGAGAGGAAGAATAAAGCTTATGAGAATGAATTATGAGTCCGGTACCAAAAAGATGATGGATTCGATATTTAGGAAATTTTTATACATTCTCAAGGACCTAAGTGAACAAATCTTATAAGCTAAGGTGGCTAAGAGCAATTTTAACCAAAAAGAAAAAAGAAAGTGATGTGTGTGAGGTGTGCGGAGGAGGATGAGGGAGAGAAAGACGAAAGGACAAAGACAAAAAAAAAAGAAAAAGAAAGAAAGGAAAGAGAAAGTGAGAGACCGAAAGGGAAAAATAGAGAGAGAGAGAAATAATACTTCCTCCTTTCTTCTTTCTTATGCATTCCCTTGATTTTCTTTGCTGCTCCACCTTATAACAGAACTACAAAGACAGAGGTATTGAGTGGTAAGAATTCGAACTCATGATCCCTTCTCATGAAATTTTAGCTAAGATTTCTTTCGGTAATGATTTCCTTGATGATGTTGGGTAATTTTCTTTTGGGTAGATTTTGAGTTTTAATAGATGAATTTAAATGTGGATGTTAATCTAAAACATTTCTAGGTGGTTTATGATGTTATTAGAATAAGAAATTTGGAGAAAACTAGGAGAAATTAGTAGAATTTGGATATTTGAAAAAAGTTAGTGTTCTTGATGAAAATTTGAGATTTGAGCTTGGATTGTTGGTAGAAATTGGGGGTTTTGGTGTTAAAACACTCCTTAGACATTAAGGATGAAAACGCATGGAAGAAATCAAAAGAAATGTTGTTTTAGATGTGATTTTAGGATTTTTGGATTAAGAACACGAAGAACGGCACTGTTCATTCTGGAAATTTTCCATAAAATTTCTAGAAAATACTGTTTACCGAGAAAATTTTTCCAGATTTTCTCGTTACTGTAGCATTGACTCGATCAACGTTACTGTAGCATTGACTCAGTCAATGACACTGTAGCTGCGTTAACCGTTGACCGTTACTGTAGCATCAGTTTTTTTATATATATCGTTAAAAAACTCTTTGAGTCTAGTTTCCAATGGTATAAGTTTCATATGGATATTCATTACCAGTTAGGAGTTATGATTTGAGAAGTGAGTGAAGGTCGGGAATAATGGTAGGAAATTTCTCTATTTCGTAGTCCTGATGGTTTTTATCTGGTTATAATAGGAATGGTCAAAGAGCAAGGTGGGAGTACCAAGAGCGTGAAATCCAGTTGAGTGGGTTAATACTTGCTATGATTAAATATCTTTGTTATTGACTTTTTGCATTATAGTGAAAATATGTTGTATATCCAAGTTTGAAGAGGATGATATGGGACGATGAAACATAAACAATTGTGGAACTTGCCTGGTGATGTATATAATTATATTTTCTTATTTTCTCATGAATTGAGGTTATATGATAGATTGTGAATGGCATGTGAACTGAGTTGAAATGTGTCATACTCTGATTGTTGAGTTCATTCATATGCGGATAGTTGAAGTATGTTATTGTTGAATAATTGTTCTATATTATGGGTTATGTTGTATACATGCTATGTTGCTGGAACCATATTAATTATGTTGTGACTTGAATTGTAAATGACTGAGTTGTGTATGTGGCTCATGATTATGATTGAGAATGCTCTTAGATGTGATTGTGATTATGTTTGACTAGAAAGGAAAGGCATGGCGGTGCACCCCATGGAGAAATCTATGTGAAGCTATAAGGGTGGAGAATATAAATGGAGCGATAAGGGTAGATGCGGCGGGGCCGCGGGCAACGATCCAGGGGTATCTTGGACGACCCGGTTGGTACGAAAAATGTGTGAAATTGATTTCACTGTTTGCTGTTGTGAATTATCTGAATTATGTTGAAATGTATTTGATTTACTTGGATATTGTTGTGAAGTATTATGAATTATATTATATTATATTATGATCGATTACGTATGATTGCTGCATGTTATCATTATGATGCATGATATTTTTTTTGTCATAGTGTTGTGTTGTCTGCTCACTGGGCACGTGGTTTGCTCATACCCCTCTTATTAACATTTTTTTCAGAGTTGATAGTTGAAGGTAAATATCTATACAAAGAGTTATGGATCCTTAGCCCATGATTACCTTTTCATTTGTTCAAGGTAAAGGTATAATGTTTAGGTCTTATTCTAGGTTGTATAAATCTAAAAAATCTCTGTAATCGGGTAGGTTCATTCAATGATGTAATGTGAATAACAGTAGTGTTTATAGAGAACTCGGTTTAGCCGTATTTTCTTATATTTTGTGAAAAGATGAATAATTCTCTTATTTTAATTCTTAAATTATGTAATTTAGATTAATTGTATTTAAAAGAATGATATGATGCTTAAGTGAAAGATATGCTTACGGAGGTGAAATGAAATTCACTTTTCGTGCCGGTCACGTGCTCAGATTTTGGGACGTGACAAAATTGGTATCAGAGCTTTGGGATTAGGTCTCTTATCGATTACAGAGTAAGGTAACCTTAGTGGGATATCCTCTATCGTGGTGAACCCGGGCACAACTATGAGAATTCAGGTATTCCTGCTTCATGCATCAACGGAATCTGCTTCTGTTGTGACCTTATTCCCATGACTATGAAAATCTAGATAAAACTCTGATTCATTGACTTTCTTTTTGTTTGTTTGTTTGTTTTTGTGAATGAAAGTTGGGAAGGGAATCCAAATCTGAGGTGTCCTGTTTGTAGTAAAAAGAGAAGAAGACATAAGAAGGTGGTTATTCCATTAGTATCATTGAGTGGGGCATTCATATTATTTGCAGTCATCGCTTTCTCGATATTCAGAAGAAGACAACCAGATAAAGGTAAAATAATTACCAGGTAATATTTGTTGGTAGTCATGGTTATTAAGATTTTGATCTAAATCTTAAGATCTTACGATTCCAAACAAATCGAACAATTCCAATTTTATATAAAATTTAAATTTGTTAAGATCTCTGTAGGATCTCGATTTAAATATTAAAATCTTACGATTTTACAATTGTATCGATTTTATAATATTTTGAATTTTTGTCATTTTTTATTTATTGATATATTTCTAATCTAGTAGGTCAATTGGGATGGAAAAAATTCATTAAATTAACTTAAATCTTTACCAATGCTATACAATTACAGTTTTACTATTCATAATTTGTTCAACTTTTAACTTAGTTATAGTATTATAAGTTTTGAAGAAGAAAGTGTCTATCTGATGAGAAAAAAAAAGAGATTTTGACATACAGAAGAAAGTGGGGGCTGCTCTCTATTTTTTTTTTCTTTACTAATTATATGACATTTGGACTTGTTTTATTAAAATATAACGAGACTTTGATTGTTTTGTATTATTTACAAAATTTATATCATTATATTTTTTTATATACTATTTTATATTTTTGATAGGATCTTACAATTCTCGATTTGATCCTACAATTCAATCTATTTTGTGTTCCTTCTAATACTGCATAAGATCTCAACCCCGACAACTATGGGTAGTACCCAAAAAAAAAATTATGTCTTTGTAAGTCTCAAAAGTTGATTACTTGTTTGTGAGGCCATTTTGGTTTTCATTACAGTTGCAACACTCTTGAATAAGCCAAGCATTGAGTTTCCACTTATTAAGGGGATAAAATCGAATAAACAGCAATTCACATATGACGAAATCAAGAGCATCACAAACAACTTTGGAAGGATTCTGGGGAAAGGAGGTTTTGGAACTGTCTACCACGGTTCTACAGGTACCACTCAAGTAGCTGTCAAACTACTCTGTCCTTCAGCTCATGGATATCGAGGTACTACAATTCCTTCTTATATATATTCATCACTATCATCTATATACTCACTGATGATATCTGTTAAGTGCAACAAAACTGAAGCAACTATGGATATGAATATACAGGCAGAGCTTCTAACTAAAGTTCATCATAAGTGCTTGACTGCTCTAATTGGGTATTGTGAAGAAGGCGGCAATGTAGCTCTCATCTATGAGTATATGGCAAATGGAGACTTAGCTGACCATCTATTTGGTATATTGTCCTATACCAACTAGGCTACAATATTCTAGTGAAGTTACATGACTTGAATGACAAATCAAAGTCTGGATTCTGAAATTTCTACGGTAAATGCAGGTAAAAGTGGAAAATTCTTGAGGTGGAAACAGAGGCTCCAAATTGTTGTAGATGCTGCAAAAGGTAAGCAAGGAAATCCACTTTCATTTCCTCTATTTTAAGATTTGGTAATTCTGTTGATCACATAAAACAAAAGTGGGCTGAACTTTGAATCTGCAGGATTGGAGTACCTGCACCATGGTTGTAAGCCACCAATAGTTCATAGAGACATTAAACCTCAGAACATATTACTAGATGAAAACATGAGAGGCAAGCTCGCTGATTTTGGGTTATCAAGAATCTTCTCTGATGAGGATGACACCCATATTTCCACAGTCATTACCGGCACCCTTGGATACCTAGACCCGGAGTAAGTTAAAGCTTTTCATCAATTTCAATTCAACTCCATTTCAACCCCAAGAATTGAACAAAAACTTCAATCTGTTACTTCTTTTGTCCTTCAGGTACTACATGTCAAACATGTTGAATGCAAAAAGTGATGTTTTCAGCTTTGGGGTAGTTCTGCTTGAAATAATTACAGGTCAATCAGCCATAGCCAAAACAGAAGAGAGAACACACATAATTCAGAGGCTTGACTCAATAGTTGCTGAAGGGGATATTCATGGTATTGTGGACCCAAGATTACAGGGAGAATTCTGCCCATATTTTGCTAAGAAAGTACTGGATACAGCAATGGCTTGTGTGGAATCAACTTCCATAAAGAGGCCAAACATGAGTCAAGTGGTGAAGGATTTGAAAGAATGTCTGGGAATGGTGATGACAGTGGCATCCAATGCTTATGCCACTATACCTGATTGTATGATTGATGCCTCCTTTGACATGATCAGTGTTAGTTCTTTAGCAAGATAGCAATTTTTTTTTCCAAAATACTAAAATACTTTTTTTTTGTGGCAACGACCAATCAAATAGGTTGCTAGCAAATGTTTTTGTTGGTGACTTTTTGTTGCATTGTTTGCTAACATGTTCCAATCAAGTGAAAAAAATTTGTTTAGCATATCAGAATAGGATAATGATTCATATCCACGAGAGTTTCGACATAGTTTTACATTGACTATCAAACGCCTAGCAAAACCCTCCTCCTTTACTCTGGCTTTAGACAACTGGAGCCGCCAATAAAGAGAGTTGAGCATATGGTATTGAATCTTGTGAAAAAAGATTAAAGATGACAAAAAAGGACACTTAAAGAAGTAATTGAATGAGATCTTTTGGTGAATGAGATACCTAAAGAATTAGTTATTGATAAAGTTCAATGACGTCGTACGATTCATGTAGCCAACCCCACATAATGAGATAAGACTTGTTGTTATTGTAGTATTAGAATAGGATAATGATGAACATATTTTATTTATTTATTTTTTAAGGGAATATATTAAAAGCAGAAAGATACGAAGAAGGGGGGGAGCCAAACAACAAAATGCTCCAAAATGAAAACTACAGGAAAACAACCCAACGGCTAGGACATAAAACAAGGAAACAGAGAAACTATTGTTTGATTTGTAAAAATATTTCTTATTTTTATTTTCACTTTTTATTTTTTGAAATATATTTTTTGAAGTACTAAAAATATTTTGTTGTTGTTTTCAGATTTAGACTTATTTTAAGAAATATTTTTTAAAAAATATTTTTACTAAATTCAACTAAATGCATTTTTAATCTTATTTTCTATTTTAAGTAAAATTAAAAATAAAAAATATCCAACCAAACCGACTTTAAAACCTCTAAGGACAAGGAACCAAAACGTAGAGCAACAACTGCGACATTAAGAAATAAGAACCAAAATAGATTACTACAACGCCGGGAGAGAATGGAATTATGGTAGAATGCATGGTTGTCATGACCGGACTGGACCGGCCAGTTCGACCAGTCGAACCGGGAACCGGCCATGGAACGGTCCAATCAACCTCTTTGAACCGGGAAGAGGTCAAACCGGCTGAGAACCGGTTCGATCGGTTTTAAACCGCTGGAACCGGCCAAACCAGCCGGTTCAATGACTGCCCGGTTCCTACTTTTTTTTTCGTTTATCACTTTGCAAAACGACGCCGTTTTGCTCAAGCCCTAAATCCCCCCCACCCCCAGTCGGATTTCATTCATCTGAAGAAGGTTCACGCTCTTCTCGCACCAGCGGCCGTCTTCTTCCCCTTCAACGTCGACGTCGAGGCTTCATTTTGCTGCAAAGTGCAAGCGTTTCTGAGCTTCGAACTCGAACTCGAAGGCTGAAGGCTGAAGCACAGGTTCGTCTCCTTCATCCTTCGCTTCTTGATTTCTTTCTTTTTTTTTTCGATTTATTGTTGATTCATAATCAGATTTATGCTGATTTTCTGAGTTACTTAAATTCATCTCTAATTTAAGCTTTCTTTGATTATATTCATCTCTTTCAGTTCTTTTCCTTTCTTCGATTTAAACTGATTCATCTCTGACCTCCCTCGCCATTGCCGCTGCTGTCTCCCTCGCCATTGCCGTCGGGTTTCCTTCCAGGTAAGTGCTTCATATCTTATCCTTTAATAATTGTAGGAAGCATAAAAATACATATAGTCCTTTAATAATTATAGACAATAGATACTTCAGGCGAAAATTTTATATGTCCCCTATATCCTGTCCCCTGTATGAGCAGTACTGTTGTCCGGCAGATGAAGCAAAATGCTAGACTATACTAAGCATCTGGAATTGGCTGATTATCTGATTTTGGATTATAGTTATATTGATTTTGGATTATAGTTATATTGATTGTCTGAAATCTGAATTTACTCTGATTGGATATTGCTAATTTACTTGCTGATGCCTGATATAAATTGAACTATTGAAGTATATGGAATTTTTATCTGAAAAGGTTGTAAAAGGTATATGGTGACTTACCTGGTGGTTAAGTTTCTAAGGTCTTGAAAAAATTTAGTGGTATTTGCATAAAAGTAGAGTGCTGATTCTCAACTAGGTTGTTGTTTGTAAAATTCTCATACTGTTTGTTTGAGAAGTTGATGTAAGAATATCTTTTGTAAATATCTCTGAATTGCTATGTATTGCTTGTATTTTTTTTTGCTTATTTTCTTTACTTAATTGTCTCATTCTTTTGAACTAAGCATTCTATCTTGAGAAAATTTCTTTTAATGAACCCAATTACTTAACCACAAGACTTTCGAAGGGAAAAATTATTTAAAGTTTTTTAAAATGATTAGGTATTTAATTCAACCCCTTTTTGAGTACCTACTTGTACTTTCAGTTACTTTCCTTTAAGTTAAAAAGAAACTGAGATATGTTACTTTCCTTTGAAGTGAAAAACGCATATGAACATTAACTACTTAATAAGCTTAATATTCAATGTTGTTAGTATTCTTAAAACAATCAATTGTTATTTATTTGTTAGTATTCTTTTAATAAGCAAAATGCTAGACTATACTAAGCATCTGGAATTGGCTGATTATCTGATTTTGGATTATAGTTATATTGATTGTCTGAAATTTGAATTTACTCTGATTGGTGATTGCTAATTTACTTGCTGATGCCTGATATAAATTGAACTATTGAAGTATATGGAATTTGTTTTTAAGAAGCACACCTTTAGTAATATCCTAGGCTTTATTCTAGCTTAAACCCTTCATATAAATTCAATATCCTAATTAGCATTCTTTTGGTGAAACTTTAGTGGAAATATGGATACCAATGATGATAACAACACCACTGCCACTAATGTACAATCATCAGACAAGCAATCCACTGCAGCATCTAATACATCTAGTCGTCAAAAGAGTGATCCGGTATGGGAACATTTTGCTGTTAGGAAAGAGGGAAAAACTAATGTCTACACCTGACTTCATAGTAATTTAGTATATAGAGGAGGAGGTATAAATCGAATGAAACAACATCTAGCAGGTGTAACAGGTCAAATAAGTTCTTGCAAAAAAGTGTCTCATGATATTCGTTGTAGAATGTTGGAATCATTTAGGCGATGTCAGAAAAAGAACCAAAATGAGCAGCTTGATGAAGATTATGAGGGAATGGAGAGTGCAGAAGTTCCTGTTCCTTTGCAAGCCAGGAAACAAAATGTTGCCCAAGGGAAGAGGAAAATGAGTGACACATTTGATGGCTTTTTTGCTCCTAGGACAACTCCAGGTTCACAACCAACTTTGAAAAGTGTATTGTCTAGTAAGGAATCAATACATAAAGCTAAATTGGCAATTTCAAGATGGTTTTTTGACACTTGTATTCCATTTAATGCTATTCAATCTCCATACTTTCAGTCTGCTGCAAATGCAATTGCGGGGGCCAGGGTTTAAAGTCCCTTCATATCATGAATTGAGAGTTCATTTGTTAGGAGATTGCAAGAAGGAGTGTCAATTGCTTGTTGAAAGTCATCGAGACAATTGGGCTAAAACTGGATGTACAATCATGGCTGATGGTTGGAGTGACATGAGGCAGAGGACTTTGATAAATTTTTTAGTTTATTGTCCTTTGGGTATTACCTTTGTAAAATCTATTGATGCTTCAGATGTTGTGAAGGATGCTAAAACATTGTGTGATTTATTTTCTGATGTTATTGAGTGGGTTGGACCTACTAATGTTGTGCATGTAGTGACTGATAATGCAGCTAATTATGTAGCTGCTGGCAAGTTAATTCATGAAAAATATGCACATATTTATTGGTCGCCTTGTGCTGCACATTGTTTGAATCTTCTTTTGAAGGATATTGGTAGTATGTCTCATGTAGCTGAGCTTGCATCTAAGGCATCAAAAATTACTGTTTTTGTGTACAATCATATGATATTTCTATCTTGGCTTAGGAAAAGAGAAGGTTGGAAAGAAATTTTGCGTCCAGGGGTAACTCGATTTGCCACAACCTTTATTACTTTGAAAAGTCTTTATGAGCATAAGCATGATTTGCAAGCTTTGGTTGTGGATAGACACTTTACAAGTCATAGGCTATTCAAGACTACTACAGGAAAACTTGTTAGTAACATCATATTGGATGGTAAGTTTTGGAATGACTGCATGATCATAGTAAAGCTTGTGGGTCCAATAATTCGATTGCTCAGGATAGTAGATGGAGATGAGAAGCCTTCTATGGGTTATGTTTATGAAGGTATGCAAAGGGCAAAAAATGCTATAAAAGAAATGTTTAACCAAAGAGTACACTTGTATAAGCCTTACACGGATCTGATTAAGGGTCGATGGGATAAGCATTTAAAACGTGATCTTCATGCAGCTACTTACTTTTTTAACCCTACTTTCTTTTTTGATAAATAATATGTTGAAAAGAATCGAATCATGCAAGCACTTCTTGATTTGTTGGATATAAGGAGTCTCTGTGGTGATGATCTTTCTAAATCTATTAAAGAGTTGCAAATTTATCGTGATCGACAAGGTTCTTTTAGTCAAGAAAGTGCATATAAAGTGGCAAAGACAATACGGCCTGGTAAGTATCATTTTAAGCATTTGTGTAATTTGAAATTTGAAATTTGAACTTTGAAGTTTCTATTTAATTTTTTACTTTTAAATTTTAATATCTTACATAGATGAATGGTGGAGATTATATGGAGGTAGTGCTCCAACTTCACAAAAATTGGCCATTCGTATTCTTGGCCAAACATCTTCATCTTCAAGATGTGAGCGAAATTGGAGTTTATTTGAGCGTATTCATACAAAGAGGAGGAACAAGCTGGAACATCAAAGACTAAATGATCTTGTATTTGTTACTTACAACTTGCGCTTGAAAAATAGGTATAATACTATATAAGTATTAATTATATTATTGATGTTTACTTTTTTTTTTTGATATTTTTATTTTAATTTCTTTTTTTAGGTTTCAATATAAGAAGAAAAAATATGACCCTATTGATTATGAGTCGATTGACAACATTGACTTCTGGGTCATTGATGAGGAAGAAACACCTCCAGAATTTACTGATGAAGACCTTGATATTGAAAATGTTATCTATCAAGATAGTGCAATACCTATAGTTGATGAATCCTCAAGACAAAATGAAGGTGTCTTAAGTATTAATTATTAAAATAAATATTAAGTTATTAACTATTAATTTTGTTTACTGATTTTTTGAAAATTTTCTTATTTTATATTTAGGTGTTGAAGAAATTGCTGACCAACTAAATATAGAATTACTTGATGAAATTGGAGTTGATGCTACGGTTGGTGGAGTTGGAAGTAGTGGTGGTGGTGGTGATAGTTTTAGTGGAGATGCTTTAGCATTTGATAGATTTGAGATGCATGATTTGTATGATGAGTAATGAGTATGACTAATAATATGTTTTTTTAGTCAGTTGGTTTTTTGGTTGTTACTTATGAACATTTATTTGAGTATATTATTTTGTCAAACTAGTGAAATACTTTTTGTGTAGTTTAATATTAAATATTGTGTATTTTTATATATGTGAATTATGATATGTTGATATAAAATTATATAGTAATTTACTTATTTTACTATTTTTAGGTGTATATTTTATTTATTTTATTTTTTTAATTATCACCGGTTCGACCGCGGTTCGACTCCGATTCGACCATTGAACCTTGAACCGGTGCTCCCTCCGGTTTAATGAGTTATGAAAACCTTGGTAGAATGTCATCCACGATTTGCATTTGGCAAGTGAAATCCTGGAAGCTGCTATCGAACACGGCCACCTCCGTAGCATCCGGGTCCCAGAGGACCGAAAGACCACCAGCATCTCCCAGAGCGAATATTCATTCATCTTGAACCATCTTTGGAAACTAAGGGTCCTAAATCCTAATGGTACCTTCCGTCCTGCTTCTTGAAACTCCAGTTTCAATAATGAAAACTACAATGGGTTGATAAAGGCAACGCATATCCATGAGTGCGTCTTTAAAACCTCTTCTAGCAGCCCCACCTGCATTCCACACAAGAAATGAAAGGGACGAAATGGACTTAGCAAGTTCCTTCTCCATATATCGAACACTATCGTGGGATAAGATTGAATCTCTCGCAATTAAGATGCCAAAGAGGAAGCAGAGGGTCCACTACTCCACTTTGATTCTGTATTGTGGTATGCGATTGTCTAGCCGTAACCGGGAGTTTACACTCGCTTTAGCGTTGCCGAGGAATGTCCCTTTTAAGATAAGTGCTGCATTGTCCTCCCGTAGCTCCATCAAGATTCTATTCTTGCCAGTCTTGCATTTCATCTCATGTCCCCACAGTTCCAACAAAAGGCGTTCCCCAACATTTGGGATATCAAAGATCAAAACCTCGTCAAAAACTCCACTCCATCTGCCTTCTCCAGCGAACTTCCTAAAACGGAAGGTTGGGCTGAGGAGCCAATGGCAGAGCCAGACAAAGTGATATTAGCCACCTTCACTGCAGCAGCAGCGTTGGCTGCAGCGCAGTTCGTGTTTTCGCGAGCGTACGCGTTCAAGTCGCTGAGATCCAACTTCGAGCTCTGGAAAGTATGCCGCGCCATGTCAGCCCCGCTGGGTCTCTTCAAGCATTTTCAGTTGACCTCTGTGAACGGCAAGACCTCCTGCTCCGCCGCGGAAGGTGGACTGGTGATGAATAATCCGGCGCCGGCGGCCGTGACTTACGTGCTTCATAACAAGCGTGATTTCCAGTTGGTGAAGGGAGTGAGAGGATCTACACAGCATGGCTAGATAATTTTATATTAAGTAATTTTATTTTTATTAATTAATTTTAATATTACTTAATAAAAATAAATACTTTTTGAAAACAAAAACACATATTAACAAAATAACTTTTTAACACATTTGAACAACTAAAAGGAAATATTTTTATTTTTAATATTGATAATAATATGTATATTAAGTATATATTTAATTAACATAAGCAGTATCACAAATGAAAAATATATAATAAATTAAATTCATTATTTTTTTATAAATAAGTTTCATTTTTAAGTAAAAATTAAAAAAGTAATCTTATTGTGTTCAGAGAATTTAATAAATAAGAGTTTGTAACTTATGTTCTCGCTTTAGGATAGATCATATAATTTTTCATAATTAAAGAATAGTACGTATATTAATATTATTAAGATAATATTTACTTTATAATGTTCTGAACTAAGTATAAAAAAGTAAAATAATACAAAATTATATGATGTTTTCCCTCAAAATAGGAAAAAAAATTAACTACAATTTTTTATATATTTATTATCAAATTTTTCAATCAGAATATGATAAGTGTGTAATTTTTTAATCAAAATATAATAAGTGTATAATTTTTTTAAAACAATAAATTTATATTTTTTAAATTAATTATTATATGATTAATTTTTTAAAAAAATTACATATATCATTTTTTTAATTGAAAAATTGATAATTTTTATTAAACAATTCACAGCATGGGTGGATGCATCTTCTAACAAATCAGATGAGAACTGCATCCCTGGACCCATTCTTTGTTTAATATTTTTTTTTACTTTTTTTATCCATAATATCCCAATTGTTCCAATTGTAGGATGTATTCCTTAATCCTTACACATCTTCATAATATGTTTTTAATTAGAATAATGATCACTGGATCAGCCATAATCATAATAGACTTTGCAATTTGAATTATGGGTAATAATATTAAAAAAAGTATGTATACTTTTTTCTTATATCTTTGTTATCAATTTTTTTAATTAAAATATAGTATCTATATAAGTAACCAATTAAACAATTTTATATGAATTTTTTTTTGTGTGAAGAACCTATGATAAATATATGAGCAACTTTATATAAGTCTCCAATAATGTATTATTATTTCAGAATAAGAAAGGAGAAACTAGAAAGAAACAGAGGTAGAACTATCAAAAACACATTGTTTATTGGGTCATTTTTGACAAAAATTCTATATTATAAGCGCCAATTAAGGGAGATGGCTCCCTTGCTAAAGGTTTTCCTCCAGAAGCCTCTAGCAGTTACTGCAGACTGTTGGGTCTTGCATTCAATGTCTTACAATAGTTTTGTGTAATTTTTTTAAAAACTAAATAAATAAAAAAGTGCAGGAACATGTAGGCTGTTGGATGAAAGATCCAACGGCCCGCAATAATTCCTGAAGGCTGGAGGGGAAGCCTCTGAGAGGAAGCTGTTCCCTCAATCAAGGGAGAGAGAGAGGAGAGAGAGGGAGTAAAAGTCACGCAAATTTAAGGAAAATTACATTGATATATATATATATACATATAAAGTATTGTTTTAAAAATTAAACCTAGTACTGTATCAGTATAGTTATCGATTTAAAGTTTAATAATTGAATTGTAGTTAAATCGATTATACTTAAAAAATATTTTAAAAAATAAAATATATAATTAAATATACTAATATACTTTACATAATTTATAATTCATAACAATTAAGTAAAGAAAATCAAGAAGAAATCAACTCTAATTGATAATTCATAACCATTCAAAATAATAAATGCATTAGATTTCTCAACCACTATTTCAACTACAGATTTCAATCAGATTTTTTTTGTCTTTTTTTGGGACAATGAGTAAAGAGAAAATCTTAAAGATTCAATGAAGGAGTATTGAATCTACCGATGATTGATGAGGACTGATGAAACCTGAAGGACGGACTGATGTGGTTGCTTAAGCAAATTTGATGAAGCAGTGGCTCTACGGACGACGACGTCGACAAAACCTGACGGCATTAGCAACGACCCAAGACGGCTATGGATTTGAGTAGAGTTATCAAAACGGACTGACGGGCCCGGTTCGAGCTGGCCCACAACTGGTTGGTCATTTCGCGGGCCGGGCCGGGCTAGCCCGTTTATAAACGGGCTGATAATTTAACAACCCAACCCACCTAAGCGCGGGATGGTGGGCTCAACGGGCCAGCCCACCAGCCCGCACCTTTTTTTTTGTCAAATCAACCTTTTTTTTTTTGTTCTTTTTCATTCAAAATGAATTTCAATTTTTTTGTTGTTGCTTCAGCCAAAACATTTTTCCTTCTTCCAATTCCAAAGGTCATTCATTTGTATATTAATATATTTCCACCTTTTATCATTATAATACATTTCTATCATTATAACAAAAAAATAATATTCAGTTTCACTTCCAAATGGTAATAAAATAAGTGCCATTAAAAATTTAAAATATAAACAATACAACAATATAACAGTTTATAACTCCAAGAACCAAGAATCAAGACCAACGTAGCTATAAACTTAACCTAATTCCACATCACAAAGTAAAAATAATAATAAATAAACAAAAGCACCTATACTCCATTCTATATAGGAACTCATACCATAATAAAATCCTATAAATACATAACCACTAAACTATAATCAATAATCAATCAACAAAAGTACTTAGTAACATCATAAATCCAGTACTGAGTAAGCAACATTCAACATCAAAGTATTACTGAAGAAACCCATCAACTTACAATCTTAAGTCCTTAAGACCTTAACAATTAACATCAACATTCAAACTCCAAGTTCAAATTTAAGAAGCATAAGAAAGAAACATTCTATTGTTCACAAATCACAACTTAAGTACTTAACATTAACAATCAACATAATAATAAATGTAGCAACGAGTAGGAAGACCATCACACTCCAAAAGTGACAATTATCTTTAATCAAACTGCAAAGCAAAAAAATGAAAAGAATATTAGTAATTAAATCAAACAAACCACCAAAAATTTCCACTAAATCATTAAGTAAATTTAAAACTAAAATCATTACCATGAACATCAACATCCACAGTAGTATTTGAACCATTGTCATCATCACCTTTAGCATTAACATCTTCATCTACATCTCATAATAAGGATAAATGAATAATAAGGAAAATTAAAATCAAATCATTAAAATTAATACTATAAACTAATTTGAGTATATTAATATATTATTACCTTGACTTTCAGAATTGAATCCATGTAACCAATTTCGGGCACATATAATTGCCTGAACATTGTCTGGAAGAAGGGAACATCTATATTTGCTAAGAACTCGGGATCCAATACTAAAAGTTGATTCGCTGGCTACTGTGGTGATTGGAATGCTTAGAACATCACATGCCATTCTAGAAAGGCATGGATATTTAACATGATAGCTCTTCCAAAAGTTTAAAATATCCAATGATCTATGAAATTTAGCTTCAAGTTTCGATTCCTCTAAATATTGATCTAATTCAGACTTCCCATTGTCATTAGGACCTTGATTGACATAATCAACAAAATCCTATACATTCAAAATAATAAAACAAAATTAAAAGAAAGCACAAGTTTTGATATAATTTAAAAATATAAAGGAATGCTTAGTCACTTACAGCCAATTCAAAGACATCAAAGCTTGAATTTGATTGGGAAGAACCACTTGCTATTGCATTGTATTGGGAAGAACCAATTATTGAAGATTCTCTTGGGCCACCATCTGAATATTCTTTCTTTTCATAGTGAGAAAAAAGATCATACATCTCATTCTTAATATGATTGATCTTTTCATTCACATCAAGAACATCAAGCCTCTCATAGTAATATTGCAAGAAGTCAAATTTACATCTTGGATCAAACACACATGCTATGGAAAGGATGACACTATATTCACTCCAATATTTGTCAAATTTGCCCATCATTCTTGAAGCCATGTCGTGAATTATTAAATCATCACTATTTATGCTATCCCTCAACAAACATTCAATCTTCCAAATTTGCATGAAATACACATTGGAAGTGGGATAAGAAGAGCCAGAAAATAAGTTAGTGATGACATAAAAAGGATTTAAGAAATCGCGAATCAATTCTCCTCTTCTCCACTCCTCTTGTAATGGGCAGGTCACAAAATTTTTATCATGTAGAGCCAAGCTTCCAAATGCACGTCTATATTTCAGTGCACTATCTAACATCATAAATGTTGAATTCCACCTAGTGGGGACATCTAACCTCAAACCCACACTAGTATCAATACCACCAACTTGTTCAACACAATCATTAAACATTATTTTCCTTGCTTCAGAAGCTCTAACATACTTAATACTTTCTCTTATTTTCTGTAAAGCCTCATTAGTAACTTTCAACCCCTCATTAACAATTAGATTCCAAATGTGAGCACAACACCTAACATGAAAGAACCTTCCATCACACAACAAACTATTTTGCAAAGACAAATGCTCTTTTAATATGTTTTGCATACTATCATTAGCAGAAGCATTGTCCAAAGTAAGAGAAAAAATTTTCTTGTCAATTCCCCATTCCTTAAGACAAGCTAAAATCTTCCTAGCCAACTCCTGGACAGTACTTGGTGGCACCATTTTACAAAATGAAAGAATCTTACTATTTAGCTTCCAAGTGTCATCGACAAAATGGGCTATTAAACAAATATAACCTTCAACAGTATATGCAGTCCAACAATTAGAAGTCAAACAAATCCTAGCTGGACTATTCATCATACTATGTTTCAACTTCTCCTTCTGCTCTAGATAAAAGTTCCAAACATCAGAGACTGCGGTATTCCTACTAATATGCTTCACTTCGGGATTCAAGTTTTCATGTGTCTCCCTAACCCATCTATACTCAACATAAGAATATGGGAGATCATGCTCAATTATAGACTTTGCCATACAATCCCTATGGCATTTGTGGTCATATCGCCTAGCCCTCAATCTTCCTTGTTGATCTAACATCATTACCCCAACATCGTGGTACCAAGGAAGAGCTACACACTTAGGAATATGACGCAACAATGTTAAAGTACCATATTTGTTACTTCCTATGATATACTCTTTCCCACAACTATTACATTTTGCCTTTTCTTTACCATCAACAATCCCTAATTTCGTAAAAGACTTCCATACATCAGAAGTAGAAGTTCTTGCCCTTTTAGGTAATGGTGGTTTCTCAGAAGTACAACAAGCATCAGTATTATTGGCAGTGGAAGGGGTTTCATTCAATTCATCAGTATTGGCATTGGAAGGGGTCTCAACCTCAATATCATTACCAACACTGCTTTCATTTAAAGATGCCATATAAATTATTGTTGCATTTAGTGATTAAATAAAAGAATTAAAACTCTTATTATCAATTCAAATTAAGGAAATTATGCTCATTACTCACTGCAAATATTTAGTATAATGACTAATGTATGAATAGAAACTAGGCAAAGAAGATTTAATTACAAATACAATTGTTCAGTATACGTTCTTTATCTACATATCTCTAACCCAACTCAAAATTCCCTCCTACCAGCACAAGTAACAATGGACAATGTGAAATCAACACAAAAAGCCATGAGCATACAACTTAACTGTATCTCGAGGTCTAAGCACAAGAGCTAAAATAAACACTTAAACAAAGTATCTAGTAACCTTTAAACAAAGTACAAGAGCTAAAATTTTGACATATGAACATTATTTGTCCACATCAGAATCGGACCATAAACAGAAAAAGAAAGAGCAAATCATCTATCAAATGATAATGTCTAAGAATAAGAATATCCAGAAATAAGATAAAGTACACAAAAATAAATACACATTAGATGTTAGACAAAGATATTGGCAACTTGGCATGATGGCATCAAGTATTGTATATTTATTTATTATAAATTTGTGTATAAAATATCTGATATTTAATTGACAAAAAAGATCTATCCGCAATCAAACATATCCAATGGCCAATGCCCGGTGTACAGAGAAAATGTTATCATTATTACAAATCATTTACGCTTTTTATAACTAGACAACAAGAAGATTACTCGCGTAATTTCTTTTGCAAAAAATAGTTGCATTATTTTTTAATTTGAGTATATATAAAAAATAAGATATCACAATCACTTATCCTCTTTTTTTTCTTCTGACTTCTATAGTTCTATATCCCCGGGACAGGTGAAGGATGAAATGAAATTGATTCATGTCTAGTGGATTTTTTTTGTTTGTTAATTGTTCTTGGACACACATATAAGTCATACAAGCAAAAAGATAAGCATCATCAAAGCCATAAAGCTGCAATAAACACTTAAACAGCCACCAACCTGATTCACGCCTTCAACACTTCACGAATCAATAATCACGATCACGGTCCTTAGTCAGTCAGTCCTCACAAAGCAAGATAAGATTCAAACTCAAGAGTAGAAAGTACTGAGTGAACGGATTCGCACTTCGCAGTCGCAGAGCAAAGTATTAGTCTATTAGATTCGACTAATCGAACACAAAGAGGCAACCAAGCAAAAGAACTAAAGAAGAATCATGAAATCAAAGAGACAAAAATAGAAAAAAGTAAAAACTGATGTACCTTCAAAGACGACGCAGAGCAGTAGAGGCAACCGAAGTGTTGATCAGATTTGAAGTCGAAGTCGACGGCCGGCAACCAAGGAGGACGAAGGCCACGCATCAACGGTCGGAATCGAAGAAGTGTTGATCGGCCACTGCAGCAGAGTCCAGAGATGAACGAAGGCAAAGCCGCACAACATCGCAGTCGCAGACGAGAACTCGAGAAGCTAGGGCACAGACGCACAGTTCGCGATTTGGGAATTAGGATTTAAGTTTAAGATAATAACTAATGGTAATGGTCTGCAGTGAAAACTGAAATAGTTAGTGAATAATAATATAATATATTAAAAATAAATTTAAAAAAAAAATATTTAGGTGGATTAAACGGGTAACCCGTGGGTTATCTGGGTTTAACCCGGTTAACCCACGGGTTAGTGGGCTGGGCTATATAAACCCGGATTTATATGGGTTGGTATTCTTCAAACCCAACCCTCCTTTTTAGTGGGTTAAACGGGCGCGGCCCGGTGGGCCGAGCCCGTTTTGACAGCTCTAGATTTGAGTACCAATTACCAAATATGCTGCAGACTCTGAATCCCTTTTTTTTCACCCCAACTAAACGGCACCGTTTTGACTACAAGAGAAAAAAGATTTAAAAAAAATAAAATCAATGGAACTAGTTGACTGCCCAATTTTCTCGATGAATCGGCCCGTATCAATTTCGCTTTTTTTGGTCCAAATGACAACCCAGACCTAGAGGTGTCCAAACGGGTCAATCCAGCACGCTTCTAACTAGTCCTAAAATGAGTCAAGCCAGCATAACGTTGACTCGACTTGCGAGCCTACACCTTCTTCTTTTTTAATTTTTTTTAATTTTAAAAAAATAAATAAATAATTGTTCATTTGCTTTAAAAAAATAAAGAAAAAATAAATTTAGAGATTTGAAACTAGAAAAAAACTAAAAATGAAACTATTCTTTATTTTTTTAATTATTCTTTCTCTTTTTTAGTATTATCTTTTTTCATTAATTAATAATTAAGATAAAATGATTATATAAATTTGATATAAAATTATCTTTAAATGATTTTTTACTCCATTTGTATTTTTTAACTTAATATATTATTAATATTTAATATATTATATAAATTGCAATGTAACAAAAAAAAAGAAAAAAAAGGGACAAATTAGCATATTACGCGAGTCAGGTTAATTCAGCCTGATTCTAAATAAGCTAAAAAAAAAAAATGCTAGTCTAACCCTCTTCTTATACAGGCTAAACGGGCCCAAACCTCTAACCATACCAGACCATAGACTAGTTTCAGGTCGGTCTAGTTTGATATTTTTTAATCATTAATAAAAAGGATAAGATATTTAAATGGATTGACTTGACTAGTTTAACCAAACTAAGCCCTATAAAACTAATAATGAGCATGCATTGAGCTAGACAATATATGTATTTGGAAATACTGACCTAACCTTAGCCCATCAAAGGTCATTGACTAAGTTGGGGCAGCACATGGGCAAATTTTAAAAAGTAATATATGCACTATAAATTAGTACACAATCAAATTTTTAGCATGCAATATTATTTCAACTGTAAAATTGATTGGTCATTCCTAATTCTAGACATTCAATATATAACGAGTTCAAGAAAACTTTAGGAATGCTTATTGAGATTACTTTTGAAAGACACCTCTACTTTTCTTTTCTTTATTTTTTCCTCTAAATAATTTGTTTCTACATAAATGATATCAATATAAAACCACTACTATGTAATTTGTTGCGACATTTTTTACCATGGAAAGCAGTTGAAACAATTTTCATCACAACATTAAATTACTTGAAGTTGACTTTATAATATTAGCAGTAACTTACAGCAATAACGTAGGTTACTGACACAATGATACTGTATTCTAACCGGGCATCATGAATTTGAAGAAGTCGAGTTCTCGTAATTCTAATAAGTAAGAGACTGTGGACTCAAAGACACAAAGTTCACGTACTCTGAGGTTGTGAGTATTACCATTAACTTTGAGAAGGTTATGGGAAAAGGAGGATTTGAAACGGTACACTATGGATGCATAAGTGACAGCAAGTTGCAAAGAAAATACTCTCTCTCTCAACTCAGTTATTTTGACTTAATATACGTCGGTTATCTTTAAAGAGAAATAATATATATGTCTTAAATTTAATAGCTTAGACTTTAAGTGATATTTTAAAAAAAAAAATTAAAATTTGATTCGTTAAATTTCTTATCTAATAACTCACAGAGAAACAAACATACTGCTTGTTGATCCTATCTCAGCTATTTCACGCAGAGGTATATGAAAATTAGAATTATGTATGTTATTGATGATTATGCATAATGGTTTCAAGCCCCCAATTGTTCACAGAGATGTTTAAGTGTAGCAACATCTTACTCAATGAAAGATTCCCTGGTAAAATTACAGACTATGGCTGTCTAAGATCTTCCTTGATGAGAGTGCCACTCATGTTTCAACTATTATTGCAGGGTGAATTTGACGCCAAATCTGCCTAGAAAGCCACAGATATAGCAATGGCTTGCGTAGCACCTGCTTTTGTTATTAGGCCAACTACGAGTCTATGAGACAATGCTTGCCCATAGAGACTTCTTGGTGTACATCCAATGGATTAACCGAAATTGTGTCCCTGGAAGCAATCAGCGGACAGAGTTCTCTTGCAAGGCGATAAGCGAGCAAATCCTTTATACATACTGCCATATATGAACTGGACTTTACAGAAATTTCAGCATAATTTACCCTCAAAATAAAACTCCCGAAACCCAATACAGATAACAACAAAGGGAGCTTAGCTCTCCACTCCCCACATTCTATCTAGAAAACTGCCTAAGGGTTCCGTAGGTTATAAAAAAGAAGATAATAATTTGAGTTTTTTGTTTTTTTATTTTTTTTCAACATTCGCATAACACAAACAACAACAATAAAAAGGCCCAAGCAGAGTCAATTGCAAGGCTCACCACTTCTAGGATACTTCTACACAAAGGGAGGCCACTTTGACTTAGTTTTATTTTTTGAAAAACGTAAGAGGAAGAATGAGTGTTCCATGCAGAGTCAGAATGATCCCAGACTAGACTCCGACTGTAGCTGTGGGCAATCTTTCTTGAAATGCCCAACTTGCCCGCACTGAAAGCACGCACCTCTCACCATGTAGCACTGCCCAATGTGGTGCTTCTTACAAGTACTACAAGGGTTTCTGACACGTCCCATTTGCACTGAACCACATTGGGCTGACTTCCCGTCACTCCCTTGCTCCATCCTTGGTGAAGCATCTTCTTCCCATTCCCTCATCTCTAACATACGAGCACAGTCAACAGCAGCTGCATAAGATGGAAATTGATTAATTGAAGCAAGCATTCCCATGAAAAAGGGATCCAACCCACGTACAAATCTCTCAATCCTGTTTCTTTCTGTAGGGATGTGGTGCAGCGCATAACGGGAAAGCTGTGTGAAACGAATATCATACTCTGATACGCTCATGCTCGGTGTTTGCCTCAACCTCTCAAATTCATGTTCTCGAGCAGACATAACACTCTCTGGTAGAAAACGAGCCATAAATGCTTCTTTGAATTTGTCCCAAGTCAACGAAGGCAAGCCTACAGATCTCCCATGCAGCAAGAAATCATACCATGTTGCTGCAACATCGTGCAATTGGAGTGCTGCAAATTTCACTGATGTCTGGCTTGAGCAACCAAGAGCCTCAAAAATCCTCTCCATACGATTAATGAACGTTAATGCATCCTCTTCATCAGACCCCGCAAACACCGGTGGCTTCAACATCAAAAAATCATGCAAAGATACATCTGAGTTCCTCTCCCCACCCTGAGCTTGCTGCACTACTTGGTTAGCTAGTGAGGTTATCATTTCAGATTGCTGATTAATTTTCACACTTGGTGACTTGACCATCCCTACTAAAGTTTCTACTGTTTCTTTCAATCTTGTCACTAAGGTTTCTAAATCATCTGCTTGTGGTTGAGGAGGCATTGCTTCTCTCTCATCAACATCCTCTCTCAGGGGTGAGGCAACTCTACCACGCCTCCCTTGTTTATGACAACCTCCAATGGGTCCATTGACACCATCTACAAGAGCCAGTTTTCTTGCTCGAGTGGACACTTCAAATGTTCCATGTTTGACAGCTCTTCCACTTGCTCCATGACTTGTCGGCAACATCTTTCACTATCGCATAACAAGAACATACAAGGAGTTTAGAACTTAAACAAAACCTATTATACTTACACTTGTGGACAAAACATTTTTGAAGAAAAGACTCAAGAAGAAAAGATGACCATACATCCTACTAGGTCTTCATTAAGCGTCAATTATAATTATGCCAGGTTTCATCATGATAACTGAGGTCTCACTAAAGAGCACTTGCTCCATATGCAACAAGAAACCTAGACTTAGATGCCAACTTGTCACACTCCAATCTTAGGCAGGTGCCCAACACAATATACAAGATAAACTTGTAAGTTGTAACCATAAGCTTAAAGAGAACTGTTCTTACATCTCTAGTTCATATAAAGATCAAATCATAGAAAATATACACTGAAATGCCATAACCATTACAGTGCCAAGTCATTTCCATGGAATGCAAATCCTTCATATATCAAATCACTCATTCTTAATGTCATATACAAATTGGCTTCTAAAGAAATTTTGGCATAAGTATTTCATGAAAATGAAACTCCCAAAATTTTCCACAACGGCCCAATCCAAATAACAACAAAGAGCACTCAAAGACACATAAATTGGAGCGGGGGACATTGCCCATGACCAAAATGGAGCTAAAATTCTAAAGCTTCAACATTTACTCAACAAAAGCAAGAAACAAGGCCCACGCAAAGTCAGTTGAGGGGCTCACCACTTCTAGGATGCTTTTCTACACAGAGGGAGGTTGCTCTAACTTACTATCTGAAAAACATAAAGAAAGAATGAGTCTTCTATGGACAATAACTGAAAATGGAATGGGAGGGCATGAATGTTTATATAAAAGTAAAGAAAAATAATAAGCTTTATCAAGTAATATGATAAGTCTCAAAGTTTAGAATTAACTACATGATAAACATGAAAGTTAGGATATAAAATCTATTTGGAATTAAAGTAAATGGATATGAAATGCAATGTGTATAGAAAAGTTTTGGCTTACAAATCTATTTGAAAGAAAACTATTCCATAGCACATGAAACCATTCATGAGAAATCTTCTCAATACCTTGAGGGCATCGATCAAATTCCAGTTCACAAATCCAAGAATTGTATCATACATTATATATGGCACTTCCCAATTTATACAAATTATACATCTACCTTCTCATTTCAATTCATAACTAATAACTTCCATGAGTCAAATCATTCCACAATAAGCAACAAAATGGCTTCTCAACTATCCATATTCCATACCACAAATGACAACATAGGCATAAAATAAAATTAAAAACAAAATTTAATTAAAATGAAAAATTTAAAATACTGTAAAGAACTGGCATTGCCGTACGACACCAATTTCCAGAACACTAGAGTAACAGTTGCTACCCTCCAAAGAACAAGGCCGCTTCAACGGAGCCACATTCCAAGCTTCCTGAACACTAACTCCCATACGATTTAATACTTTAGTCCTAGTACTAAATATTATCAATTCATCTTAAATTATCCTATCTTGGTAGTTCCTACTTTACCTAATTTCTTTAAACTCCCAATCTAACATCTAAATTTCCCTAAACTTCATAATCAATCCCTAAAGTAAGTTCACACATATTAATTCATCAATTGAAAACTTGGGTTTAGAGATTACCGTTGAGAGCTAAATGATCACAAGAAAGCAAATGGTTGTCAAAACAGAATAAGAGCTTCAAGATCACACTTTGCCAACTTGACCCAATCTTAGCTGTCAACACCCAAATTTTGTTCTGGTCAATTTTAATAATTAAATTTTTAAATTTTCTATTTTCAAACACTTTTAATTTAGATTTTAATTTTAAATAAGCATTCAAGGAAAAAAATACAAAAATTTCTTTTTTTAAATTAAATGTTTGTGGATATATTTTAATAAAAAAATTTTAAAAAAAAATATTCTGTCCAAAAGATTTTGCCCTCACTCCATTTTTTTTTTTCTAATTAACTCAACACCAAAGCAAACCCTTATTACTCTAAGCCCAAAACCACACTTCAGCTCATAAATAATAAATGCAAAAAAAAAAGGCGAATAAAAAGGGACAAATAATAATAATTAAAGAAAAAGGAAAATAATTCAGAAGCCCACGCGCGACCTCTTCTCCTTGCCAATGTCAGCAGTATCAAACAGAACAACCCGGGATCTTCGACGGCGAATCCGGAACGGCGGCGAGATATGGGGCCCACGATCCTTTTCTCTTTCTTTCCGGTGAAACTACCCGCCTCTTCAGCTTGACTCTTCGTGTATAAAGGAGGGAGGAGCACTGCGAAGAGAGCAAAAAACAGAGCAAGGTGAACAGTGGAGAGAGCGCAAGAGCACGACAACGGGAAACAAATCGAAAACAAAAAAAAAACCCGAGGAGCGCTAAAGGAGAAGGGAGAGCCGATGAGATCAGAGAGAGAGGAGCAAATCGAACACAAAAAAAAAACAGGGGGAGAAAATAGAGAGAGAGAGAGAGAGAGAGAACGTCTGGGCTATTTACACGAAAATAACAGGGACGACTCACGACAGGGCTGACTGTGCCAAAAGGACGAAGACACTTGATAATTGTTTACTCAAGTGTCATCTACCCCCAAACAAATAGAAACGTAGTATTACTCTTCAATTTTCCTATTTAAAATAGACACACACACACTATATATACATATATATATATATATATATATATGTATATATATATATATGTCAGTGTGGTATTTGCGGTTTCGTGAATGTTAGGTATTTTTGTACTCGATAATTGTTTGCTTTAATTTCTATTCATGTCTTTTTCTTCTTTTTTAAATTTGTAATTTGTAATTTTTTTTGTCTTATTATTGTATCATTATTTGGATTGTTTTATTTTCTTGAATAAATAAATGAAATATTTCATTCAGCCAATGATGAGAGAAGGTTATTAACTGTAATACCCGTTAATTTCAGAATATAATTCGCTTAAGAGTATTTTAGAATTTTACAACGTTACTTTAGTTATTTATTTTGGTCATATTTAATTTTCATATTTAATTGTTCTCTTTGAATATTATTTATGAAAATTGAGTTAAATGACTGGACTAAATATTTGCACAATGTGGGATATATTCTAAGAATGGTGAAATTAATGGAAAAGTGGTTTCAAAATGGTCAATTAGTCCATTTATTGTAAATTGACTGGATGGGTTTGGATGTTGGGTTATGGATACCCATGGGTTATTGAATAACCCATTAGAAATATTTAATATAAAGTTTCAATAGTACCCCCCTTATTTTTTTCTCACGATCGAAGCAGCTGAAGTGAATAGTAAATTCACTTTCTCTCGTTTCTTCACCCTCTTCTCAAATCCTTTCCTTGATCTTCAGAATTTCGATTATCTGTTCGGTTCAAAAGCTTTGTAAGGATTAAAGGTAAGCTTTAATCTCATTATTTTTCTTAAATTTCAGTTTATGTAGAAGATCAGAGGAGGTTTTGTTCTTGAAGATTTTGATGATAATTCATGAATCTCAGTAGTTTTAGAAGTTATATTTGAGTTATAATCGGTTAAAAGAGTTGAAATTCTGGTTTTGAAACAAGAAAGGAAATGATGAATTTTTGAAAGATTTTTCTGCAAAAATTCGAGTTACTGTAGCGACCAGAGATTTCGAAAAAATTCTGGAAAATTTTTTTCGAGTTACTGTAGCAGTACTGTAGTGTCGGTAGTCAACGGTACTGTAGCAGTCAACGTTACTGTAGCGAACCGACACTGTAGCGAACCGTTACTGTAGCAAACCGTTACTGTAGCAAACCGTCACTGTAGCAATCAGAAAATTTTGCGTATTTTCGTGATTTTGTTTCCTTTCTTATGTTTCCTTGTAATATATTTTACTAAGAAATTTTCCTACACAAATTCTAGTGTGGAACAAAGTAAACTTGGACAAACATCAAGGTGAGTGAATAACCTTGCTCAGCTAATTTGATATTACTAGTCAAAGTACAATATAAGTCTCATTTACAATATTATTTGGATAATAAGCAATTAATTTTTCATATGGGAGTATATGATGATCAGTAGAAATAAGAGTATGTAGAAATTATTTATTTCATGACAATTGTACTATGTGATGAATTCTCACTATCTTATTAATGAGTAAAGATCTACGAGATCTAATACACGAGTGTGAAAGGGTTAAAGTCCCATACTACTCGGTGTATATCTAAGAAATCTTATACACGAGTTTGAAAGGGTTAAAGTCCCATACTACTCAGTGCATATCTATGAAATCTATACACGAGTTGAAAGGGTTAAAGTCCCATACTACTCGGTGTATACCTATGAGATCTTATTCACGAGTTTGAAAGGGTTAGAGTCCTATACTACTCGGTGTATATCTATGAAATCTTATTCATGAGTTTGAAAGGGTTAGAGTCCCATACTACTCGATGTATAAGACAATTAATTATATGAGTAAATGTGGTATTTGTACTTTTGATATTTTATATAGTACAGTTATTTACTTACTGAGTTTTTAAATAAACTCACACTCCCTATGATTATTTTTTTTCAGATACAGAAAACAAAGAAGAAGAGAATCCGTTTGAAGATTAGAAGCCCCTTGGGATTATTCTCTATTTCTGTCTGGTGGGATACCAGTACTTATTAATGTGAATACTAGAAACACTCTGTACTTTCTATAGGTCTCCTAGGCTTGCGATGAGATAGAAATATCAGACTATGTATGTCTATATTTGCTTATCAGATGAATATAATTCTGTAGTGTGGAATGATTAAGGTTGAATGTAAAACCTTACAGAATATATGTAAACAACGTATGTTTGAAAATTTTATCAAATGAGTAGTATCTTTTCACATGCTCAATTTTTGGGATGTGACATTAACTCTCTTGAAACAGTACATTAATCTTTAATTCTAGGTAGAATTTTATTATTCTATTGTGAAATTATCAATTAATGTCGTAGGACATTGAATTTAAAAAATTAAATAATTGTAAAAGGATAGGAAGCCACTCTATTGAGGTGGACATGATCTAATACTCATCACGCGATTGCATGATAAGACTGGTTGAGAAAATTATTTTTAAAAAAATATCCATTGACTTTAAAAAATTAGGTGAGATATCTACTACCTAATTGTATAACAATTAGAGATGGTAATGGGAACTTGAATTTGGAAAAATCCGTGGGAATCCCCATATCAGGCCCCGTTGGCGAGAAATTAAAAATTTTTCCGACAGTTAAATGGAGATGGGGATGACAATCCTCACCCCACAAAGTTCATGTCCCCGAAGGGTATTTTAATAAATTTACTAAAATACCTATATATAATATATTAAGGAAATTTTAGTCATTTTATATTCAAAATAATTAAAATAAATTTAATAAAAAATAAAACCCTAATCTTATTCTCCCAAATCTGATTCTTAATTCACATCTGATTGAGATTGATTGTGTGCTCGTCGTCTCTGCCTCTCAGGTATGGCCTCCTTCTTGCCATTGTACTCGCTCTCCCCGTCCTTTAATTCATCGTCGTGATCTCCTCTATCTGTTGTGATCACTCTCCCCATCCTTCAATTCTTGTCCTCTCCCACATAGTCTCTCCATCGAAATCCATTGTGTTCAATTTAGGAAATATTATATGAGTGCTGAATTTTCCCTGTTGTCCCCCAACACAGAAGAGAAAAGAGAATATTTTTGACTAAAATACGTATTATTGATATTTTTTACATTTCAAATTTTTTAAATAACCACGTGAGGTCCCCCACTCCCCTCGAGGAATGGAGATGGGGAAGATTTTTCCTCCCCGACGAGGATCGGGGACGGAGGCAGCCTGTTTGCCATCCCTAATAATAATGTTGGTGGGACAAAGTCTCTCGAAAGATATTTATTACTTTTGTAATAATTTTTGAAATTCAACAATATTTCTTTAAAATTATTTTTCAAAAAAAGATTATATCTCATTATTTTAAAACATCAACAAATCTCCAATTTTTTAACGAATTATGTAGACTTTGATCCCCAACGTGGGGTACATAAGTCCTAAACTTTGTCTAGTCAAGTCCGTCATTGTATATATTTTTGCTTTTTTTTTGTTCTTTATTTTGTATGATTTATAAGAGTAATTTTAAGATAAATATAAAATAATTATACATTTTATAAATCAGACGTATGGGGTGCCCAACACTATGCAGTTTAACTTCTGAATTCATTTTTTCTCTAAACACATATTGATAAAATTTATTTTCAATTTTGAAAGTCGATTTTATATCCGTTTATTTTTCAAAAAACGTCGGTCAGTCACATTTCGGGGAGTGACATTAGCTATAGCATTTTCCAATCTGAAATTAGAGAAGAATAGGACACGTTTCAGAGTTTGGGGAATACCAAAGCGAAAGAGAGGGCGTAGAGGAGAAGTGGAGAAGAGAAGATAGGGAACTGGATTGGAGAATCCACTGAAAAATCCACCCTTGACAAAAATGTGTTGTAAAACTTGGATACCAACACGAAAATAATCTGAGTCGCATATTTATAATAGACACTGTCCTTAAGGAATTTATTCTGCGACTACAGCTAAAAATCTACGTCTACAGAACTCCCTCCAGGATTAAACAGATTCTTCTGAGAAAGGTTCTCAGGTCACAAAACAGCAGAAATTTTGAAGAGCGTAACCCAAAGAGTTTGAGAGAGGGAAGAGAGAAGAGCACAACAATTTGTTGTGTAAGTGTGTAAAATGAGGGGAATGAGTCCTCTTTTTATAGCTGCTGAACATTAATGAGGCAGACAAAAATTTTAATACAATTAAAATTCGGTTTCAAAAATTAATGGACAGTTTCAAAAATTAATGGGCAGTTTCAAAAAATTAATGGGCAGTTTCAGAGAATTAAATTATATTTAAAACAAATAAAACAAAACTGTCAGCTCTTAATTTTCTGACATTAATCCAAATTAATTTCATAATAATAAAATTTGCCTCTGTTCAGATAAGCTATAAAAAATAAATTAAAAAGATATTTTGAAATACAAAGCCTTTAAAAGGCTATTTTCACAACAATCCCTCACATATTTCAAAAGATATTTCAAAACTTTTGGGTTACATATATGGGTATAGACGCATTAATCCAGTGTCTCTTTTTAGACTATGAACCAGACCTAGACCGATAAGATTTATCTTACAGAGTAGTCAGTGAAGCATATAGCTTCTATGAACCAACATACTCTTAGTCGTAAGATAGTGACCTTAAGAGTCGCATCTCACCCCCTACATTTCTGCTGTTAACGCCGTTGTGCGCGTTATTTCAGCCGTGCGCGTGCCTGGAATTCATGAGTGCTCTAGAGACTTCGCCACGATCTCATGGGAGCGGCCCCACTCCACACTCATATAGGTGACTTCATCAAGTGTATCTGCAATGAATACACCACCCTTAATGTAGGGCTATGAAGATCATAAAGAGCTTATGCTCAACCCACAAGTCAATGCATTCTAGCACTTTCACACTTAACACCATAGGAAATAGACTAAGAATATAGTGCTAACAGAATTAACAGACGACTTGTTATTACCCATATGAACCTTGTTCATGGGATCTCCAATCACAAAGGTTGGGTTCCCGCCACTGTTAATTTCATATTGGCTTAAGTCTAATTCCCCTCGATGTGTGAAGGACTAATTTCCTTCTTACATGCATGTTTAGTCAGTGAATTGGCCAAATTCACTTTTAACTTTATAGAACTGATCAGTATACTTCAAATTCATTTTTTTAGCAATTGCTTGATAACTTTGTGTCTTAACACAAGTGTCTACTTTACCATTGAAAGTTTTTTCTTTACAATGGCTATTGCCACTTGGCAATCACAAAACATAGACACTGACATCATTGGACTCTTACCCAACTAAAAATTTGCTAAGTAGTTTTTCTACTACTAGTCTTATTTTTGGCCAAGTCCAGAGTACTAAACTCTGATTTTATAGTGAACCTATAAATTTGTATAGTTGCTCTCTCCAAAATAACATCCCACCACCCAAGGTGAGGTTTTAGCCACTAGTGGATTTTGTCTCATCTGAATCAAAGATTCAGTAAACATCATTGTATATGATATCGTAAATTACGATACCTCTCAACTCTTTTATTGGAATTGTGTACATATCGACACTCATCTGACACATAACACATGATATGTCAGACTAGGTAAAGTTTATTAAATACGACAGAGACTCTCATCTGTTTTTCTTAAATGAGTGTCAAAATCATAAGGAGTTTTTCACCAGTTTGTCATCTTGATGATCAAACTTTTAAGACAATTTGAACATAAAGTTCTTGTGATAGTAAAATACCATCACCTTTCCTTATGGTTTTAATCCCAAAATCTCATTTACTTCACCCGTGTCTTTCATGTCAACACTAGATGTAAAGGAATATTTGACTTTATGTAACATCTACGTCACACATATACAGACAAATAATCATCCTTACCATCTATCACTTCCACATATATACACATCCATCTTTAATTAAAAGAGATATTTTCACTAATCACAAAGAGAAAATTAACAACATAATAACTAAGGTTTTATAGTTAATTTATTTTTTTCATAGTTGTGTAACATAAACTTTGCAAAATACCCCCACATTTTTAAACCTATAAGAGTATAATTACACAACTCATATAAAACCTCATACAAAACCTTATAATTATTATAGATGGGCATCAAACGCATAACATATATACGCATCTAAATTCATCCATCATATAATATTATTTTTCAAGAGAATAATTTCATAGAATTATTTTGGAACTTTTCAATCTCATTTTTGTGACCAATAATTCAACAACATTGTACCTCTATGTACAATTGAAGAGTTTTCATGGATTGGAATTAGAAAATGCTAATTCTAATTTATATATGGCATATCATCATCTCAATGAGATAGTTTCCTCAACTTGGAAATTGACAACATATCATCATCTCAATGAGATGATTTTCTTAATTTCCAAATTGGCCCAAAATTTATATGCCAATATCTTCAAATTTGGTCATTAATCTACAAAAATCATGTTCCAAAATAAAACTCTCAAAAGCTTAAGATGAAGCTATTTTGAATTCTTAAATTAAAATCCTCACACATATGTTAATTTCAAGAATTTCACATTCCACATGAATAAAATTCTCAAAATACAGAAATTTTTAAAATAGTTCACATGTGAGCTTTAAGAAAGCCTTTTCATACTATCAATAGTTAGTCAATAGAAATTTATGGGACATACTCAATACATAAATATAATAAACCCATAATTTCTATTAAACCACAATATCATTAACTATTGACCATAAAACATTTTTACCAAAATTTATATATTCTTATAACAACATACTTACATAACAACGTATATCCCCTACTTGTTGTTATAAAAATATTATCCAAAAATATTTTTCCTTTAGCCCCCACTATTAATAAAAATTTTCAAAAGAAATATTAAAATAGTGTAACATACCTCATGATGTAGGGAGAAGAAATCATCATTGCACAAATTTGCTTCATGAGCAAAATTGATCACTTCATGATCACTTAAAATTAGAACTCAAAAAATTATGAGTTGTGCTTATAAAAATAATAGCAAATAATAATTTCACTCCATGTATATGATATTTGAAAGTGGATTAAATCAATATGTATTTGTTCCATATAACGCAAATGCTATATATATATATATATATGCATAATCTACTTTAAAAGAATTTTTTCAAACCAAGTTAAATATATATATTATTTCCCACATTGAGTTTCTTTGGATTCCACACCATATGTGCTCATTTATTAGTATATACATGGACATTGGCATTGCATTGGTTAATTATCCTCCGGCGTAATTATCATAATAGCATTGGTATGTTGGCATTGCATTGGGAGAACGTTTTTATCTCTCCTTTATTATCATCAATGCTTCATATTGGTCTCTTGAATCCTATACATTGATGGTGATTTATGTTATTCTTGATGCTTTCAATATTTTCAATTAGCTTTTAAATCTAATTAAGTGGAATGGAAAGCTAATTAAAATATTATTTTTACTTTCAATACTCTGAAAACCATGGCTTTGGTGTGTCTTAATGTGTGTGGATGTTACACATTGATATGCTCATCAATTTTTTAGTGGCCAACGGATCTAATTGAGTTTATGTTGCTTTATATATCCGTTGGTCCTTTATGACAATTAAATATTCATAACTAATATATATTTACAACATATTTATGTGTATTTATATATTAATCGGGGCCCAATATGATTAATGTATACGTTGGTGCCTTATATGTGACAAGGGCGTGGGCATTAATATAAATAAATATATATATATATATATATATATATATATATATTATATACACTCTTGTATGATGTTTTTGAAATTTAAGTATATGATATTCTTGACACTTTATTTAAAAGAAATATTAAAATAGTGTAACATACCTCATGATGTAGGGAGAAGAAATCACCATTGCACAAATTTGTTTCATGAGCAAAATTGATCACTTCATGATCACTCAAAATTAGAACTCAAAAAATTATGAGTTGTGCTTATAAAAATAATAGCAAATAATAATTTCACTCCATGTATATGATATTTGAAAGTGGATTAAATCATTATGTATTTGTTCCATATAACGCAAATGCTATATATATATATATATATATATATATATATGCATAATCTACTTTAAAAGAATTTTTTCAAACCAAGTTAAAAGAACCTATAATATTTTAGATACACAAGATAATATATAGCCAAAACTAAACGCATATCATCATACGTATCTCATATAGTAAAAAAAATTTCTCATAAATAAAATCTCCTTTTGTGAACAACAACAAAAAAAAAATTTTTTTAATAAGCTCACAAAAAATTAAAATACACATAATTGAAAATCAAATATTTATCACCTTAAATAAGGTGTAAAACCAAAATATCATATATTTGGAATCCAGAATATCCCACAAATATATATATATATATATATATATATCTCATATATATATTTTATTCTATCTCATATATATTCTAGCTAAGAAATTTGTTGCCCACATAATATGAGAATAACTCGCATTAAATTAGAGCAAATAACATGAACAACCTATATGTATATATAATAAACACACATTGCCCCATGGTATATATATATATATATATATCAATCAATGCTCCCAAAGTCTATATACATATATATAAAGCCAATCATGAAGGTTCACTGTTACCGAAGCATTTTACACCTAGTAGTTCAACGTCTAGAATGCATTAAGGTGGTTAATGGATATAAATGTCTTTAAACGGATATATACACACATAACGGTAGGCTGTTATAAACATAAAAAAAATTGTCAACAGTCTTCAATTTCACACACCCCATAAGCGACCTTTATGATAAAATTGGAGAATATAAATTACCACCATTTACATCAATAAAAATGAATAAAAGGCAACAATTTATAAAATATTTTAATTAATATTTTATAATAATTTTTCAACACAAAATTTCATGCTCTTAGTGAGACAATATATATGTATCAAAACATATAACATGATATTACCTCTGTGAATATTATGTTCAACTTGAGTTACGACTGTAGCAACATTGGTATATAAATTCCTTAAGATTGTTATAAAACTTGGATACCAACACGAAAATAATCTGAGTCGCATCTTTATAATAGACACTGTCCTTAAGGAATTTATTCCGCGACTACAGCTAAAAATCTACGTCTACAGAACTCCCTCCAGGATTAAACAGACTCTTCTGAGAAAGGTTCTCAGGTCACAAAACAGTAGAAATTTTGAAGAGCGTAACCCAAAGAGTTTGAGAGAGGGAAGAGAGAAGAGCACAACAGTTTGTTGTGTGAGTGTGTAAAATGAGGGGAATGAGTCCTCTTTTTATAGCTGCTGAACATTAATGAGGCAGACAAAAATTTTAATACAATTAAAATTCGGTTTCAAAAATTAATGGACAGTTTCAAAAATTAATGGACAGTTTCAGAAAATTAATGGGAAGTTTCAAAGAATTAAATTATATTTAAAACAAATAAAACAAAACTGTCAGCTCTTAATTTTCTGACATTAATCCAAATTAATTTCATAATAATAAAATTTGCCTCTGTTCAGGTAAGCTATAAAAAATAAATTAAAAAGATATTTTGAAATACAAAGCCTTTAAAAGGCTATTTTCACAACAAAATGCAACATTCTGAGGGCGTTAGGGGAAAAAAAAAAAAGAGGTTGCTCCAAAACATTGTCATTTTGTATGGTGTGAAAAAAAAAAAATCGAAACGGTGCCATTTTTCGAGACAAACAGAGGAGCTAAAAGCCAATAAAGGTTGAGAGAGAGAATGAAGACTAAGTCACGAAAATTTAAAGAAATTTACATGGATATAATAATAATAATAATAATAATAATAATAATAATAATAATAATAATAAAGTTACGATATTTAAATGAATCAATTTGGCTAGTTTAACCTAATTAATAGTGAGCATGCATTGAACTAGACAATATATATATTATGGGTTAGAAATATTCTCAAACCATCAGCTCATGGATTCGGCATTGGGCAGTAATGCGTAGGGGACTTATGTGCATGATCATAACTGTTAGATATGATACATTCAATGGTTGGGATATGTTCTTGCATATTTTTTTAATTTTTAAATTATATTGGCCAAAAAATTTAATAATAGTTAAATCAAAATCTGATGATTAATACAATTTTTTTTAAAAAAAATATAAAATAAAAGGAATAAATAAATAAAGAACAAATTTAATGCATCCAACGGTTAAGATCACACATATGAAGCTTCTGCGCAATTGCACACCCATCAAGGGTCACCGACAAAGTTGGGGTTGAATATGGGTAAATTTTAAAAAGTAATACATGCTCTATTAATTAGTACAAAATCAAATTTTTGGCATGCAATATTATTACCAATGGTTGTGTGTTACCAATTTTTAGCAGGAATTTGAACAAGATGAGTTCTCGTAATTATAGCAAGTCTGTGGGCTCAAAGAAAACAAAGTTCACCTACCCTGAGATTGAGTATTACCAATGGTTTTAAGCCTCCAGTTTTTCACAGAGATGTCGAGTGTAGCAACATCTTACTCAATGAAAGATTCCGTGGTAAAATTTCAGACTTTGGGCTGTCTAGGAACTTCCCTGATGAGAGTGCCACTCATGTTTCAACAATTTGCAGGGTGAATTTGACGCCAAATCTGCCTAAAAAGCCATCGACATAGCAATGGCTTGCGTAGCACCTGCTTGTTATTAGGCGAACTACGAGTCTATGAGACAATGCTTGCCTATGGAGACTTGTAGGAGTACATCCAATGGATTAACCGAAATTGTGTCCATGGAAGCAATCAGCGGACAGAGTTCTATCGCAAGGTGATAAGCTAGCAAACCATTTATACATATTTGCCATATATGAACAGGATTTAGTAGAAATTTCAGCATAATCTACCCCCAAAATAGGACTTTGGAAACCCAATACAGATAACAACAAAGAGAGCATAGCTCTCCACTCCCCACATTCTATCTACAAAACGGAATGAGGGTTCCGTCGGTTATAAAAAAGAAGATAATATTTTAAGTTTTTTTTTTTGGACATTCACAAAACACAAACAACAACAACAACAACAACAACAAAAAGGCCCATGCAGAGTCAACTGTGAGGCTCACCATTTCTAGGATACTTCTACACAAAGGGAGACCACTTTGACTTAGTTATACTTTTTGAAAAACATAGGAAGAATGTGTTCCAGGCAAAGTCAGAATGATCCCAACCAGACTCCGACTGTAGCTGTGGGCAATCTTTCTTGAAATGCCCAACTTGCCCGCACTGAAAGCACGCACCTCTCACCTTGTAGCACTGCCCAATGTGGTGCGTCTTACAAGTAGCACAAAGGTTTCTGACACGTCCTATTTGCACTGAACCACATTGGGCTGACTTCCCATCACTCCCTTGCTCCATCCTTGGGGAAGCATTTTCTTCCATTTTCCTCATCTCAATATTACGAGCAAAGTCAACAGCAGCTGCATATGATGGAAATTGATCAATTGCAGCATCCATTACCTCATACAAGGGATCCAACCCAAGTACAAATCTCTCAATCCTGTCTCTTTCTGTAGGGTCGTGGTACGGCGCATAACGGGAAAGCTGTGTGAAACGAATAGCATACTCTGATACGCTCATGCTCGGTGTTTGCCTCAACCTCTCAAATTCACGTTGCCGAGCATACCAAACACTCTTTGGTAGAAAACGAGCCATAAATGCTTCTTTGAATTTGTCCCAAGTCAACGAAGGCAAGCCTGCAGATCTCTCATTCAGCAAGAAATCATACCATGTTGCTGCAACATCGTGCAATTGGAGTGCTGCAAACTTCACTGATGTCTGGCTTGAGCAACCAAGAGCCTCAAAGATCCTCTCCATATGATTAATGAACGTTAATGCATCCTCTTCATCAGACCCCGAAAACACCGGCGGTTTCAGCATCAAAAAATCATGCAGAGGTACATCTGAGTTCCTCTCCCCAACCTGAGCCTGCTGCACTAGTTGATTAATTTTCACACTTTGTACCTCGACCATCCCTACTAAAGTTTCTACTCTTTCTTGCAATCTTGCCACTAAGGCTTCTAAATCGTCTGCTTGTGGTTGAGGAGGCATTGCTTCTCCTTCATCAACACCTTCTCTCAGGGGTGAGGCAACTCTACCATGCCTCCCTCGTTTACGACAACCTCCAATTGGTCTATTGACACCATCTACCAGCGCTCGGTTTGTTGCTTGAGTGGACACTTCAATTGTCCCATGTTCGACAGCTCTTCCACTGGCTCCATCAGTTGTCGGCAACATCTTTCACTATAGCATAACAAGAACATAAAGGAGTTTAGAACTTAAAGCAAAACCTATTACACTTACGGACAAAACATTTCTAAAAGACAGACTCAAGAAGACAAGATGACCATACATCCTAACAGGTCTTCATTGATGCCTCAATTATAATTATGCCAGATTTCATCAATGATAAGTGAGGTCTCACTAAAGAGCACTTGCTCCATATGCAACAAGAAACCTAAACTTAGATGCCAACTTGTCACACTCCAATCTTAGGCAGGTGCCCAACACAATATAAGAGATAAACTTGTAACCATAAGATTAAAGAGAACTGCTCTTACATCTCTAGTTCATATAAAGATCAAATCATAGAAAATATCCACTGAAATTCCATAACCATTACAGTGCCAAGTCATTTCCATAGAATGCCATTCTTTCATATATCAAATCACTCATACTTAGTGTCATATACAAATTGGCTTCTATACAAATTTTGGCAAAGTATTCCACGAAAATAGGACTCCCAAAATTTTCTACAACAGCCAAATCCAAATAACAACAAAGAGCACTCAACTCTCCACATTCTATCTACCAGCTGGGGATATTGCCTATGACCAAAATGGAGCTAAAATTCTAAAGCTTCACATTTACTGAACACAAGCAAGAAACAAGGCCCACGCAAAGTCAATTGAGGGGCTCACCACTTCTAGGATTCTTTTCTACACAGAGGGAGGTTGCTCTAACTTACTATCTGAAAAACATAAAGAATGAGTCTTCTATACACAATAACTGAAAATGGAATGGGAGGCCATGAGTGTTTAAGTAAAGAAAAAGAATAAGCTTTATCAAGTAATATGATAAGTGTCAAAGTTTAGAATTAACTACATGATAAACATGAAAGTTAGGAATATAAAATCTATTTGAAATTAAAGTAAATAGATATGAAATGCAATGTGCATAGAAAAGTTTTGGCTTAAAAATCTATTTGAAAGAAAACTATTCAATAGCACATGAAACCATTCATGAGAAATCTTCTCAATACCTTGAGGGCATCGATCGAAATCCAATTCACAAATCCAAGAATTGTATCATACATTATATATGGCACATCCCAATTTATACAAATTATATATACTTTCTCATTTCAATTCATAACTAATAACTTCCATGAGTCAAATCATTCCACAATAAGCAACAAAAATGGCATCTCAACTATCCATATTCCATACCACAAATGAAAACACAAGCATAAAATAAAACAAAAAACAAAATTTAATTAAAATGACAAATTTAAAATACTGTAAGAACTGGCATTGACGTACGACACCAATTTCCAGAACACTAGAGTAACAGTTGCTACACTCTAAAGAACTAGGCCTCTCCAACGGAGGCACATTCCAAGCTTCCTAAACACTAACACAACCCTATGGTTTAATACTTTAGTCCCAGTACTAAATCTTATCAATTCATCTTAAATTATCCTATCTTGGTAGTTCCTAGTTTACCTAATTTCTTTAAACTCCCAATCTAACATCTAAATTTCCCTAAACTTCATAATCAATCCCTAAAGTAAGTTTATCCATATTAATTCATCAATTGAAACCTTGGGTCTAGAGATTACCGTACAGAGCTAAAATGATCACAAGAAAGCAAATGGTTGTCAAAACAGAATAAGAGCACTTCAAGATCACACTTTCCCAACTTGACCCAATTTTAGCTGTCAACAACGAATTTTGTTAGGGTCAATTTTAATAATTTAATTTTTAAATTTTCTATTTTGAAACACTTTTGAAAAAAATTCTCAAAAAATAATTATTTTAGATTTTAATTTTAACTAAGCATTCAAGAAAAGAAAAATACAAAAATTTCCTTTTTTAAAATAACTGTTTTTGGATATATTTTAATTAAAAAAATCAAAAAGTTAAAAAAAAAAATTTCTGTCCAAAACATTTTGCCCTCACTCCATTTTTTTTTTTAATTAACTCAACACCAAAGCAAACCCTTATGACTCTATATGCCCAAAACCACACTTCAGCTCATAAATAATATATGCAAAAAAAAAAAAAGCCGATAAAAAGGGGCAAATAATAATAATTAAAGAAAAAGGAACAGAATTCAGAAGCCCACGCGCGTTCTCTTCTCCTTGCCAATGTCAGCAATATCAAACAGAACAACCCGGGATCTTCGACGGCGAATCCGGAACCGCGGCAAGATATAGGGGCCACGATCCTTTTCTCTTTCTTTCCAGTGAAACTACCCGCCTCTTCAGCGCGACTCTTCGTGTATAAAGGAGGGAGGAGCACTGCGAAGAGAGAAAAAAACAGTGCACGGTGAACAGTGGAGAGAGCGCAAGAGCACGACGACGGGAAACAGAGCACCGAGAGAGATGCGGCACTGGAGTGGGTGAGAGTATAGCCGACAGTCTCCCGATCAGAAAAACCGAGGAGTGCTAAAGGAGAAGGGAGAGCCGATGAGATCACAGAAAGAGGAGCAAATCCAAAAAAAAAAAACAGAGGGAGAAAATAGAGAGAGATTCGAAGGAGTAGAGAGAGAGAGAGAGCGTCTGGTTATTTATTCACACAAAAATAACAGGGACGACGGGGCTGACTGTGCGAAAAGGAAGAAAACACTTGATAATTGTTTACTCAAGTGACATCTACCACCAGACGAAAACAAATAGAAACGTAATATTACTCGTCAATTTTCCTATTTAAAAAATATATATATAGGATACATATATATATATATATATAGCATATATATATATATATATATCAGTGTGGTATTTGCCGTTTCGTAAATGTTAGCTATTTTAGTACTTGATAATTGTTTGCTTTAATTTCTTTTCGTGTCTTCTTCTTCTTTTTTTTAATTTATAATTTGTAATTTTTTTATTTTTTTTCTTATTATTGTATCATTATTTGGATTGTTTTATTTTCTCAAATAAATAAATGAAATATTCCATTTAGCCAACGATGAGAGAAGGTTATTAACTTGGAATAGTGCATTAATATTTATTTCTAGACAAAATTTTATTATCTTATTACGTGATTGTCAATTAATATTGTAGGATGATGAATTTGAAAAATTAAACAATTTTAAAGAGATAAGAAGCCAACTCTATTGGAATAGACTTGATCTAATATCCATTATGCGATTGTACAAGGCTAGTGGAGAAAATTTTTTAAAAAAAATATTTATTGATTTTAAAAAATTAAGTGAGATATCTACTACGTAATTGTATAACAATGTTGGTGGGAAAAAGTCTCTCAAAAGGTATTTCTTACTTTTGAAATAATTTCTAAAATTCAATAATATTTCTTTAAAATTATTTTTCAAAAAAAAAAGACTATACCTCCTTATTTTAAAACATCCAACACATTGCCAATTTTTGAACGAACTATGTGAACTTTGATCCCTAACACAGTACATAGTCCTAAGCTTCATCTAGTCAAGTCCATCCTTATATATATTTTTACTTGTTTTTTTGGTTCTTTTTTTTATTTTGTGTAATTTATAAGAGTAATTTTAAGACGAATATACAATAATTGTACATTTTATAAATTAATCGTATGGGTGTTTAATATCTGTTTTATGCTATTCAACTTATGAATTTAGTTTTTCTCTAAACACATACAATACATTTTGAAGTTTTTTACAAAATTTTTTCTATCAAATTAAATTTTGATAGATTCATTTTCAATTTTAAAAATCCATGTCATATCCGTTTTTTTTTAAAAATGTCGTCACATTTCAAGATTTGACGTTAGCAATAGTATTTTCCAATCTGAAATTAGAGAAAAAAATTGAGCACAATCTTGCCAGAATATGGTAGTAGTAGAAGAGGGAGATGAAGAGAAAGAAAACAAGAATGGAAGGGAAGGAACTCACCCCCAACGTAAGCGTAGTAACCACCTTGCAGCTCAAACCCACGATGCCTACAACATAAATGACGGATGTGTTGGGAAAAATTATATTTTTCCCTCGAAAATAACCTTGTTACAAACAAAACCAAAAAAATAAAATAAAACAATAAACACAATCTCAACATAAAAAAATAATTTGTAAACTCCATATATTGAACAAAATCGTGGTAAAAGGTTGAATCTCTCACAAGCATTTTCAATTGACCTCTGTGATATGACCTCCTACACCGTTGTGGATGGTGGGTTGGTGATAAATAATCCGGCGCCGGCGGCCATGACTTACATGCTTCATAACAAGCGTGATTTCCTGTAGGTGAAGGGAGTGGAGATCTATATAGCATGGCTAGATAATTTTATTTTTATTAGTTAATTTTAAAATTACTTAATAAAAATAAATACTTTTTGAAAACAAAAGCACGTATTAACAAAATAACTTTTTAAGAAATTTGACCAACTAAAAGGCAATAATTTTATTTTTAATATTGATAATAATATGTATATTAAGTATATATTTAATTAACATAAGCACTATCAAAAATGAAAAATATATAATAAATTAAATTCATTTTTTAATAAATAAGTTTCATTTTTAAGTAAAAAAATTAAAAAAAAAGTAACCTTGTTGTTCAGAGAATTTAATAAACAAGAGTTTACTTGTAACTTATGTTCTCGTTTTAGGATAGTTCATATAATTTCTCATGTTAAGATAATATTTACTTTATAATGTTCTGAAAGAAGTATAAAAAGTAAAATAAAAAAATTATATGATGTTTGCCCTCAAAATAGAGAAAAAATTAGGTGTAATTTCTTATATATTTATTATCAAGTTCAACATGACAAATACATGATTCTCCTATGAGAATACAAGAAGTGTATAATTTTTTTAAAAAAATAACTTTATATTTTTTTACAACTACTTATTATATGATTGATTTTTTTAAAAAAATCTTTGCATATACTATATATCTATTGAAAAGCTTGTTAATAAAATATATAAGAAAGTTTTTATTAAACAATATAATTTACAGCATGGGAAGATGATGTTTGCCCTCAAAATAAAAAAAAATTAGGTACAATTCCTTATATATTTATTATCAAATTCTTCAATCAGAATATGATAAATATGTGATTCTTCAATGAGAACACAATAAGTATATAATTTTTTTAAAAAAACAACTTTATATTTTTTACAATTAATTATCATATGATTGATCTTTTAAAATTTTTTTACGTATATTATATATCTATTGAAAAGTTTGATAATAAAATATATAAGAAAGTTTTTAGTAAACAATATAATTTACAGCATGAGTAGATGCATCTTCTAACAAACCAGATGAGGACTGCATCCCTGGACCCATTCTTTGTTTAATATTTTTTTTCTTGTTTCTATGTACTTCTTTGACCCATAATATCTCAATTGTTCCAATTATATGATGTATTCCTTAATCCTTACACATCTTAATTGTTGTGAAAATTTGAGCTATTTTTATTTTCAACAATAAATTTAATATACTGACAATTAACCTATCATGTATGAGGCAAAACATAAAGTATAATAAATAAGGAGAACAAATTAAATATAGAAAATACCAAAAATTGAACAAAGTTTGACTAATTTATACCTATATCCTCAAACACCTTTAAGATATATTTCTATGAAAGAGAGAAGATAAATTTATGTCTTTTGTGACTCTAGTTTGGGGTGAAGAGATATAAAGGAGGAAGCCTCTTTTTATAGCCCAACCCCCCAATCGATGTGGGACTTAGAGAAAGGAGTAAAAAAATACTACATTAATAATATATTATTAATTAGAATAATGATCACTGGATCAACCATAATCATAGTAGATTTTGCAATTTGAATTATGAGTAGTAATATAGGAAAAAACTTATATGTACTTTTTTCTTACATATTTGTTATCAATTTTTTTAATTAAAATATAACATGTATATAATTCACCAATCAAACAACTTTATATAATTTATTTTTGTGAAGAACCTATGATAAATATAAGAGCAACTTTATATAAGTCTCCGATGATATATTAATATTTTAAAATAAGAAAGAAGAAACTAGAAAGAGACAGAAGTAGAACTATCAAGGTTTAAATATATTTAAAGTCCCTATAGTTTCATTAAAAAATAATTTTAGTCTTTACAATTTAAAAACAATGAATTGTACTTATAATTTTTAAAGCTATGAAAAATGTCTCTGATGTTAGTTTTTGGTTAGTCAACTCTTAATCAACGTTGATTGAGATGCTGATTTTAGTATTAAAATTGATATCAGTGCTGACTGTGTACCACTTATGATGACATGGACTACCTAAGAAATGATTTCAATTTATTCCCTTAGATCCTTGATCAAAATTTTCCTTTTGTCTTATTTTTTATATAAACTTGTCTTCTACTTCGTCTATGTCTCTAGTTTAAGAATGCATTTTTTATTTGTCAAAATCATCCCCTAAAAACTTTTCAAGTTGTTCGTTTTAGTCCTCGTTCTTCACTTTCATACTTTTTTTTCTCACGGTTTGGTCTGCTAAATCAGTCCATAATTTTACTTTTAGTCATGATATGATTTAATCTATCATTCATGCCCAAGAAAAATACAAGAAATGAATTAAAATTCAAATTTCAAAGCTTATTTTTATTCACTTAGGTCCTTTGTTAAAATTTTTCTTTTGTCCAATTTTTTATATAAACTCTTCTTCTACTTCGTCTAAATCTCTAGTTTAAGAATATATTTTTTATTTGTCAAAATATCTCCTACAAACTTTTTAGTTTATTCATTTTAGTCCATATTCTTCACTTTCATGCCTTTTTCACAAGTTTGGTCCTCCAAATCAGTCCATAATTTCATTTTTAGTCATAATATAATTAAATCTATCATTTCTACCTAAAAACAATACAATCTATCATTTATACCTAAGTGAATAAAAGATAAATTTTGAAATTTGAATTTAATTCATTTCTTGTATTATTCTTGGGTATGAATAATATATTGAATCATATCATGACTAAAAATGAATTTATGGACTGATTTGGAGGATCAAAACGTGAGAAAAAACATGAAAGTGAAGAATTGAGACTAAAGTGAACAAACTAAAAAGTTTGTAGGGAATATTTTGACAAATAAAAAAATATATTCTTAAACTAGGGACCTATACGAAATAGAAGATGAGATTATATCAAAAATTGGATAAAAGAAAAATTTTGACCAAGGACCTAAGTGAATAAAAGATAAGCATTAAAACTTGAATTTTAATTCATTTCTTATATTATTCTTGGGTATGAATGATAGATTGAACCATATCATGACTAAAAATGAAATTATAGACTGATTTGGAGGATCAAACCTTGAGAAAAAAAACATGAAAGTAAAGAACAGGACTAAAGTGAACAAATCAAAAAGTTTGTAGGGGATATTTTGACAAATAAAAAAATAAATTATTAAAATAGAGGCCTAGAAGAAATAGAAGACAAGTTTATATAAAAAAAAATTAGACAAAAGAAAAATTTTGACCAATGATCTAAGTGAATAAATGATAAGTTTTGAAACTTGAATTTTAATTCATTTCTTGTGATGTTCTTAGGTATAAATGATAGATTAAATCATATCATAACTAAAAATAAAATTATGGATTGATTTGGAGGACCAAACCGATAGAAAAAAGTATGAAAATCAAGAATAGGGACTAAAGTGAACAAAATAAAAAGTTTGTAGGAGATATTTTGACAAATAAAAATATATTTTTAAAATAGAAACTTATACAGAGTAGAAGACGAGTTATATCAAAAATTGGATAAAAAGAAAATTTTGACCAAAGACATAAATGAATAAATTGACAATTTTTTTGGGTAGTCCACATCAACATAAGTGGTACACAGTCTGTATTGACATGGATTTTAAAACTGACATTAACATCCTAATCAACATTGACTAACGATTGACTAACTAAAAATTAACTCTGGGGGACCTTTTTCATGGTTTTGAAAACTATAGGGAATAAATTAATTGTTTTCAAACTATAAGGAATAAATTTTTTTTTTAATGAAATTATAGGGACCTCAAGTATATTTAAACCAACTATCAAACACACATTGTCTATTGGGTCATTTTGACAAAAATTCTATATTATAAGTAGAGCTGTCAAAATGGGCTTAGCCGGTTAGGTTGGGCCTGTTTAACCCACTTTTAGAACGGGTCAGGTTTGTAAAATATGCCCCTTTTTTTCATCAAATTTTTTAGACCCGGCCAGTGTAATTGCGGGTTACCTGCTAACTTGCTGTACAATACAATCCACCAGATTTAAGGCGCTTGCTCTTCGTGTAAGAAGAGTAGGCTGCTTTTCTACTTGTAGCAATGGTAAAAACCGTTGCTACAAGTTGCAGCAGCATTAAACCATTGCTATAAATTTTAATTGTGAAATTTTTTTTACAAAACTTATAGCAACGATTTTTAGACCGTTGCTGAAACTTATCTACAAGTGTTGGCAACAGATTTAACTGTGGCCAACAGGAAAAACAGTCTGCTCCCCAAATCCCAACCCACCCTTAATTTTAATTACCCTACCAGTACTGCAATAGCCTCCCCGCCACCCCCTCCTTCAATCACGTACCTGGAACCCCCCTAAACAGCCGCATCCTTGATAAGTGATCAGTCTATTCATTCTCGCCATCCATTCAATCTCTTCTTCTTCCTCATCCATCTGTACTCACGCTCACGTAGCCGCAGCCACCAAGCGAAGCTCTTGTCGCTGCCTTAACCCATCCGTCCATCACCGGCGTCGCACTCGCACATCTCATTCTCAATATTTTCCTCTTGTGGTCTCACATTCATCTGTCATCGCCGCCTCAGTCCTTCACCTCACAACCGCAGCCACACACTCCCTTAGTCCTCACACTGATGACCATCTATCACTCGCCGTTTGTTTGTTACTGCCGTAAACTAAAGAAAGATGAAGAAGAAGAAGAAGAAAAAGGATTTGAAGATGAAGAAGGAAGAAGAAGGATTTGAAAATGAAGAAGAAGAGGAAGAAGAAATGAAGAAGATCAAAATGAAGATCTAAAGATGAAGATTATCAAGAAAAAAAAAGTGCCCAGATTTGATTTAATATTTGACTTTTTTTTATTTTGATATTTGTTTCAGTGTTAAAAAAATAAAACATAAAAGTAGACTAGTTCATTTATGTAAACCGTTTGAAAAGTAGGCTGACTTGGCTCGATCTACTTTTTCTTAGCCAGGCCGACAGTTTTAATTGTAAGGCAGAGAGAGAGAGTGAGTGAGTGAGTGAGTGAGTGAGTGAGTGAGTGTGTGTGTGAAGACTAAAAGTCACGCAAATTTAAAGAGATTTACATGGATATATATATATATATATATATATATATAAAAGTTAGGATTTTCAAATGGATCAATTTGACTAGTTTAGCCCAACTAATAGGAAGCATGTATTGAGCCAGACAATATATGAATCATGGGTTAGAAATATTCTCAACCTAGCAGCTCATGGAATCGGTATTGGGCAGTAATGCATAAGAGCTTCTAGTGCATGTTCGCAATTATTAGATATGATATATCTAATGGTTGGGATCTATTTTTTTATATATTTTTTTAATTTTTAAATTATATTGGCTAATAAATTTAATAATAATTAAATTAAATCTAACGAGTAATAAATTTTTAAAAAAATATATATAATAAGAGATAAAAAAAAATAAAGAACAAATCTAACACATCCATTGGTTAAAATCACACGTATGAGGCTTCTATGCAGTTGCGCATCCCATCAAGGGTCACCGACAAAATTTGGGTAGCACATGGGTAAATTTTAAGAAGTAATATATGCTCTATTAATTAGTACAAATTTTTAGCATGCAATATTATTACCAATGGTTGTGTATTACCAATTTTTAGCATGAATTTGAACAAAATGAGTTCTCGTAATTCGAGTAAGTCTGTAGACTAAGAAAACAAAGTTCACCTACTCTGAGGTTGAGTATTACCAATGGTTTTAAGCCCCCAATTGTTCACAGAGATGTCAAGTGTAGCAACATCACACAATGAAAGATTCCGTGGTAAAATTTTGGACTTTGGGCTGTCTAGGATCTTTCCTGATGCGAGTGCCACTCGTGTTTCAACTATTATTGCAGGGTGAATTTGACGCCAAATCTGCCTAGAAAGCCATAGATATAGAAATGGCTTGCGTAGAACCTGCTTGTGTTAATAGGCCAACTACGAGTCTGAGACAATGCTTGCCTATGCAGACTTGTAGGAGTACGTCCAATGGTAACTAAAATTGTGTCCATGGAAGCAATCAGCTGACAGAGTTCTCTTGCAAGGTGATAAGCTAGCAAACCATTTATACATATTTGCCATATATGAACTGGATTTTATAGAAATTTCAGCATAATCTACCCTCAAAATAGGACTTTGGAAACCCAATACAGATAACAACAAAGAGAGCATTGCTCTCCACTCCCCACATTCTATCTACAAAACTGGATGGGGGTTCCGTCAGTTATAAAAATATAAGCTAATATTTTATCATTTTTTTTTCAACATTCACATAACACAAACAACAACAAAAAAAAAGGCCCATGTAGAGTCAACTGCAAGGCTCACCACTTCTAGGATACTTCTACACAAAGGAAGGCTACTTTGACTTAGTTTTACTTTTTGAAAAACATAGAGGAAGAATGAGTGTTCCATGCAGAGTCAGAATGATCCCAGACTAGACTCCAACTGTAGCTGTGGGCAATCTCTCTTGAAATGCCCAACTTGCCCGCACTGAAAGCACGCAGCACTCACCTTGTAGCACTTCCCAATGTGGTGCTTCTTACAAGTATTACAAGGGTTTCTGACACGTCCCATTTGCACTGAACCACATTGGGCTGACTTCCCATCACTCCTTTGCTCCATCCCTAGGGAAGCATTATATTGCATTTCCCTCATTTCAATCCCACGAGCACAGTCAACAGCAGCTGCATATGATGGAGATTGACCATACTCTGACACGCTCATGCTCGGTGTTTGCCACAACCTCTCAAATTCATGAGCCCAAGCACTCCTAACAGACTCTGGTAGAAAACGAGCCATAAATGCTTCTTTGAATTTGTCCCAAGTCAACGAAGGCAAGCCTGCAGATCTCCCAACCAGCAAGAAGTCATACCATGTTGCTGCAACATCGTGCAATTGGAGTGCTGCAAACTTTACTGATATCTGGCTTGAGCAACCAAGTTCCTCAAAAATCTTCTCCATATGATTAATGAACGTTAATGCATCCTCTTGATCAGACCCTGCAAACACCGGTGGATCCAACATCAAGAAATCATGCAAAGATACATCCGAGTTCCTCTCCCCAACCTGAGCCTGCTGCACTACTTGGTTAGCTAGTGAGGTCATCATTTCAGATTGCTGATTACTTTTCACACTTTGTGCCTCGACCATCCCTACTAAAATTTCTACAGTTTCTTGCAATCTTGCCACTAAGGTCTCTAAATCATCTGCTTGTGGTTGAGGAGGCATTGCTTCTCCCTCATCAACACCTTCTCTTAGGTGTGAGGCAAAACTACCACACCTCCCTCCTTTACGACAGCCTCCAATGGATCCATTAACACCATCCACGAGAGCTTGGTTTGTTGCTGCAATATCGTGCAATTGGAGTGCTGCAAAATTTACTGATCTCTGGCTTGAGCAACCAAGAGCCTCAAAAATCCTCTCAATATGATTAATGAACATTATTGGATCCTCTTGTTCAGACCCCGTAAACACCGGCGGTTTCAACATCAAAAAATCCTGCAAAGATACATCCAAGGTCTTTTTCCCAACTTCAGCCCGCTGCACTAAGTTAGCTAGTTTGGTTATCATTTCAGATTGCTGATTAATTTTCACACTTTGTGTCTTGACCATCCCTACTAAAGATTCTACAGTTTCTTGCAATCTTGCCACTGAGGTTTCTAAATCACCTGCTTGTGGTTGAGGAGGCATTGCTTTTCCCTCATCAACACCTTCTCTTAGGGGTGAGGCAACTCTACCACGCCTCCCTCGTTTACAACAACCTCCAATGGGTCCACTGACACCATCAACCAGAGCTTGGTTTGTTGCTTGAGTGGACACCTCAAATGTCCCATCTTCAACAGATCTTCCACTGGCTCCATGAGTTGTCGGCAGCATCTTTCACTATAGCATAACAAGAACATACAAGGAGTTTAAAACTCAAGCAAAACATATAATACTCACACTTATGGATAAAACATTTCTAAAAGACAGACTCAAAGAAGAAAAGATGACCATACATCCTACCAGGTCTTCATTGATGCCTCAATTATAATTATGCCAGGTTTCATCATCATAACTGAGGTCTCACTAAAGAGCGCTTGCTCCATATGCAACAAGAAACCTAAACTTAGATGCCAACTTTGTCACACTCCAATCTTAGGCAGGTGCCCAACACAATATACGAGATAAACTTGTAACCATAAGCTTAAAGAAAACTGTACTTACATCTATAGTTCATATAAAGATCAAATCATAGAAAATATCAACTGAAATTCCATAACCATTACAGTGCCAAGTCATTTCCATAGAATGCCATTTTTTCATATATCAAATCACTCATACTTAATGTCATATACAAATTGGCTTCTATACAAATTTGGCAAAGTATTCCATGAAAATGGGACTCCCAAAATTTTCCACAACAGCACAATCCAAATAACAACAAAGAGCACTCAACTCTCCACATTCTATCTACCAGCTGGGGATATTGCCTATGACCAAAATGGAGCTAAAATTCTAAAGTTTCAACATTTACTGAACACAAGCAAGAAACAAGGCCCACGCAAAGTCCATTGAGGGGGGCTCACCACTTCTAGGATGCTTTTCTACACAGAGGGAGGTTGCTCTAACTTACTATCTGAAAAACATAAAGAAAGAATGAGTCTTCTATACACAATAACTGAAAATCGAATGGGAGGGCATGAGTGTTTATACCAAAGTAAAGAAAAAGAAAAAGCCTTATCAAGTCATATGATAAGTGTCAAAGTTTAGAATTAACAACATGATAAACATAAAAGTTAGGAATATAAAATCTATTTGGAATCAAAGTAAATGGATATGGAATAAAATGTGCATAGAAAAGTTTTGGCTTATAGATCTATTTGAAAAAAAAAAAAAAACTACTCAAAAGCACATGAAACCATTCATGAGAAATCTTCTCAATACCTTGAGGGCATCGATCGGATTCCAATTCACAAGTCCAAGAATTGTATCATACATTATATATGGAACATCCCAATTTATACAAATTATATATCTACTTTCTCGTTTTAATTCATAACCAATAACTTCCATGAGTCAAATCATTCCACAATAAGCAACAAAATGGCATCTCAACTATCCATATTCCATACCATAAATGAAAAGGGAACCTGTTCCAAAGGGACGCAAGCATAAAATAAAATTAAAAACAAAATTTAATTAAAATGACAAATTTAAAATACTGTAAGAACTGCAATTGCCGTACGACACCAATTTCCAGAACACGAGTAACAGTTGCTACACTCCAAAGAACAAGGCCTCTTCAACGGAGGGACATTCCAAGCTTCCTAAACACTAACACAACCATACGATTTAATACTTTAGTCCCAGTACTAAATCTTATCAATTCATCTTAAATTATCCTATCTTGGTAGTTCCTGCTTTACCTAATTTCTTTAAACTCCCAATCTAACATCTAAATTTCCCTAAGCTTCATAATCAATGCCTAAAGTAAGTTTATACAGATTAATTGATCGATTGAAAACTTGGGTTTAGAGATTACCGTAGAGAGCTAAAATGATCACAAGAAAGCAAATGGTTGTCTAAACAGAATAAGAGCACTTCAAGATCACACTTTCCCAAACTTGACCCAATCTTAGCTGTGAACGTCGTATTTTGTCGGGTCAATTTTAATAATTTAATTTTTAAATTTTCTATTAGTTTAGTTTTAATTTTAAATAAGCATTCAAGAAAATAAAAATACAAAAATTTCTTTTTTTTTAAATTAACTGTTTGTGGATATATTTTAATAAAAAAATCAAAAATAAAAAAATAATTTCTGTCCAAAACATTTTTGCCCTCACTCTTTTTTTTTTTTGTTAAAACTAACTTAACACCAAAGCAAAACCATATCACTCTAAGCCCAAAACCACACTTCAGCCCATAAATAATAAATGTAAAAAAAATAAAAAATAAAAAGGGATCAAATAATAATAATTAAAGAAAAAGGAAAAGAATTCAGAAGCCCACGCGCGCCCTCTTCACCTTGCCAATGCCAGCAGTATCAAACAGAACAACCCGGGATCTTCGACGGCGAATCCGGAACTGCGGCTAGATACGGGGGCCACGATCCTTTTCCCTTTCTTTCCGGTGGAGAAGCACTGCGAAGATATAAAAAAACAGAGCACGGTGAACAGTGGAGAGAACGCAAGAGCACGACGACGGGAAACAGAGGACCGAGAGCAATGCGGCACTGGAGCGGGTGAGAGTATAGCCGATGATCTCCCGAACAGAAACCGAGGAGCAAATCGAAAAAAACGAGGCAGAAAATAGAGAGATTCGAAGGAAGAAAACACTTGGTACTTGATAATTGTTTACTCAAGTGTCATCTACCACCAGACGTAAGCAAATAGAAACGTAATATACTAATATTACTCTTCAATTTTCCTATTTAAAATATATATATAAATATATATATATCAGTGTGGCATTTGCTGATTCGTAAACGTTAGCTATTTTAGTACTTGATAATTGTTTGCTTTAATTTCTATTCATGTCTTCTTTGTTTTTTTTGTCTATTTGGATTGTTTTATTTCCTTAAATAAATAAATAAATAAAATATTTTATTTTGCCAATGATCAATTGAGAGATTATTAATTTTTTTAGAATAGTGCATTACTCTTAATCCCTCTACAGAATTTTATTATTTTGTTACACAATTGTTAATCAATCCCATATGATGATAAATTTAAAAAATTAAATAATTTTAAAGGAATGCAAGCCGACTTTATTGAGGTAGATTTGATCAAATACTCATTACACGATTGTATAACAATGATTATGAGAAAAATTATTTTTTAAAAAAATATTCATTGATTTTAAAAATTTAGGCATGATACACATTACACAATTGTATACCGATAGAAAAAAGTTTTTCAAAAGGTATTTTTTTACTTTTGAAATAATTTTCAAAATTCAACAATATTTCTTTAAAATTATTTAAAAAAAAAAAACAAAGAGTATACCTCCTTATTCTAAAACATCAACACATTGCCAATTTTTTAAGTAGACTTTATCCCCCAATGCAGGATATGTAGACTTTAGATTTTGCCTATCTAAGTCTCTTCTTGTATATATCTTTACTTTTTTTTTTCTTTTTATTTTGTGTGATTTATAAGAATAATTTTAAGATGAATAATTATACACTTTCTAAATCAGGCATATAAAGTGTCTAATATTTTTTTTATACGGTTTAACTTTTGAATTTAATTTTTCTCTAAAAGTACACCGACATTTTGAAGTTTTTTTAAAAATTTTTCTTATCAACTTAAATTTTGATGGCAGATTAAGGTAAAATTTATTTTCAACTTTAAAAGTTGATTTCATATGCGTTTCATTGTCGGTCACCTACGGGTGTGACATTAGCAATAGCATTTTCCAATCTGAAATTAGAGAAGAAATTGAGCACAATCTCGCCAGAATATGGTGGTAGTAGAAGAGGGAGGTGAAGAGAAAGAAAACAAGAATGGAAGGAAAGGAACTCAACCCCAGCGTAGCAACCACCTAGCAACTATAACCCACGGTGCCCAGAACATGAATGGCGGATGTGGTCTTCGCTGTTCTGCTAACAGAAAGCGATCCCGAAGGGAAAATAAGGGAAGAAGTGAGGCGTTTTGCCGCTGAGAAGAAATGGCGAAATGGAATGTGAAGAGTAGTGCAGGAGTGAGCAGAACGAAATATTGTCTCTGGGTATTTGGTAAAAATGGGATTTCTTGAGGGCGAAAAGATAATAGAGTAAAAAGAGGGTAGAAATAGATAAAGAAAAACATTTTGACCACTTTGTAAGGTCAAGTCTGGGCACGTGAAATACCACATTAGATTTGTTGTGTATCAAAAAAGATACAAGTTCGTAGCAAAATGAGACAAGGAAAAAAATAAATCGATTAACTTTGAGAAGTTAAGAAACAAAATTCAGTCCCAAAAAACAACAACACAACACCAAAAAAATAATTAAATAAAGATTTTTCCCTCAATTTTATGATTGATTTTTGACAGCTTACAGGATTTTTCTTTCTTCCTTTCTTCTTTTTTTTTTTGGCATGTATATGTACTTATCATGTCATAGAGTATTATTGAATCAGTTCAATAATTTACATTTTAAATTCTTTCGCATTTGTGGAGTCATCTGAAAATTTTACTTTACTGTCATCTGATGAATATCTGCCTAAAACATTGCGTGCCTCTACAGAAAAAAAGTTCATCCTACCAATCCGAATAACTGGGAGTAACTTACTACCATAGTAGAACTCTCTACACTAATACTGTCAATTGAATTTGAGACGTCATAAATTGACCCCTTGGGTGTCCTCCCATGACTATCAGATCCAGAAAAAGTGCTGGAAGTACACCCATTATTAACAGACTCCCGATTCATCTCCATGGCCAAACATTGTTTCAATTTCACCACCACCTGACTCATGCTTGGCCTATTAATGGAACTTGGTGCTACACAAGCCATTGCAGTATCTGAGGCCAGGCTTGCAGAATCAATGCCAAATTCTCCTCGTAGTCTTGAATCAATAACATCACTAATCTCCCTTTCGAGACCAAGCCATTGAATTATGTGGGGTTTTTCTTCAGTTTTCGTGATAGCAGGCTGGCCTGTAATTAGCTCAAGTAGAACAACTCCAAAGCTGAAAACATCTGTTTTTTCATTCAACTTGTTTGATGCATAGTAGCTGCAAGGCAAAAGATATTGCAAACCAACCTATACCAATCAAAAGAAGAAAAAGCAAGTAAAACTGATATTCTTCTTTTCTTTTTTTTCCCTCCTATTAGGGCTTTTTCTTGGAATGAGAAAACTGCTTACTCAGGGTCCAGGTATCCTGGGGTGCCAGCAATTACTGTATACACATGGGTGTCACCTTCATCAGGGAAGATCTTCGACAACCCAAAATCAGCTATTTTACACCTCAAATTTTCATTCAGTAGAATGTTTCTTGATTTGATATCTCTGTGAACAATTGGTGGTTTACAACCATTATGCAAGTACTCCAGGCCTACAGTTTAAAACTCGAATTGTTATTTTTGTTTGACAAACAGATCAAGTGCAGAAAGAGATAGAGGAATGGAAGATGCCATTCCTTTCAGACCTTCTGCAGCATCAACTGCAATTTGGATTCTTTGTTTCCAACTTAAGAGTGTTCCGCTATCTGCATTCACCAAACCAATTTCAGCTATGTAAAGAGAAATAATTCCACAAGTTTTTGAAAGGTTCATAAAAAGCCTAAATAAATACCCGATAGATATTTGGCCAGGTCTCCATTTGGCATATACTCATAGACGAGTGGTATGTTTGGGCCTTCATGACAATACCCAAGGAGAGGAGTCAAGCATTTGTGATGAACTCTGGTAAGAAGGTTGGCCTGTGAATTAAAGCTTATTATTCCTTACAGCTCATTTCACTTGCCAAACAAAAGAAATGAGTATCTGCTTGATTTGAATATGATAACTCCGCCTCAAATTGCAGGAATCCTTGAGTTGAAGGAGAAAGCACTTTAACAGCTACCTGAGTGTTGCCTAAATGGCCGTGGTACACTGTTCCAAATCCTCCTTTGCCCACAAACTTTTCGAAGTTGTTGGTAACGCTAAGTATTTCAGCATATGTAAGTTGCTGTTTCTTTGATCCTACCTTCTTGTTGATGTTGGATATCAGCATCAGCCTCTTACTTATGTCAGAATAGAAACCTAGCTTGTCGTAACTGGAGACAGCAGTGAAAAAAAATAGGATGGCCACTTGAGAATTGAAAAGTTAAGAGTAATGTCACATACTTTTACACAAACATATTGTAAGAACATTCTATTCTCAACACCACAGTGCAGAGTTGCACTTCCGCTATTCTTTCCCTTTTGTTTCTTCTTCAGTTTTGGTATGAGAAATGAATGAGTCAAATAGGTTATTTTTTCTCTGGTCGCTTAAAGAAAAGGCACAGATTAAGCAGAGGTCAGTTTCATCACCTTGTCTCCTTTTGAAGAATATGGAGGTCACTGCCGCTACTACTATTACTACTATTATGAAAGCCCCCTCCAGATGATGCTGCCACTGGGATGACTATATTGTTCTTATGCTTCTTTTTGCCAGCACTTGGGCAACAGAGATTTTGATTTCTCTGACACCTTGCATTTAGAAATAAAAAGACAAATTATGACTTTCAATGTATAAATTACTTTAGCTCTTGGAAAAAAAAGTCAAGGCAGACAGAGTATCATCTTTGATTGAAAATGGAGAAGGATCATATAATTAATTATACATCAACTGTAGCAATCCTTTGTTTGCTCTCCTAGTGAGTTCTGCTGGTACTGCTCCCGAAAGTTCATTTCCTTCTATATTTCTGCTATAGACAAAGCCAAGTGAGTGTCAATGTCTATCTATGCATATTCTCATGAAAACTATCAAATACAGTTGACTTACAGAAACCTCAGGTACTTCAGTTGCAATAGACAATCGGGCACATCCCCGGTTAATCTGTTATTTGACAGATCCCTAGAAATGAGGAAAATATTTCAATGTGGTGTTCTTCTCAGCACTATACATAAATCATTTCAATGTGGAGATTCAGATACTTACAAATGTGTTATATATAACAAGTCAGACATCTGAGGAGCTATTTTCCCGCTTAATCCACTCCTGGATAAAGTCCTAAAATAATGGTAATTTTGCGAGGTACATTACTAGAAATGAAAATTAAAGGAGCCGGAAGCATCATATGTTTACAAATTAAAAACAGCACACTTTATGTCAAGGAACAAGGATCACAGCAACTCTCAAAGGCTTAAGTTATTACGTATGAGTCATGAATAATTTTATTATAATTTCTAAAACACCTCCTCACATAAATCACCATTTAGACAGAGGCTCTAAAACTCACAATTTAAATTTTAGAGTATACGCCTATGAATAATTCCATTATAATTTCTAACAACAGATGGCAAACTTACAAGGATCTTATTCTGTAAGTCTGAGTTCCGCTAGCTGATACATTAAATTCGCAGTCTAGACCTTCCCACCTGTATTCTCTTGGTGTACAAGGATCTCCTTGCCAGTTGCTCTTGATTTGATAATATTTTTTTATATCCTTGATAGCATCATCTGTATATCACCATCATAAACGGTTAAAGAGGAAAATGGAAAATCGTATCAATATAGCCTCTCAATTAATATTGACTATACATCTGAAATTAGCAAAACATAATTTGATGGAGTTGGATTATTTCAATTTTTTAAAATGATAGCTTTAATTTCGAAGATTGAAAAAAGAAAAAATACTTTAGGGCTCGCACACACAGGGAATTCACCCTTCAATTAAGGGATCTGTCACACACATTGTGTCTATTTCTCTCACCAAAATCCTGTGGAACACATATACATAGCAATTTGGGAGAGAAAGACACAATGTGTGTGGATCCCACACACATATTTAGAGTCCGCTATATATAACACTACGAAATTAACCTAAATCCCAATCAGATTGGCAGAAGACATACAATCATTTCAGTGAGTTTCAGACAACTTGATGATTTTGAATGTGAATATCTCGATGGCATTGAGAATGGGAGGAAAAGTCGATCCACTAGTTCTATTGATCCAGACGTCCCACCCAGGTTCAGCCCCAGATGCTTCTCCTTGTCCAAAATCATACACTTTGGCTCGTAGGTAGGCAGGTTGGTATGGTTCTGGAGGCGATCGCTGCTTCCCACCCACAAAAATGTTGAATTCTCTGATTTCATTTGCACGAAGCTTTCGGAATTCAGCGAAGTAGAGCAACGCGTACAATCTAGTGTCGTCCTCATAGATTCTGGGTCGAAGGAAGTGAAGTCTTATATTGTTACTCGCATTTGCTGGCGTCGCTGCTGTTATCAGAACTATGGAAGGAGGAAAGGTTTCGTTGCTGAATTCATCGAAAGTTTCTATTGCATGCGAGGTACTTCTGCGTTTCAAGTCATCTGAAGTATTGGGCGTCCATATTCGATCATAAGCATCATTTGGGTACCTTCAAAAAGAAAATTAAAGAAACAAGAACTATAAACAGATGACTACACATGAATGAATATATATATATATATATATATATATAACCATTGCTTTATCCGTAATGCTTCATCAATAGAGTGATTTAACCCTTGTAAATGTTACATAAACATTATATATAATTATATTATTGAAAAATTAAATAAAGTAATTTGACATTTTTATAATATAATTCTTAAGAATATATCATTTGTATGTTTAGTTTATTACGAACGTTTCAAAGAATTTATTTTTATATTTTTAGAAATTTAACATTTTCATGTTTGATGAATGTTAATATTTTTGAAAATATCTAACTTTTTTTAAAATTAGTGCCGTCAATTTTTAATATATAAAAGAATGTTGTTAAAATAGTTTTCTTTTTTTGAATATAGGGTATCCCCAAGTTTAATTTAAAATAGGTTTATTTACATTAGCTCATGATGTGCCACCAATAGAACTAGTGCAAGATGGTTTGCTTATTAGGTGAGCTCATTTTAAAAACACATATTTACTTGTATTTGCTACAAGCTAAACGAGCTGATCGTAGATTAATATTTTTTTAAAAAAATTATAATTTTTTGTTTAATTTATCATATTTTTTATATACACACATACTTTTTACTCACTTCATCATAAATATTAATAATTACAAAAAAAAATATATCTCTTTTAAATAGGTTTCAAACAGTAGTGTCAAATAAACCCTATTAGCTTATTATGAGCTGGTCATTTTAAATTGGATGGCCTAACCTCCTTCCATTTGTCAAAATGGTCCATTTTTAAAAGCTCGTTTACACTTATATAATCTTCGGGCCACTCCTTATAAAAAAATTAATTTTTTTATACTTAAGTAGCTAAATATTCATTTTTTTAAAAAAAATTTTGAGCCAACCCACATTCCAATTTTTAAAACGGGCCAAAGAAAAACAAAGTCTAAGCTTGCTTAAAAATATAAGCAAGCCCATAAGCATAAGCTTGTTTAGACAATAAAATTAGTTTCAAGAATCTTTTATTTGATGAACAAAAATAAGTCTTTTATTTCTTTCTCAACTTCAAGGAGAATATGTGTCTCATTAGTGTTTTTACATGATGACTAGTGGGAGTAAGTTTGTGATTTTAAATACTGTACTCTCAGTTTATGGGCTTGAAATTTTATGAGTATTCCTTACTCTCTGCTAATGGCACCTTGGTATATCATATTTTCCCTATTGATGTGTCATAATTAAGGAATTAATTTTTTTTAGTCCATATGTGAATTGAATAATTTCATTAGGCATGATATATATTAATTATATTTTTTTTGAATATAATTGCTGATTATTTGTATAACTGTAACCTCACCTATCGTGGGTATGGTGAAATTTTAGCTACCATTGCCTCAAGGCCAATTTTAAAACGTATATGGATCTCTTAATTTGCATACTATATGGTTTTGACCATATTTTTGAAAAAATATATCAGGTTGATCCATGTACACATCATTTGAATAATCACCATTTAAGAATGTTGTCTTAACAACTATTTGGTGAAGCTCTAGGTCAAAAGAGCCACCAAGAATTAGGAGAAATATAAATCAAATTAGATTCAATTCAATTACAATGTTCATTGAATTAATTAAAATGCTATATTATAAAACACAATTAATATAGTTGATATATTAATGATTTAAAAAATATTTTAATAATTTAGTAATGCTAATCCACATAGGATATATATATAAAATTTAACAATTCTCCCATTTGGATAACAATAGTCAATTATTAAAATATAATAATCATTAAGGCTAAAATAACAACTATAATTATAGCACATATCAAGAAACATAAGCTTTAACGATGCAGAAATAGTATCCGATAGGGAAGTAGATCATACATGTTAAAAGCTTATATTTCACATAAAGAATAATGAATATGAAAAAGCATGATTAATTAAGAGAAATATGCAATCCAAGATCAGTAAATTTCAGATCAATTATAGATGCAATATCAAAGTATATTATAATACACATGATATAGACTAATAGATCAGTGATGTGTACCTGAGGTGATTTCGCAATCCTTTTATATTACAAAAATATCAAAAGGAAACCACCAAAAAAAAATTATTTATCACAAGAAACACATATTAATGTCACTCCGATAGGGAGTGTACACTAATGGTATTTCAAAACAAATTATTTATTGTCAGCATAATTGCTATTTTTTTTTCAAGCCAAAATTATTTTGAAAAAATAAAGACATATATATATATATATATATATATATATTATTTTCAAAAATAATACCAAAGATTGGACCCGCGGTAGGCGAGCTCACAACGTCACAAAATTATTCAAATAACATCTTTAGATATCAAAATAATTTGGCAGATGTTTAGAAACAATTTACAATAAAAGAATACAATTTAAATAATCAAATAATTGTAAATTGTCTCTAAAATACACAACGGTGCTACTAGAAGAGCGTGAGAAATATTTAACATATAATAATGTCCAAAATTTATATAAAAATTTTTTGAACTGAATTTTTAGAAAGTATAATATCCAAAATAGAATTCTTGACAGATTCAGTCCCAATTCAAAAGAAAACTCAAAATTTTGATCAATACACTTTTGATCAAAATTATTCATGCATGCATATAAAATTGAGATAAACCAAATCAATGTCAATTTCACATATATAATTGACATACATTAATCATTTTCAACTAACATGTGGAGGACCCAAATCCCTTGCCCTTCCCTCTACACATCACTAGATAGGTGTGGGTCTCACATGAACAATTGAGACTCACACCAATCTAACAGTGTGCATGGGAAGAATAAAGAGAAGAGTAGAGGATCGAATTTCGTGAACTAAGCCCTAGATCCCCTGCTCTTTCCTCTCACATCGTCGAATTAGTATGGATTCCACTTGTCTATGTAAGATCTATACTTATCCAACGGTGTGTAGAGAAAAGAGCAAAGGATCAAATTCTGTGGACTAAGACCCAAATCCCCTACTCTTCTCTCTCTACTGTTCCCTCTACACACCATTGGATAATTGTGGATTTCACATGGAGAAGCACGATTAACTAATGATCTTATTTATAGTTTTTCTAGGTCTTATGTTGATGATTAAAAAAATATGAAAAATACAAGATTCACTATTTATTAATTTATTAAAAAATTCATTTTATTTTTATTTATTCATAATTTTTTTATTTTATTTAAATCATAATAGTAAAAGAATTTCTCATTTATAAAAATTAAAAACAAATATTTTCATATAAAATTGAGAATCTATATTCCACAAAAATGAAGGAATGAGCATTCGGGTAGCCATATTTCCTATCCTTTATCAAAGGAAACGTATATTATGAGACGGTACGTATTGTATATTATGAGACAGTGCGTATTAAGTATAGTTTCAAAGTTTCAAAAATCCTTTTATATGGAATAGCTAAATGATAATGGGATAAGCCAAACAAAAAAAGTAAACAAATTATACTTTAAACCGAACCTAATTCAGGTCAAACCATTTAGCTATATAAATCACCAAAGCTAAAAACATAATCAAATATAAAATGTGGTTAAATTATAATTTTGATACTTATAATTTCACTAAAATTATAAATTAGTTCCTATACTTTATTTTTATGTAAAATAGTCCATATTGTTTTTTCATCTATGTAAGTTAATTTATGCCGCCAGTATAATTAATTTTGTTATTAAAATAGTTCTATATAACAGCTGATGCATACTGTTATGAACATATCATTATACACAATCATTAATTTTTGTACAACTCAGCTGTTATCAACAAAATTCTCATTTTGCCATTAATTTTTAATTTCCTTGACCTAGCGTCTATTGAGTCTCTTAGTGACAAAATGAGAATTTTGTTGATATTGCGACAGAATTGTGTAAAAATTAATAATTGAGTATACTTATATGTTCACAAATGTATACATTAGATGTTATATAGGACTATTTTAATAGCAAAGTTAACCATGAAACTGTAGGGACTATTTTAAATGAAAGTAAAATATAGGAACTAATTTGCAATTTTGATGAAATCATAAGGAGCAAAATTATAATTTAGTCATAAAATGTCTCACCAGACTACTGCACCATCCTCCGAGCCCAAGTTTGAACCTTGACAATACCTCCGCAATGCCAAGAAATCGTCCAAGGTCGTAACCAGTAAGCACTCTCACCTCCAAAACCGACACAAATGGTGTCCCATTATTGGAATCACAAACACAAACATGGATATCCTCATTGTAAATGCGATTCATAGGACTGTAAATGATCTCCTTGGTATTCTCAAATCCCACAGAATCCCAGAACGTGGAATCCACATAGAGCTTGAATTTTGGGGGAGAGTTTCTGTGGTCGTAGTTTCCATACATGAATCTCACTCTCATCAAGTACCGTACAGTGTCGTGAGCTTGAAGAGCGTTGTTAATGGCGTAGCAGTTTCTCGTTCCTTTTGGGAAGCTTCTGAGGTACCAGAAATGTCTTTCAATGGAGTTGGTGTTGTAATCTGATGATATGCTGTGGCTTTCTCCACTATCTGTGTAGTGTTTGTCTGACACGTAAGTTAAACCAGTGGCGTTGTCGCTGTAGCTTGCTTCTTCCATGAATCCACAGTCAATGCTGGTGAAGCCTACCAAATAAATGCCAAGTATAGTTTTGTATAATTTAGATTAAAACCTGATTTTGGGCCCTCCACATGCTCTTTTTTTCAATTAGTCCCTTATAACTTTTCACTCTCAATTTGGTCCTTAAACATACAAGAGTGCGTTTAAAAGAGTTTATTTTGAATTTATATGATTTATCTTATGGCATAAGTGTTTATACACGTGTTTAGAAGAGTTTATAAAAATAGCTTATGACATGTCCATAGATTATTTTTAACTTATTTTCATAAACTCTTCAAGATAACTTATGAAAATAAGTTGATAATAGCTTATGTGAAGTTTGTCTTATAAACTTTTTAATTATAAAAATAACTTATATAATAAATTGTTATTCTATAAACAGTTAAATAAGTTATTTAAACAATTAATGAAAGATTCCCACTTACCAAGGACCAAAATAAAATTTAATTTCCTCTCCCAGAACTCATATATTGGGATTTTAGAAGCAAAGAATTTGATACCTGGTGGATTGGAGGCATGAACAACAAGTACTGTGAGAGTCAGAGATAGCTGAAGCACTGCAAGCACTGCCATTAATGCTAATATGCAGATAATTATGTCTTTGAAGATCACAAACATTTATATTTGTAATTAAATAATCATTTGGAAGCTACATTACACATTCCTGATCTTTTTATATCTTTATTTATATTTGCTTGCTTTTTCCGTCATTCTTTGACCCATCTCATCATATAAATAAATTTTAAAAGGAAATTAGGATAAAGAGCGGTCTTCAGTATGCTCTTTTATTCTTTTAATTTATTTATTTGGTTTTCTTTGATGTATGTTTTGTTTGCTTATGTTAGTCAATGAAAGTCAAATGTTACACCATTTAGTGAATTCCTTCAGTTTCTTCCCCTGCAGATTCACGTGGTAGGTGTATATATATAACAATACACACATTCATATACACACAGAAAAGCCCAAAAAGATGTGCGAAAGGAAAAACATTAATGTAAGAATGAAATGAGTGGTATCATTGAATCAGTTAGGAATGTCTCAGTCTGAAATTTAATATGTTAATTTTATATAGTTACTAAATAATCATTCGGAAGCTACATAGGACATGCCTGATCTGTTTACAGTTTACACGCGAGAGAGAGAGAGAGAGAGAGAGAGAGAGAGAGAGAGAGAGAGAGAGCGAGATCTTCACCTTCAGCATGCTTTTATTTGTTTGGTTCCCATACGCTAGCAGTGTTTTAATTTTGTTTATTTATGTTAATCAATCAAAGTCAACCCACTAGCAATGTTCATTAAGTAGTTACCTATCTTAAAAATTTATTTTTGTAAATAAAAAAATAATATAAAGAGAACTGTCCCAAACCCAATTCGGATGGACGTGGTCGGTGTAAATATACCTAAGCACATATAAATAAATATAAATAGCAAGACAAAGAAGTGCTCAAAAAGACGTATGAAATGAAAAGTTAATGTGAAGGATGGAATAAGTAGCACCATTGAGTCAAATAGGGATGTCTAGAGTTCTAACCACAATAGTTTGATATATAACAATATAGATGTTCTTAAAGAAAGGTTCCCATTTCTTTATTCTTTGCATGAGACACCCTATTGTTGACTTTTTATGTTTTTAGTGGTACTAATTTTGTTGGAACTTTTAATAGTCGAGAATATAAATAATAGACTTATGGCCGACCTTACTTTGATGCTAAACATTTTAACTCTGTTCTGTATCTCCTCTTTACTTGATAAAAAACTGTGGAAGTTTGACTCTTTGGACTCATATACTTGTGCTTTATTTTACAATTTTTTGATTTCGTACTCCATAAGTCTCTTTGCCTTTTAAAATGTCTTTTGGACAGTGAAAGTGGCTTCAAAGGTGAAGACCTTTGTTTGGACAGCGATTGTTAATAGAATTAATACTAATGATTTGTACCAGTTTAGGCAACCTTCTAAGGTTTTACCCCCTGATGTTTGTGTAGTGTGTTTGAAGAATTTAAAGACAAATAATCATTTGTTCTTATATTGTGAGGTGGTTTAGGATACTTGGAACAGACTATTTGGTCTCTTTGACGAGAGTTAGATCTTTCTAGTTTACCTTGGTACTCTCTTTCTAGCTAACTTTTTCAATTTTGGTACTAGAAAGGAGAACAAGATTTTGTGGAAAGCAGCTATGTTCGCAACTATACAATGTCTTTGGTTGGAAAGAAATGCTAGAATTTTCAAACAACAGTTTCTATCTTCTCATTTGTTGTGGGATAGAATTCACTATATTGTTACTCTTTAGGTTTCGACCAACCAGTTGTTTGAGGAGGTGTCTTTTGTAGATCTGTATAGAGATTAGAAGGCTTTGTTGTATTAGCCCTGTTTTGAGGCTTCATGGGTTAGTTACGTTTTAGTTTTGTATGTCCTAATAGGATTTCTTGTCCTCATTTTTTCCTTTTGGTTTACTTTTTCTTTTGTATCTCTCTCCTTGAGTAATAATATTTCCTTTCTTATAAAAAAAAATATTGATGTTTCATACTATTATAGTCAAGTCAACATGTTCTTTTTAAATAAATTTAAATTGTTTAAACAAGTTTTTCTCTTAAATTAAACTTATCGTTTGTTGTTGCTTATAAGATGGAGATTTCTTTTTTCTTTTTAACAAAAGTATATTTTATATCTCTAACGTTTATACTAAGTTTCAATTCTGCCCCTAAAGTTTTTTTTGTCATTTTTGTTTTACATTTTTTTTAGATATATGCTTTTTACTAATGTCATTAAATCTATTGATGAAAAATGCTAACTGTGCAGTTCACATGACACATCTCAGATGACATCATCTACCACATGGACTTAAACATGAAATTCCAAAAATACTATTATGTCACGTCCCAAAATTTGAGCACGTGACCGGCACGGAAAGTGAATTTCATTTCACCTCCGTAAGCCTATCTTTCTCTTAAAAATCATACAATTCTTTTTCATGCAACCAAAACGAGTTCTCTATACATACTACAATTACTCACATTACATCACTGAATAAACCTACCCGATTACAGAGATTTCTAGATTTATACAACTTAGAATAAAACTTAACTATTATACCTTTATCCTGAACAAATGAAAAGGTAATTATGGACTAAGGATCCATAATTCCTTGTTCTGATATTTACCTTCAGCTGTCAACTCTGAAAAAAAATATCAATAAGAGGGGTATGAGCAAACCACGTGCCCAGTGAGTAGATAACACAATACTATGACAAAATAAAAATCATGCATCATAATGATAACATGCAGCAATCATACGTAGATCGATCATCATATGATATAATATTATTCATAATACTTCACAACAATATCCAAGTGAATCAAATGCATTTCAACAAAATTCAAAATTCACAACAGCAATCGATGAAATCAATTTCACAAACAATTCCCGTACCAACTGGGTCGTCCAGAATACCTCTGGATCGTTGCCCGCGGCCCCCGCCGCATCCACCCTTATCGCTCCATTTATATTCTCCACCCTTATAACTTCACATAGATTTTTCCATGGGGTGCACCACCATGCCTTTCCTTTCCAGTCAAACACAATCACAATCACATATAAAAACATCCTCAATCATAATCTTGAGCCACATACACAACTCAGTCATTTACAATTCAAGCCACAACATAATCAATGTGGTTCCAGCAACATAGCATGTATATAACATAACCCATAATATAGAACAATTATTCAACTCGGTTCACATGCCATTCACAATCCATCATATAACCTCCATTCATGGGAAAATAAGAAAATATAATTATATACATTACCAGACACGTTCCACATTTGTTTATGCCTCATCGTTCCACATCATCCTCTTCAAACTTGGATATTCAACATATTTCCACTATGATGCAAAAAGTCAATAATAGATATTTAATCATAGCAAGTATTAACCCACTCACCTGGATTTCACGCTCTCGGCACTTCCACCTTGCACCTTGACCATTCCTATTGTAACCAGATAAAAACCATCAGGGTTACGAAATAGAGAAATTCTTTACCACTACTCCCAACCTTCATCCACTTCTCAAATCATAACTCCTAACTGGTAATGAATATCCAGATGAAACTTATACCATTGGAAACTAGACTCAAAGAGCTTTTCAACGATATTTTTAAAAAAAACTGATGCTACAGTAACGGTCAACGGTCAACGCAGCTACAGTAACGTTGACCGAGTCAACGCTACAGTAACGTTGACCGAGTCAACGCTACAGTAACGAGAAAATCTGGAAAAATTTTCTCGGTGAACAGTAATTCTGGGGAAAATTTTCGATGTTCTTCGTGTTCTTCATCCAAAAATCCAAAAATCATATCTAAAACAACATTTCTTTTGATTTCTTCCATGGGTTTTCATCCTTAATGTCTAAGGAGTGTTTTAACACCAAAACCCCCAATTTCTACCAACAATCCAAGCTCAAATCTCAAATTTTCATCAAGAACACTAACTTTTTCAAATATCCAAATTCTACGAATTTCTCCTAGTTTTCTCCAAATTTCTTGTTCTAATAACATCATAAACCACCTAGGAATGTTTTAGATTAACATCCACACTTAAATTCATCCATTAAAATATTCTACAAAAATTTTGCAAAAATAATAACCAAAGATTTGATCTTGTAATAAGAGGAAGAAGAAGAAGAACATCAACTTACCAATCATCCTAACTTTCATAGCTTCCTTCCCAAAGCAAAAATTGCATGAATGATTGATGAAGAAATTCCTTTGCAAGCATAATCGAGAGAGAGAGAAAGCGAAGCTACGGGAGGGAGAATGAGAAAAAGAAAAGAATAAGGAGAAGTGTATACGCGTGGGCCCCACCAATTTCTTTTTCGATAAAATCGCTCATAGCCACCTTAGCTTATAAGATTTATTCACTTTAATCCCTCTCGATGTCTCAAACTCCACTTTAACCTCGAATCCATCATCTTTTCGGTACCGGACTCATAATTCATTCCCATAAGCTCTATTTTTCTTCTCGGGTTCCTACTTGGTCATTTCTCAAAAGTCCTCTATACTTTCTTTTCTTTTCACTTTAGTCCTTGAGAATTTGTAAAAATTTCCTAAATTAAAAATAAAAATTTCTATTCCCACATTTTCTTCACTAATTCAAAAAGAAAATTTTCCACATAATTAAATTTTTCACTAAACTTCAAATCAGACTTTAAATATTCATAAAAATTCTTGGGATATTACATATTACCTCTAACTCTTAATCCTCGTCATCCCTCTCTCGTCTTTATGTCTCTTTTCTCTCGTCTCTCATCTCTCAATCTCTATTTGTCTCTCTTTCTCTCTCTCTCTCTCTCACATATTTCTCTCTCTAAATGGAGAGAGAGAGGGATGAACAAAGATTGAGAGAGAGAGAGAGGGACGAATAGAGACATAGAGACGGACAGAGACGAGAGGGATACAGAGATGGAGATGGGGAGAGAGATAGAGAGAGAGAGAGGGATTGAGATGAGAAATGAGAGGAGAAATACACAAAAATGAGAGAGAGATAAGAGAAGGATAGAGACACTAAAACAAGAGAGATTGAGAGTGAGAGATAAGGGGATTTTGGAATTTCAAGTATGAGTCCACGTGACATATGACATGTCACTTGAGATATGTCATGTGGACTACTTAATTAACATTTTTCGTCAGTAGATTTAACGACGTTGAAAAAAAAAGAATATATCAAAAAAAAATTGAAGACATAAATGATGTAAAAAAAATTTTAGGGACAAAATTGAAATTTTATGTAAACGAGAGACATATAATGTACTTTGGCTTTTTTTTCTTCTCTCTCTCTCTCTCTCTTCCAAGTAAATGACAACATAAAAATTTGAATTCAAAATTTTTGTTAACTTCCTACATTCTTCACTGGTAAATCACACTACACTTGTCACTATGTGGTGGTATGATGTTAAAGAGTAATCGCACTACACTATAACAAATTTCTCCAATTATTTGTATTATTTTACAAGACTTTTAAAGACTTCAAACTCTTTATGACCAAAAATTGTTGGGCTAAAAAAGGATTTATCAATTACCATTCTTGAAAATTTGAATGTAAAATATAGAGATTACTCTGCTTTTGTTCGAGTTAGCAGTATCAAATTGGCCAAGTTGGATCATTTAAGCTAGCTTGTCATGGGCAACCATTTTACTCTACCTATTCAACAAGCAACTTTTGAATGTCCAAAATTTTCTCATGTCCCTTTTGCATATATAGGCTAGCTCGCAAGTAATTCTTTTTTGGAAAAAAAATATTTTTTATATTTAAATAACTAAATATTAAAATTTTTTAACAAAAATTTTTAATAATATTTATTAAAGCATAATTTATATATATAAAATATTACTTCTTTAATGATTGTTAAATTATCAATAATTTTGATTTTTTATATTTTATTTTTAAATTAACTATATTATATCTAAATTTAAAATTTTTATATTGATTTTAAAAAATTACAAAAATTTTCATACCTAAATTTGTTACATTTATTAAATATAATATTATAAAATATGAAATTTAATAAAGTAAAATTTTGTATATAAGATAAATCAAAATTTAGAAAAAAAATACAAAAGATAAAAAATACAAACAGACTTGTCTAATAGTTAGACAAGTCAGCCCATTTAAATATATTTTTAAACAGGTCTAAATATAAAATTCAAGCCTGTTAATAAATTAGTGGTTAAAGGCAGGCCCACAAACCCCAGATCACTGTGCTAGTTGGAGTTCACCTTTAATAATCAGATAAAAGGTAAACCAAAAGATACATATATGTATGTGTGTGTGTGTGTGTGTGTGTGTGTGTGTATGTGTGTGTGTGAGAGAGAGAGAACACACTTTTTGAAGTGTAGATCTTATAAATAAATGTATACACCAACCCAACAAGTGAAGCATATGTCAAATACTATGATTTGTTTTTTTTTTTTTTTCTGATACTTCTGTTGAAAAGAGTCCACCGTTACGCGGTTACTGTATTGTAATAATAGGCATCACATTCTCATTAGAATGACTAATCTTGTGTTCCTAAATCAAGTACTGGTGAACCCAAAATTGCACAACTGAAAGGTTCACAGTTCACACCTTCATTATCTGCAGATTGAGTCTGCTATGGCAGAAGATCTAGGGTTCTTTGCAGTGCTTCAACTTTCCTTCACCCTGATAATTCTTGTTCATGCCCAGAACCAAAAAGGTTCAGTACTCAAATCTCTGATTCTGCTTAATAGTTAATACAATTTTCTGTTCTTGTTCATATCCATAAACTTGAGCTCTTCTTTTCTTCTCTTCATAGACTTCATTAGCATTGACTGTGGACTAGTGGATACACCAAGCTACACAGATGATAAAACTAGCATCGTGTACCAGTCTGATGATAGCTTCATAGACACTAGTTTAGGCCACAACATATCATCAGAATATAAGACCGTGTATCTTGAAAAGCAGTTTTGGAATGTTAGAAGCTTCCCTAAGGGAAACAGGAACTGCTATTCCTTTAATACTTCTTTCTCAAGCAACACCATTGGGATGACATATTTAATCAGAGCGAGGTTCATGTATGGGAACTACGATGGTGAAAACTTTGTCCCGACATTTGATATTTATCTTGGGACAATGTGGTGGGATTCTGTAGAGTTTGAGAATGCATCCAGTGTAGTAACCAAGGAAGTGATATACAATGTTAAGTCAGATCATATATATGTTTGCCTTTGCAACACCAACAAGTGTACTCCATTCATATCAGTTTTAGAGCTCAGAGTTCTTCATCATAGTCCCTATGGAGAGACACATGATCACTTTGCAAGGCTTAATATAGGATCACAGGATGGTCAAATAGTCAGGTCAGACATCTCAATCCCTCACAGCTTTAACTATGTTTACTTTAGCACATCTCACAGAGGAAATTCTGCATTTTATTTCTTCTTTAAGATACCCTAATGATGCTTATGATCGAATATGGACACTTTATAACTCAATTGACTGGAAAACAGTAAGCACCCCACACACCGTAGATGTGAAATCATATGATGAAATCCTCCCATCTCGCATCATGAGAACTGCAGCAACTCCAGCAAATGGTGGTGATAGTATTCACTTAAGGCCCAGGTACTTTGCCTCTACATATATGGTGTACCTGCATTTTGCAGAAGTTGAGGAGCCCAACCCAAGTCGAGTTAGAGAATTTGACGTATTTATCAATGGTGTTCAACTTGCTCCAACACAACCTAAGTACCTAGTGTTAAAGGCTCTTCCACAAGAAAACCAGATAAATGCTGATGAAACTTTGGAAATTTGGATCAACAGAACAAATTCAGCATCTCTTCCACCCATTCTCAATGCCATTGAGATATACCTTTCTACTATCAACTTGAAAAAGACCCAATAGTATGTATGTGCTTAATTTGACACACCAAGGCCATCTACTCTCTATATATAAATCCTAATATGCACTTTTTTCCCTTTCAAGGTTTCTTCAACTATTCTGACATGCGTGCATGTGTGTGGCAATAGATAATGCTATCATGAAGATCAAGTCATATTACAAAATCAAGAGAAACTGGCATGGGGATCCTTGTATCCCAAAGGCTTACATGTGGGAAGGTCTTAACTGCAGCACCATTGATGGATTCAATATCCCTAAAATCACTTCTTTGTAAGTGCACTTAAGTAGATGAAAGTATGCTTCATTAATTCTGTATGCAGTGTTCCTTTTGGGAAATTTCATCTGGAGTAATATACAAAAAGTCTCGATAATAGGAACCTATCATCAAGCGGATTGACGGGAAAAATAACTGAGGACATATCAAAATTGAAATGGATAGAAACTTTGTAAGTATCCTAATCTTTCATGGATAACAAAATGGTCCCTGATCCTAAAGTTGAGAAGAAATAGTGTCTTCACATTTCAGGGATTTGTCACATAACAATTTAACAGGGGAGGTGCCTGCTTTTCTTTCCCAACTGAGCTCCTTGAGAGTTCTGTAAGTCAACTATTTTGATTTTGAGTTTGAACTCAAAGCTTTCCCATGAGAATATGTATAAAGGCTAACACTTATTTTACATTGCAGAAATCTAGAAGGAAATAATCTGTCAGGAACAATTCCACAGCAATCAGAGAAAGGATTGCATTTCAGGTATGCACTGCTTCAAGCATTGTTTTACTTTCTTCCTATTACGAATGCATTTCCCATGAGCTATGAAATTTTACATACCTCTCTGGTTAATTGATTCTTTCTGTAAATGAAAGATGTGAAGGAAATCCAAATCTGAGGTGTCCAGGCTCTGGTAACAAGATAAGACGACATAACAAGGTGGCTATTCCGTTATTAGCATCACTAGATGGGGCATTCATGTTGTTTGCAGCAATCACTTTCTGGATGTTCAAAAGAAAACGATCACATAAAGGTAAAGCAACTAACATGCACCATTCTATTAAAAAGTTAATGGTCTGTTTGGTTTATGAAAACATTTCTTGTTTTCATTTTCAGTCTTCATTTTCTGAAATTCATTTCTTAAAACACTGAAAACATCTTTTTGGTGTTTTCAGATTTAGGCATATTTTAAGAAATATTTTCAAGAAAACATTTTCAGTTAATTCAACCAAACGCATTTTCAAGTCCATTTTCCGTTTTAAGTAAAAATGAAAACAGGAAATGCCTAAACCAAACAGGCTCTAAGATTTTCAAAAATATTTCCTGGTAGATATTTTTTTAAAAAAAAAAGGTTACATTATATTACCCTGATTACCCCTATAGTTTGACTAAGTTACACATGATACTTCTCTTATTTCAAAAATATCATTGGTCCTCTGACATTTGATGTGTGTTACAAAAATTTCCTGAGCAATTTACTTTCCGTAAAAATGCTAACTTTATGCACAAAATGCATTCTTTTCAAAAACAAAGTTATGTAGCTATCATTACCGTCATATTAGGAATAAAATTATATTCTTATGTGGAAAAATAAAAGTTGTAACAAAATTCAATATAACTGAACTTATCAATATAGGGGCTATTGCTAAGCTTTAAAAGAGTTTGTTGAAGCTTCAACACGAAATTGTAATTTTATTCATGATGGTATGGATAAACTAGTAGCTAATTTCATTTTTGAAGAGAATGCATTCAATCAATAACATGGGAGGTTTTTGCAATAAATATCAAGCATTAACGGACGGGATGATGCTTTTGAAAAGAAGAAAGTGTCATGTCAAGTGTATATTAATTAGTTAAACCTCAAATGAGATAAGTGTACTTAACACAAAATGTAGTAACGCCCTTCTAACTCTCAAAAGTTGATTATTTATTTCTGAGGCCAATCTGGTTCTCGTCACAGATATCACAAGCTTTATGATGCCAAGTTTTGAGTTCCCACTTAATAAGGGGATGAACTTAAATAAGCAACAATTCACCTCAGCATCACCAACAATTTTGGAAGGGTTTTGGGGAAAGGAGGGTTTGGAACTATATACCATGGCTTTATAGGTACCACTCAAGTAGCTGTTAAGATGCTCTCTCCTTCGGTTCAAGGTTATCTACAATTTCAAGCTGAGGTACTCTGTAGTTTCCTTCAAATATTTATCACTGTCATTTAGATACTTGCTAATGATATTTGATATATGTTAATTTCTGGCTGAGGTACTCAATTATGAATTTTGTATATACACAGGCAGAGCTTCTTACTAGAGTTCACCGTAAGAGCTAGACATCATTGATTGGGTACTGTGAAGAGGGCACCAATGTGGCTCTCATCTATGAGTATATGGCAAATGGAGACTTATCTAAGCATCTATCAGGTAGTTAATCCTACTCTTTCAACTTTTACAGTTACTTAGTGATAGAGCCCACAAATATGAAACTGAATAATACTCCACCTTAGACAAGCCTATATAGAATGATTACAAGCTAAAACACCAAGCAAAATAACAGGAAAACAGTAATACAACAAGCTCAACAATACAGGGAAAATAAAATATGCAGAAAGAACAAAGATGACAAAGTGTTGCTAGACTTTCGGGAGGCTAACACTCCCCCAAGCCCATTCCATATTCTTTTTCATGCATATTCTACTCTCAAGCCCTCCTATTTATGCTCAAAATCCTCTAACCGATTTCCACTATTCCTTTTCTTCCAATATTCCACATGTCCCTTTCTCTAGATCTTTTTCTTAATATGCCTTGCTGTAAGGATTAGTATCACCTCCTGTCTCTTTCTCTTGCTTATATGTTATACTGGGGTTCCATCACTTTGCATATCAAATCAAGTATTCATTCCCTATGTGTGAAGCCTCCAACTCAAACTTCACTAATATACACATATATGTAGAGTTTTAGTGACAGTCTGTTATTTCACTCATTTTCTTATTGAGCTCTGTTGGGTTTTGGGAATTTGTTGTTTTCTTCCATCCAAAAAAGGTGTTGCCATGAAATGAGGGTGTGGCCTAGTGAATGCTCTTCTCTCTCCTTATTAAGCCAAAATCATCAAAACATCATCGGTTTTTTCTTTCATTGATTTAGGATTCAGGAATTCATTGCTGAACTTCTCTTGTAAATGCAGCTAAAAGTGGAAAACTCTTGGGGTGGAAACAAAGGCTTCAAATTGCAGTGGATGCTGCAGAAGGTGAGGAAGGAGATAAATTTTCATTTTGATATCTCTTTTCAGGTTTGGTAATTCTGTTTATTGCACAATGAGTAAGTTGAATTTCGAAACTACAGGATTGGAGTACTTGCACAATGGTTGTAAGCCACCAATTGTTCACAGAGATATTAAACCTCAAAACATCTTACTAAACGAAAACATGAGAAGCAAGCTTGGTAATTTTGGATTGTCAAGGATCTTCTCTGATGAAGCTGACGCCCATGTTTCCACTATCATTGCTGGCACCTTCGGATACCTTGACCCTGAGTAAGAAAACTGAACTTTTAGTTCTTATTTTTCAGCTCAATCCCATAAAAAAAAAATGAGAGCTCTAAGTTTTCATTTTCATGGATTGATTTGAAACATTATATTTTTTTTTCCTTAGGTACTTCATGTCAAGCAAGCTGAATGAAAAAAATGATGTTTATAGTTTTGGGGTAGTTCTGCTTGAGATAATTGTAGGCCAACCAGCCATAGCCAAGACTGAAGAGAGAACTCACATAATTCGAAGCCTTGCTTCAATGCCGTCCGGAGGGGAGATTCAGGATATTGTGGATCCAAGACTAAAGAGAGAATTTGACACAGATTCTGCAAGGAAGTTCTTGGATATGGCAATGGCTTGTGTGGCACCAACTGTAATGGAAAGGCCAACCATGAGTCAATTAGTTATAGAATTGAAACAATGTTTGGGAATGGTTATGACTCAGACGTCTAATGTTCATGGCACAACACCATATTGCTTGATTGATGTTTCCTTTGACATGATTAGCGAAGAGAATTCTTTAGCAAGATAGCAATTTTGTAAATGTGTAAGAAAAGAATAGAATTTTGTATATGAAGAATCCTTTTTCTTCGTCTCCTTCTAACACAGTAAATGTTTCACTGTAACCATTTGTTTTACCATCGTTATACAGATAATTTAAGCCAAAGGTTTAAAATTTGAAGTTACTTTTGTTTGATAAGAAGAAAATCATATACAGAAGGAGAGAGACATGGAAGAAGGGTTTAAAATTCAAGCTTGTGGTAGCTGCAATATAATCATAATGCCTTCAGAAGTTAGTAATCTAATTTTGAGACTTAAAAGAATATAATAATTTTATAATACATTCTTAAAAAAATATATATGCTCAACAGAAGGGTACAGGTTAGTTACATTACCTGGATGTCTTCTTTTGAATATCTAGAAAGTGATTGCTTCAAACAGTATGAGAATCCAACCAAGTGATTGTATTATTACTAATGGAATGATTAGAATGACCACCTTCTTATCTCTTGCTTGTTAGTAATTTTTCCTATTTTGTGGACTCATATATTTAAATAAATTGTACGTAGGTTGCTATCAAATAAAGGAAAAACCCAAATTATGTGATCTTAATAAATTTTACTATCTTGGGCTGAAGTATCATGAATTTGGGGTCTCTCCAATATTCCAAAAGTATTAGACTTTTTAATATTTTCACTTGGGCCGTCGGATTGAAGCCATAGATGACACAAATTGTGCAAAAGTTTTTTGTATTAGAGAGTCCCAATAAATAGTTTATCCATCTAAGTCTTTGTCTAAGATTTTTCCTTTTATCTTTTGCTTGATTTAAGATTATATTTAACTTCATCTAAATTCCTCGTTTTAGAATATATTTTGTTTTGAATTCAAATCGACCATGTAGATTTTTGAGTTTATTCAGTTTACTTTCATATCTCCAATACAAAAACCTTCTTATGCGATCTAAGTCGTTCGTAGCTTCAATCGGACGGCCTAAGTGAAAATATGAGACTGTTCATTACTTTTGAGGTATTAAAAAGGATCTCAATCCAAATATCATATATGTTTTATAGTTTGGGCCTTTTTAGAAGCCCATATTAATTTTCCAATGATTGCAGATGTGCCAATGTTAATGGGCTAACCTCAATTGCATAAGGGGTTGAGGTTCTTCAAAGGAGGCTAGGTTAGGGTTATCGTCGCAGTACATATCGAAGGAGAGAGACATAGAAAAAGGGTTTAAAATTCAAGCTTGTGGCAGCTGCAATATAATCACAATGCTTTCAGAACAATATAATCACAATGCTTTCAGAAGTTAGTAATCTAATTTTGAGACTTAAAAGAATATAATAATTTCATAATACATTCTTGAAAGAAAAAAAAATGCTCAACAAAAGGGCACAAGTTAGATTACATTACCTGAATGTCTTAAAATGAGTATCTAGAAAGTGATTGCTTCAAACAGTATGAAAGTCCCACCAAGTGATTGTATTATTACTAATGGAATGATTCAAATGACCACCTTATCTCTTGCAAGTTAGTAATTTTTTTCTATTTTGTGGACTCACATATTTAAATAAATTGTACGTAGGTTGCTATTAAATAAAGGAAAAACCCTAATTATGTGATCTAAATAAAGTTTATTATATTCGGCTGAAATATCATATAGGTTTTATAGTTTAGGCCTTTTTATGTAGAAGCCCATATCTTATTGCTGATGTGCCAATGTCAGTGGGTTAACCTTAATTGTATAAGGGGTTGAGGTTTTTTAAAGGAGGCCAGGTTAGGGTTATCAGTTATCGCTGTCGTGGAACTCCAGCCTTGAGACAAAAGCTCTACTAAGGTTATCGCGGTAGTTGGTGAGGGCTCACTCATCTTCTCCCTCACTTTCTTCTTCTTCTCACCTTTTTGTTTTGTGCAGTTTTGGATCATTTGATTTAGTTCAAGTGAAATTTGATTCTAAGGAAGTCATAAATCTAAGAGTTATAGTAGTCTAAGAGTCTTATAAACATCGATGATCGAAGATGTTTAAGTGGCTTTGCCGCCGGTTGAGAAGAAAGTGGATGGTGGCTGAGGCATACGGTGGATCACTGGATGTCATTGTTAGAAGACTAACTCTGATATAAAGTTTAAAGGTGTATTGCTTCTATTTAGACATGTTATGATTTGTGGTTTAGGAGTGTGTTACCTCTATTTTTGTCTTTAGGTGTTGTTGTATAAATTTTGGTACTATTTTTAAGGTGTGTTACCCTAAATCATGTATCATCTTATCCCATAAGTTTAAGCTTATAATGTATTAGTTGATCTTTAAGTCCTGAAAAATTTTATGTAACCGTAGCTTGGTATCATTTTAATGGAAATGTTTTCTATTTTGTTCGAAAAAGAAAAGAAAGCTAGGTTGACATACTTTCATTCTCACATTCCTTTTAAGTTGAGAGCTATCTCTAAACCGTTATTCATCTTTCGAAAGAACCCTACTCTTATAAACCATGAGCAAGGCATTGTTTACTAATCTTTTGGATTGTGTAAATTGTTGGCTAAATGATAAGTTTGACTCTTCGAATTTCTAAAGTTGAAAAAGTTGAGCTTGTTAGAACATCTTGTTTATTTCTTCATTCACATATGGATTTGACAAAGGCCAGCCTTCTTGCCAGAGTTCATCACAAATGCTTGACTCCTCTCCTTACCAGAGTTTATTTCTGAACCTTTCAAAAACTTTTGGAATTATTTCTCTTGACATCATTGAAATTTGTTTGGTGAATGCAGATAGTGAAAAACTCTCGAGTGGTAAACAAAGAATCCAAATTGTAGGTGATGCTACAGAAGGTCTGAAAGGAATCACATCTTCCTTTTCTCCGGTCTCTTTCTGCATTTCATCTGTTTATCAAAGAGTTTTAAACTATAGGCCTAGAGTACTTGCTTATAGATTGTAAACTACCAACTGTTAAGAGATATTAAATCTAGAAACATTATACTGAATGAAAATTCAAGACTATAAGGAGAATTTGACACTAATTCTGCAAGCCTAGCCTTAGATACTGCAATGGCTTGTGTGGCACCAAGTTCCACTAATAGGTAAAGCATGAGTCAGGTGGTGGTGGAATTGAAACAATGTTTGGCCACGGAGATGACTTGAGAATCTGATAGTAATCAATGCACACCAATGGTAGTTTTTAAAGAGTTCTTAAATTTAAAAATTGATTCTTATTCTGGTTTATTATTGGAGTTTGCCACGTTAACTGTCACGTATAAAAAAGGTTTTTATATAAGAACTGTTTCTAATACAAAAATAATAATAAAATAATTAAAAAGTAAATTTTCAATTAAATGTATTAAATAATTATATTCCCCATTAAAGTAGTAGAAAGTTGTTTGTGAGACCCAGTGGCGGAGCCACGTATGCTTGAGGGGGTGCAGCTGGATTTTACATAACCATATGTAAAAAAAACAAATATCATTTTGCCCCCGTCTTGGTTTTTTTTTGAACCCCCTTAGTATTTTTTTGAACCCCTTCAGTGACTTAGTCCCTCTCTACTGCTCACAATCATGAGACCCCCACTGCTCAGAGTCACAAAATTTTTTTTGATCATAGTTAATTTCTCATTCCATTATTAGGGACTTCTTTGTAAAAGTTTGAAATTTGGTGTTTTTGTGCATAGGTCTAATTTTATTAAATTGGTTAATTGATTATGTAATTAGGATCGTGAGTAACATTTGTGAAGTCAATTTTATGAAATTTTTTTTATGATGGTTAATTTTTCATTCCATTGTTAGGGACCTCTTTGTAAAAGTTTGAAATTTGACATTTTTGTACATAGGTCTAATTTTATCAAATTGGTTAATTGATTATATAATTAGGATCATGAGTAATATATTTGTGAAGTCAATTTCATAAAAAATTTTCTTAATGATGATTAATTTCTCATTTGATTGTGAGGGACCTTTTTGTAAAAGCTTGAAATTTGAAGTTTTTGTGCATAAGTATAATTCTATCAAATTGGTTAATTGATTATGTAATTAGAATCATGAGTAACATATTTGTAAAGTCAATTTTATGAAATTTTTTCTTGATGATGGTTAATTTCTCATTTGATTGTTAGGAACGTCTTTGTAAAAGTTTGAAATTTGAAATGTTTGTACATAGGTCTAATTCCATCAAATTGGTTGATTGGTTATACAATTAGGATCATGAGTAACATATTTATGAAGTGAATTTTATGAAATTTTTTCTTGATAATAGTTAATTAATCATTCCATTGTTAGGGACCTCTTTGTAAAAGTTTAAAATTTGGAGGTTTTGTATATAGGTCTAAATTTATCAAATTGGTTGATTGATTATGCAATTAATATTTAGAAGAAAATTTTTTTTTTGTAATGGAAATATTTTTTAAGAAGAAATTACCATTAGATCTAAAAAAGTGAATGAAAATTTTGCCCCCCTAATCGAAATGTAATACCCGTTAATTTCGGAATATAATTCGCTTGAGAGTATTTTAGAATTTTACAACGTTACTTTAGTTATTTATTTTGGTCATTTTTAATTTTCATATTTAATTGTTCTCTTTGAATATTATTTATGAAAATTGAGTTAAATGACTGGACTGAATATTTGCACCATGTGGGATATATTCTAAGAATGGTGAAATTCATGGAAAAGTGGTTTAAGAATGGTCAATTAGTCCATTTATTGTAAATTGACTGGATGGGTTTGGATGTTGGGTTATGGATACCCATGGGTTATTCAATAACCCATTAGAAATATTTAATATAAAGTTTCAATAGTACCCCCTCATTTCTCACGCATCGAAGCAAAGGCTGAAGTGAATAGTAAATTCGCTTTCTCTCGTTTCTTCATCCTCTTCTCAAATCCTTTCCTTGATCTTCAGAATTTCGATTATTTGTTCGGTTCAAAAGCTTTGTAAGGATCAAAGGTAAGCTTTAATCTCATTATTTTCCTTAAATTTCAGTTTATATAGAAGATTAGAGGAGGTTTTGTTCTTGAAGATTTTGATGATAATTCATGAATCTTAGTTGTTTTAGAGGTTATATTTGAGTTAGGATTGAGTTATAATCGGTTAAAAGAGTTGAAATTCTGGTTTTGAATCAAGAAAGGAAAGGATGAAATTTTCTGCAAACTCTTCTGCAAACTCGAATTTACTGTAGCGACAAGAAAATTTCAGAAAATTTTTCGAGTTACTGTAGCAGTTACTGTAGTGTCGGCAGTCAACGGTACTGTAGCAGTCAAACGTTACTGTAGCAAACCGTCACTGTAGCAAACCGTCACTGTAGCAAACCGTACTGTAGCGAATCGTTACTGTAGAAATCAGAAAATTTTGCATATTTTCGTGATTTTGTTTCCTTTCTTATGTTTCCTTGTAATATATTTTACTAGGAAATTTTCCTACACAAATTCTAGTGTGGAACAAGGTAAACTTGGACAAACATCAAGGTAAGTGAATAACCTTGCTAAGCTAATTTGATATTACTAGTCAAAGTACAATATAAGTCTCAATTACAATATTATTGGATATTAATCAATCAATTTTTCATATGACAGTATATGATGATTGATATATTTTTTTACAGAAATTCAAAGGAATAAGAGTATGTAGAAATTATTTTATTTTATGCCAATTGCACTATGTGATAAATTCTCACTATCTTATTAATGAGTAAAGATCTACGGGATCTAATACATGAGTTTGAAAGGGTTAAAGTCCCATACTACTCAGTGCATAACGATGAAAAACTATACACGAGTTTGAAAGGGTTAGAGTCTCATACTACTCGGTGTATATCTATGAAATCTATACACGAGTTTGAAAGGGTTAGAGTCCCATACTACTCGGTGTATATCTATGAGATCTTATTTACGAGTTTGAAAGGGTTAGAGTCCCATACTACTCGGTGTATATCTATGAAATCTTATTCACGAGTTTGAAAGGGTTAGAGTCTCATACTACTCGATGTATAAGACAATTAATTATATGAGTAAATGTGGTATTTGTACTTTTGATATTTTATATAGTACAGTTATTTACTTACTGAGTTTTTAAATAAACTCACACTCCCTATGATTATCTTTTCAGATACAGAAAACAAGAAAGAAGAGTATCTGTTTGAAGAATAGAAGTCCCTTGGAATTATTTTCTCTTTCTGTCTGGTGGGATACCAATACTTATTAATGTGGATACTAGAAACGCTCTGTACTTTCTATAGGTCTCCTAAGCTTGCGATGAGATAAAAACATCAGATTATGTATGTCTATATTTGCTTATCAGATGAATATAATTCTGTCGTGTGGAATGAATGATTAAGGTTGAATGTAAAACCTTACAGAATATATGTAAATAACGTATGTTTGAGAATTTTATCAAATGAGTAGTATCTTTCACATGTTTAATTTTTGGAATGTGACACGAAAGGTCTTGGATACGCTACTGGTGAGACCTATTTGTGAGTTTTTAAGGGATTTACTTTTGCAGAATCTAATAGTTGTTGGAGTACACACCCAATAAGTGCGTGTTTGGCTTGGTGTTTATAGGCGAGGAACGTGCGTTTGAATGAAATAAATCGATTCCCTCTCAAAATTCAAATGTTTAGTTCAATAGTTGCTAATTTACACAGAATCGATTATCCAACAAAATCATAGTTATCTTCAAAGTTCCAAATACAAGCTTCTGATAATCAATTCTCATTCAATGTATTTTTGTAATTTTTTCCTCCCTCTGCCATCTCTTTCTTTTGAAGTTTAAAGCTTGGAATCGCTGTCGCAATTAAACCCATATAGCTAGGGCTCGACCGAAGCAAAGGAAGAAGAAGAATAAGAAAAATTATGAACTTACCTGAGCTAGTCTGACGAGAGGTTGGTCACCGGCAACCCAAATCAAGGCTAAAATTTCATGGATTGGAGAAGTTCATGGACGTGTGTGCGTGAAGGAGTGATATGACAAACTCTCTGTTGACATCTGTACTAAGTTAAAAGTAATGAGTGATATAAAGATTAATATTTCTAATTTTATTGTGTAATGTGTGACGTTGAAAGTAGTGTGTAAAAAGTCAGAAGTTGGCAGTTGAATGACAAAACCGTGTAATGAATGACAGTGCTGTGATTAATATATTTTAGTTTAATTAATTAATTAATTAATTTATTATAATTTTTATTTATAAAATGAGATATAAATTTATATTGTTAAATGATTCAAATGGTTAATTAATAATTAGTTAAATTTAGTATAAAAGTTTCATCTATTCATTTATATATTTGATTTAATTAACTTTTTAATTTAAAAATTATATAAATATAATTGTACATGACTATTGACTTATTAACTATTAATTAATTAATTATTTTTTAAATTTTATAAATAAAATATAATAATATAATATTTATATTTTTTTTTGATAATTATACGTTGAAAAGTATTCTTATAGACTAATATTTAAATAAAATTTATTTTTTAAATTTATTTTTTAATAATAATTTTTAAATGTAAATCACGTTCATACAAAATTAATTTTATTCAAAATTAATTAAAAAAATTAATTATATTGAAACTTAGGTTTATCTAATAAATTTTCAAACAAGTCGACTTATGTCTCTAATTTAGAGGGAATTTGGAAATTCATTGAATAAATTTAAGTTTGAGCAGAGTTAATTTTCAAAATTAATTTTACATGAACGTGATTTATGTTTACAAACTATTATAAAAAAGTAATTTTAAAAAATAAATTTTATTTAAATATTAATTAATAAAAATACTTTTAAATGTGTAATTATTATAAAGAATATAAATATTATATTATTTCATTTTAGTTATCCTATTTAATTTTTATGATATGAAAATATAATTTTAAAAATATTAATATTTTAATGATAATTTTTTAACTATTAATACTAATATTTAATTTAAAATATATATTTATGAATATTATAATAAATTTTATATTATCTTATTTTATTTATTTTTATTTAATTTTAGTGATTATGAAATATAATAAAATAAATTATATTAATATTTTAATAATAATAAATAATATTAATGTTTTTAAAATTTCATTAACGCGACGAAATCAAATATTAATCTCTCTTTCGCTTTGTCATTACTGTCTTGCCTTTTTTCTCTCAGAACATCTAATATCAAACTTCTCTCCACTAAAATCAAATATCAATCTCTCTCTTGCTTTACTTTTGTCCTCATCATCACTTCCAGTTTTCCTCTCTTCAGCCACCAGGTTAGTCCTCCTTCATGCTTCCTTGTCTTTATGATTTTTTCTGTAGCTTTCTTCATCTTCGATTCCCTTTAATATGCTACGGCTCTGTCGAATTTCTGAATTAAATTGAAGATATTTATTCCAATTTTATACCAATTATTCTTTCCTCTATTTCGGAATTTCTTACAAAGATTTTTTTCCTCTGAAATCATTTAACAATGAAACTAACCTTGTCTAGTCTCTTCTAGTCCCTCGTCCCTTCCTCTGCTTTTTGGAATCTCTCTGTCTCTTCGCTGTTTCTCACGGGAAGAAGGAGATTCTGTGAAGGGAAGGGTAACTCTGGAAGATTGTGGTTGCAGATGATTTGGGCAAAATATATTCTCGGTGAAAACTATACGGTTTTACTTCTAGTTAGAATCGATTTTGAGGTAATAATCAATTCTGAATATTGGCTTGAACGCAAAATCAAAAATGGTATCATCTGCTGCAAACGCCATACTGGAGATTTGAACGCGCGTTTGTTCCCACAGCTGCAGAACCAAACACGCACTTAACCGATAGAATTAGTGTGGAGAGTTCTTTGTTAAACTTGTAATTTTGGCAAATTTGTTGCTCGTGTAATTTCACTAAATTTATTAAAATATTTTTTAAAAAAATATATAAATATTTATTAAAAATATTTATTTAATTTTGTAATTAAAATAAATTTAATTAAAAAAAAAATAATTCCCAATCCCAACCTAAATCACCGTCTCCATCCTCCCTCGTGCTCCTTCAGTCAGGTTGAAGCTACCTGAGTCTCGTCTCCCTCACTTAGTTACTCTCGGGATTGGCTTCACTCCAGCGGACTCTTTCCATCTTCCTTCCAACAGATACAGATATTGGTCCTGAAAAAAAAAAAAATTTGACCATTAATTTTTTTTACCCGTTGATTCTACAGATCGAACGGGTAAAAATCCACTCAGCAGGTGGGGGCTCCAATCTCGTCACTCTCAGCCCCTCTCTCGTGGTCTCGTCGTCGTCACCCTCAACGCCTCACTCTGTCTCGCCTCTCTCTCTCTCTCTCTCTCCCTCCATTGTCGATCCCTTGCATCTCACTCTCAGTCTCGTCCCTCTCTCGCAGTCTCGCTGTCGTCTCCCTCACACCGCACTCTCGCCACTGTCTTCCGTTGCCGGCGGTATGTAATTTTTGTTTTTATATTTCAATTTCTTTTAATAAATTCGCAGGACCCGGCGGGGAGTTGGAGAGTGGGGTCCCCGCCCCGCCCCGTTAGTAATTCCTTCCCTGTTCTGCTCACTTCTGCACTGTTCTTCACACTCCTTTTCGCCATTTCTTCTCAGCCGCAAAACGCCTCACTTCTTCCCTGTTCTGCTCACTACCACCATATTCCGGCAAGATTGAGCTCAATTTCCTCTCTAATTTCAGATTGGAAATGCTATAGCTAAGATTGGGTCAAGTTGGGAAAGTGTGATCTTTAAGTGCTCTTATTCTGTTTTGACAACCATTTGCTTTCTTGTGAACATTTGAGCTCTCTACGGTAATCTCTAAACCCAAGTTTTCAGTTGATGAATTAATATGTATAAACTTACTTTAGGGATTCATTATGAAGCTTAGGGAAATTTAGATGTTAGATTGGGAGTTTACAGAAATTAGGTAAAGTAGGAACTACCAAAATAGGATAATTTAAGATGAATTGATAAGATTCAGTACTGGGACAAAAGTATTAAATCGTATGGTTGTGTTAGTGTTTAGGAAGCTTGGAATGTGCCTCCGTTGAAGAGGCCTTGTTCATTGGAGTGTAGCAACTGTTCCTCTAGTGTTCTGTAAATTGGTGTCGTACGGCAATGCCAGTTCTTACATTATTTTAAATTTGTCATTTTAATTAAATTTTATTTTATGCTTGCGTCCCTTTGGAACAGGTTCCCTTTTCATTATGGTATGGAATATGGATAGTTGAGATGCCTCTTTTTTTTTTGCTTATTGTGGAATGATTTGACTCATGGAAGTTATTGGTTATGAATTGAAATGAGAAAGTAGATATATAATTTGTATAGATTGGTATGAGCCATATATAATGTATGATACAATTCTTGGATTTGTGAATTGGAATTCGATTGATGCCCTCAAGGTATTGAGAAGACCTCAAGATATTGAGAAGATTTCTCATGAATGGTTTCATGTGCTTTTGAATAATTTTCATTCAAATAGATTTGCAAGTCAAAACTTTTCTATGCACATAGCATTTCATATCCATTTACTTTAATTCCAAATAGATTTTATATTCCTAAAGTTTATGTTTTAATTCTAAACTTTGACACTTATCATGTTACTTGATAAAGCTTATTCTTTGTCTATACTTTTATGTAAACACTCATGCCCTCCCATTCTTTCTTTGTGTTTTTCAGATAGTAAGTCAGAGCAACGTCCCTCTGTGTAGAAAAGCATAAAGTGGTGAGACCCTCAATTAACATTGCGTGGGCCTTGTTTCTTGCTTGTGTTCAGTAAATATTGAAGCTTTAGAATTTTAGCTCCATTTTGGTCATAGGCAATATCCCCTGCCCAAATTTATGTGTCTTGGTAGATAGAATGTGGAGAGTTGTATGCTCTTTGTTGTTATTTGAATTGGGCTGTTCTGGAAAATTTTGGGAGTCCCATTTTCATGGAATACTTTGCCAAAATTTCTATAGAAGCCAATTTGTATATGGCATTAAGTATGGGGTGATTTGATATATGAAAAAATTGCATTCTATGGAAATGACTTGGCACTGCAATGGTTATGGCATTTCAGTGGATATTTTCTATGATTTGATCTTTATATGAACTAGAGATGTAAGAACAGTTCTCTTTAAGCTTATGGTTACAAGTTTATCTCGTATATTGTGTTGGGCACCTGCCTGAGATTGGAGTGTGACAAAGTTGGCATCTAAGTTTAGGTTTCCTGTTGCATATGGAGCAAGTGCTCTTTAGTGAGACCTCACTTATCACGATGAAACCTGGCATAATTATAATTGAGGCATCAATGAAGACCTGGTAGGATGTATGCTCATCTTTTCTTCTTGAGTCTGTTTTTTATAAGTGTTTTGTCCATAAGTGTGAGTATAATAAGTTTTGCTGAAGTTCTAAATTCTTTGTGTGTTCTTGTTATGCTATTGTGAAAGATGCTGCCGACAACTCATGGAGCTAGTGGAAGAGCTGTCGAACATGGAACATTTGAGGTGTCCACTAAAGCAACAAACCGAGCTCTCGTTGATGGTGTCAGTGGACCCGTTGGAGGATGTCGTAAACAAGGGAGGTGTGGTAGTGTTGCCTCACCCCTGAGAGAAGGTGTTGATGAGGGAGAAGCAATGCCTCCTCAATCAGAAGCAGATGATTTAGACACCTCAGTGGCAAGATTGCGAGAAACTGCAGAAACTTTAGTAGGCATGGTTGAGGCACAAAGTGTGAAAATTAATCAGCGATCTGAAATGATAACCTCACTAGCTAAGCAAGTAGTGCAGCAGGTTCAGGTTGGGGAGATGAACTCGGATGTAACTTTGCATGATTTTGTGATGTTGAAACCGCCGGTGTTCGGAGGTTCTGATCAAGAGGATGCATTAACGTTCATTAATCATATGGAGAGGATTTTTGAGGCTCTTGGTTGCTCAAGCCAGAGATCAGTAAAGTTTGCAGCACTCCAATTGCACGATATTGCAGCAACATGGTATGACTACTCGCTGGTTGGGAGATCTGCAAGCTTGCCTTTGTTGACTTGGGACAAATTCAAAGAAGCATTTATGGCTCGTTTTCTACCACAGTGGGCTAGGACTGCTCTGGTACGTGAATTTGAGATGTTGAGGCAAACACCGAGCATGAGCGTGTCAGAGTATGATATTCGTTTCACACAGCTTTCCCGTTATGCGCCTAGCCACATCCCTACAGAAAGAGACAGGATTTCGAGATTTGTACTTGGGTTGGTTCCCTTGTTCATGGAGATGCGTGCTGCAATTGATCAGTTTCCATCATACGCAGCTGCTGTTGACTGTGCTCGTATGATTGAGATGAGGGAAATGGAAGAAAATGCTTCCCTAAGGATGGAGAAAGGGAGTGATGTGAAGTCAGCCCAATGTGGTTCAATGCAAATAGGACGTGTCAGAAACCGTTGTACTACTTGTAATAAGCACCACATTGGGCAGTGCTACAAGGTGAGTGGTGCGTGCTTTCAGTGCGGGCAAGTTGGGCATTTCAAGAAAGATTGCCCACAGCTACAGTCGGAGTCTAGTCTGGGATCATTCTGACTCTGCATGGAACACTCATTCTTCCTCTATGTTATGTTTTTCAAAAAGTAAAACTAAGTCAAAGTAGCCTCCCTTTGTGTAGAAGTACCCTAGAAGTGGTGAGTCTCGCAGTTGAAAAAAAGAAAAAAAACTCTCGTCTGTTTTATAACCGACGGAAACCCCATCCAGTTTTGTAGATAGAATGTGGGGAGTGGAGAGCTAAGCTCTCTTTGTTGTTATGTGTATTGGGTTTCGAATGTCCTATTTTGAGGGTATTATAATCCAGTTCATATATGGAAGAGATGTATAACTGATTTGCTAGCTTATCACCTTGCAAGAGAACTCTGTCTGCTGATTTCTTCCATGGACACAATTTCAGTTAATCCATTGGATGTACTCCTACAATTGTCTCCACAGGCAAGCATTGTCTCAGACTCGTAGTTGGCCTATTAATAAAAGCAGGTGGTACGCAAGCCATTGTTATATATATGGCTTTCTAGGCAGGGTTGGCGTCAAATCCACCCTGCAATAATGGTTGAAACATGAGTGGCACTCTCATCAGGGAAGATCCTAGATAACCTAAAGTCTGAAATTTCACCACGGAATCTTTCATTGAGTAAGATGTTGCTACACTATATATCTCTGTGAACAATTGGGGGCTTGCAAAACCATTATGCAGGTACTCCAAGCCTGCAAGTAAAGCTCTAGTTTAAGCTAATCATTCTTTTTGTTCCATTTTCTTCTTCCTCACCTATTGCAGCAGCCAGGGCAATCTGAAGTCTCTGTCCCCATCTTAGAAAATTTTGGCTTTTACCTGCATCCATGCCCCATTGAACAAATTCTGGTAAGAAATTTCAAGATCCCAGATAGGTCTATTGGTTACAAATTTGCAAATTTAAGACCTTGGTCAAGAATTCATATCATTGGGTTTTCTATTAGGAGTTCCTATTGCATGCATAACCAGCATATTCATGCAACTTTTGTCAAAAACTTCATATGAAATCTTAAATTCCACCGTTAATATATGAAACTAAAACATTTTGCAAAGGATATATGATAGTTGAGACTTGAGGCCTGATAGATGTTGTGCCAAGTTTCCGTGAGCCATGTGCTCACAAATGAGTGATGTTTAATTGCTATCGTTGCAATAACAATAAGAGGAATCAAGCATTTATGGTGAACTCTAATGAGAATATTTGCCTGCAAATTAGCGCCAAATTTCCTTCATCTTAAGTGCATTGTGTGAATGAAAACAAAATATTAAGGGTTTGTTTGGTTTAAACATTTTTTGTTTTAATTTTTACTGAAAATAAAAAATAAATTTGAAAATACGTTTGATTTAGTTAACTGAAAATGTTTTCTTGAAAATATTTCTTAAAATAAGTCCAAATCTGAAAACACTAAAAAATTGTTTTCAATGTTTCAAGAAATATATTTTAAGAAATGAAAATTGAAGATGAAAATAAAAAATATTCTCACAAGCCGCCAAATAGACTCTAAGGTATAAATGCAATCAATAATCATACTCTATAAAGATATATATATATTTTTATAATTGATTTTTAAAAGATATATTTCTTATTATTTAGTTCATGAAAAAATAAGTATTGAATCACTTAGTCTTTTTAGATATATATTTAATTATATATTTACTCATATTTAAAAAATTAACATGAAGTGTGTAACAAGTTCATGATATTTAGAGACTAAACTGTATGGAGATAAAATTTTAGGAACTAAACAATTGATTTATGTGTATTTCAAGGATTAAATTGTTAATATAATAAAAAATTAATCAATTATAAAGATAGTAAATATAGTGAAAATATCAGTTTTCTTAATAGAATGACCTAGTCAAGATTGTAACTTATATTTGGAGGCTCAAATACGTTTCCATTTTTTTTTAAAATTGTGTAAAGAATGGTAATTTTTTTGTTAATTAGGTCCTTCAAAAATAATTTGCTTAATTAAATTCATAAAGAATCATTTTTCTCTCAATTTGAACAACTTAGTCCCCAAACATTTTTCTCCAATGAAAATGGTCCCTCCGTCAAGTAAAAATGAAATTCCACGTGGTTGTTGATTGATATTATGAGAATACGGGGTCCGAATTTAAGAGATAAAGAGTAACAAATGGACGTATGTCTAGAAATTCTTAGAGAAAAGTAAAGCACTCTAGGCAAACTCCTAAACAAGATAAGAGAGATAAAAAAAATTAGTAAAACAAGAACTTGTTCTTATAAACTTGAATGTTCTAGGAAAATTAGTTGCAAAGCAAATAAATCTTCCAAAGCTCAAGAAAGCTAGACTTTGTGTGTTTGTTGAATGATTTCAGGAGATATTTATAGTAAGGGATCTGACCTATCAGTTGAATAGCATGACGAGTATGTCTTGATAACATGGTCTCTATCATAGGTGGTCCCCGAAAAGGGACTGAATTTAAGAGAGTGCTGAGATTGTGAATACTAAATGGATTAAAAGGGAGGTACATAAAAACACGGATACAATAATTTATTAAAGTAGCAAAGTAATCTAGGTAAATAGATTAGAAAAGAGAGTGAGTTTAATAAAATAATTAATCTTATTTTATTAAGAAATAAAGTCTTCCTTAGCTTACATAAAGTGATCGTGCATGACATTAAAACTCTTTATTTTGGTCCTATCAAGCCACAACTTCAGATCATTCTTAAAAAAAAAAAAAGATGGTGAAGACTACTCTTTCCCACCAAAGATGACATTTAGCTTATGTTAAACCCTCTCTGAGAGCATTACTTACTCATGAAGTTAGAGTGGCCATAGAGTGGTGTTTCTCATGTCAGTAATGCATTAACTTTGGGGGAGTAGGCATCCCTATCACACCTTCTTTTACCTCAATTTTCTTATGAAGTAAACATTGAAGTACTTAGTTTACTTTTCAATAGATAGATTCATTGGGCACTTTGAAGTACTGCACTTAACAAAGTATGTAATTGGGAGAAGTCAAGCTTCATGGGTACGTTAGTGCCAAGATACTTGGTTTTAGGAAGGCTTGAGACACCTGAAATGCCTAACTTGTGCATTTGATGTATCTCATATTTACTGTTTGATAGACAAATTCACTAGACATTCTTCAAGGGAAAACCTTGTCTTTCTTAGTTGCTTCTTTCTTGAATTAGATGAGGTGTTCCATGTCTGCTTCCAATTTTTTAAGAGAGAGGACGCACTTCACTCTTTAATAAAAGGGTGCGCCCTCCCTTGTATGAAAGAGACGCTCATACTTAAATACTAGAATTCCTAAAATATTCGCTCCATTTTTATCACTGACACAATCCTCCATCCTGTTTTGTAGATTGAATGTGGGGACTGGAGAACTAAGCTCTCTTTGTTGTCATTTGGATTGGCTTTTGGGAGTCGTATTTTGAGCATATATTTTGCTAAAATTTCTACAAAATCCAGTTTATATATGACTTATAATTAAATGATTTGAGATATGAAAGAATTGCATTCTATGGAAATGATTTGGCACTGTGTAATGATTATGCTGTTTCCATGGAAATTTTCTATGAATTGATCTTGACATGAACTAGAGATGTAAGAACAGGTTGCTTTACGATTACGTTTATGAGTTTATCTCATATACCGTGTCTGTCACATGTTCAATTCGGGCATGGCAATAAAATGGAATTTGTTGCATAATATTTTGTTACAAGCAAAAATGGCAACAACACAATGGTCAAGAAATCTTCGCAACTCCCTTCCTCCCTGCAAGGCTCTTAACAAAGAAGAAAGGCATCAATCCATACAAAATCATACTCTTCTTTCAAATCTGCTTACCTTGCAAGAGAACTCTCTCCGCTGATTGCTCCCATGGATACAATTTCATTTAATCCATTGGATGGAGCCCCAGAAATCTCCACAGGCAAGCATTGTATTAACTCCATCACCACCTGACTCATAGTTGGCCTATTAACAGAAGCAGGTGCTACACAAGCCATTGCTATATCTATGGCTCTCCGTGCAGATGTGGTGTCAAATTCACCCTGCAATCTTGAATCAACAATACCATCATACTGTTCTTCAGCAAGCCGTGAACTTACCCATTGAATTATGTGAGTTCGGTCATTAGTTTTGGAGATAGCTGGTCGGCTTGTTATTATCTCCAACATAACAACTCCAAAGCTAAAGACATCACTTTTTTCATTCAACCTGTTTGTTATGTAGTATCTGCAGGACAAACAATTAAAGTGAGCTACTTAATCAATATTGTCAAGCATAATCTTTTCTAAATGAGAAAAATGATTCCTCAATATAATTATACTACAAGAAGATGTGGTTCACCAACTCAGGTAACACGTAATTATATTTGCTATGAAGTGGAAACAAAAGAGGAAAGTTTTTACTTTAATCATAAGGAACTGAACTTTTTTTTTTTCCTAACCCAAAACAACAAGGTATGTGAAGTTGAAATGATAATCGACAACTTACTCAGGGTCCAGGTATCCTGGTGTGCCAGCAATAACTGTTGAAACATGAGTGTCACTCTCATCAGGGAAGATCCTAGACAACCCAAAATCAGAAATTTTACCACGGAACATTTCATTGAGTAAGATGTTGCTAGGTTTAACGTCTCTGTGAACAATTGGGGGCTTGCAACCATCATGCAGATACTCCAAGCCTGCAATTAAAGTTCTAGTTAAAGCTAATACCATTTCACCAACATAAAAACCAACATTCTTTTTCTTTTTCATTTTTAGCCTCCTCACCTATTGCAGCATCCAGGGCGATTTGAAGTCTCTGTCCCCAACTTAGAAAATTTTGGCTTTTATCTGTATTCGTGTCCCATTGAACACATTTTGGTAAGAAATTTCAAGATCCCAGATAGTTCTAACGGGTAGAAGTATGCAAATCGAAGACCTAAGTGGTCAAGAATCCATTTCATTGGGCTTTCTATTAGTCCTTATTGCACACTGAACCAGCATCTTTATGCCACTTTTGTCAAATATTTTATATAAAATCTTTAATACCACTGCCAGTGTCTGAAACTAAATAATTTTGTAAAGGAGATGATAATTGATACCTGAGAGATGCTGTGCCAAGCTTCCGTTGGCCATGTACTCACAGATGAGTGCTGTTTTGTTGCCATTGTTGCAATAACCAATAAGAGGAGTCAAGCATTTATGGTGAACTCTAGTGAGAATGTTTGCCTAGAAATCAGAGCCAAGTTTCCTTCATCTTAAAGTGAATTGAATAAATAAAAACAAAATGTTGATGTTTAAATGCAATCAAATCAATAATATATGTATAATAAATAATTCTGCATACTTCTGCCAGAAATTGCTGATACCCTTGGGTTGAGGGAGAGAGTATCTTCACTGCTACTTGCATGTCACCTATACAGCCATAGTATACCAATCCAAATCCTCCTTTTCCCAAAACCTTCTCAAAGTTATTGGTAACACTTACAACCTCAGAGTAGGTGAACTCTTTCTTCTTTGGGTCCATGGTCTTACATTTATTAGAATCACAAGAACTCGTTTTGTTCAAATTTACGATGCCTGATCAGAACACAGTATTATTGGGTCACTAAGTTATTGCTGTAAGTTAGTGCTCATATTTTATATACAAAAAGTAAAAACTTCAAGTAGCTTGATTTGTTGATAAAAATTGTCTTAACTGCTTTCCATGGTCGAGAATGTCAGACCAGTAATTTTCAATCAATATCATTTATGTAATTATACGATATTTAGAAAAAAAAAAAGATGAGAAAAGAAAATTGGAAGTGTCTTCCAAAAGTAATCTTACTAGGTAGTCCAAAAGTTTCCTTGACCTTGTGTAATATAATGTTTTAAGAGTCTTGAATTAGGGTGAGCAATAATAATTTTTACAGTTGAATGATATTGCATGCTAATAATCTCCCTAACTAACAGAGCATGTATTACTTTTTGAAAGACAATATCAACTTTATGAGCATAATTTATACAAGCTGTTAATCTAAAAGGTAAATTTTACAAAGACTGTGTTACCTATGACAAGAAATAAATTAATCAGCTAATTCCTTATCATGGAATATTTTCTATTTCAAAATACCAAGAAAGACACAAGAGTTAGTAAACTTCACCTCGTAGTCTTTTCCTGAAAATGAAGAGCGGCGCTAAGAGGATAAAAGCTCCACCAAGAGTAACCACCAAAGGAATTACTACCTTATTCCTTTTGTGGCATGGACCCGAGATGCAAATATTTGGATTTCCACCAACTCTTTCATTTGCAACAAAAATACAGAACTAATTATGCACTACTTCTATATGAATTAGAACTATGAAGAATGGTCGGACATAAACCAATATAATCCAGATAGAACATGGTGCATGCTATGGCATACCTTAATATAAGCGATCCATTCCTTGATTTCTCAATGAGGATTTCTGGAACTGACCCTGATAGCTTATTTCCTTCTAAATTTCTGCAATGAAAAACAAGTGTTTGATTCTATCAATATTCTCAAAACCTTATGAAAACAAACCATAGTCTACTAAAATAAAATTGCAGTTTGAAACATAAGTCACTTACAAAATCCTCAAGGATTCCAGTTGAGACAGAGAATAAGGCAAAGGCCCTGTTAAACTGTTATTTGACAAATCCCTGCAACACGAGGATTAATTATATTCTTATGTTTAAGAAGTGAGACTAATGGGCCACTCCGTCAGACAGCTGGTTTAAAGTTTAAACCCATTCAAAAGAATCAAATGCTTACAAATATTGTATCAATTTGAGACTGGCGATGTTAGGAGATATGTTTCCAGTTAACCCACTGGAGGATAGGTTCCTGCAAAAATTGATTTGCATAGTAGATAATTAAAAAAAAAAAACAAAGAATTAATATAACTCTGCAGAGTTATAAGTGTATGGTTATGTTGTGGCAGACTTACAAAGATGTGATTCTGTGTTGGTTAAGACCATTATTGTAGCTGCAGTTGAGACCATTCCACATGTAAGCCTGTGGGGAACAAGGATCTCCTTGCCAGTTCCTCTTGACGGAGTAAGCTGACTTAATGTGCATGATGGCATCAACTATATATGTATATGTAAGTAGCAAGCACACGTTAAAATGTCAGAACGATTGTTCAATAAATTACAGAATAATTATTTCTTGAAGACATTTACGATAACGCAAGTATTCTGTGGAATTGGAACAAACCAAACATACGAACACCAACAAATCTTTGAGAAACAATGCTAACAAAGAAAGAAAGTTAAATCGAAACGCATTTGCATGAATGTGAACTTGAAGGCTAAATTTTGAATAAGTTAAATTGCCGCGTTAACTCTTATTTTTTTAAGTGTGGAATATGCATCAAACACAACACGACTAAATGCATAATATTAAATGCAATTTGAAGTCTGTCATCTATATAAACATCAAACCGAAAAGGACTTTTGCTTTGTATTACTGGTGCTTCGTAATTGGTATCAGAATAAACAAAATAAAAGCACGTACCATCATTCTGGTCGGTTTCTGACTGATTGAGACTCTTGACTTTATAAACCTCAAAGGCATTGAGAAGAGGTGGAACCGTTGACGCATTTGTTCTGTTTATCCAAATTTTAACCTCAGATTGAGGGGACTGCTTAACGACGACATTACCGGCCGTAAATTGAAGACTGTACGGACCAGCAATGCGCTCCCCATTGGCATAAATGTCGAATTCATTGGTTCGATTATTTGGGAGATTCCGGATCTCTAAGATGTACGTGATCAAAACGTAAAATAGGGCCTCATCGTCCCTCAGGGTATAGGAAAATCCTAAATTGTCGCTCTCATTCGCAGGGATTGCTGCAGTAGTCTGCACAATGAAAGGAATCTCGAGAGAGACGTGAGGGTAGGTTATGGGACGAGAGGTTGATATGCTTTTCCAGTTATGTGGGCTGTATGGTGTCCAAATTCGATCATAAATGTCATCTGGGTACCTGAGTCAAAAATAAAACTATAATTACTTATATCATAAGGCATTTTTTTTTTGAAAACTTATATGTTTTCAAACCACAATTAACGAGGAAAAATCAAACTATATATACTGTTATGTTATGAGAATCAAATTAAAAGGTAAACAAATGTGTGAGAATGAATATAATAATTTGATATTTTGATTTTCTAAAAAACGCTTATTTTATTAGGAGGAAGACCAAGTCACCAACGTAGCTTTTAGTTATAGAAAGGGTCAACTATGCGACTATTTTATTTAAAAATATTATGGTTTTGTCTTATTCTAATAACTTAAGATAGTTGACCTTATAATATATGACAATCCAAACTAGGATTAATTTGCGAGAATATCATTATCGTTAATATATAGTTGACCTTATAATTTATCATAGCTATTTATACTTGGTAATTTTTGTAATCTATATATCAATTCACTTCACTCTTCTGAATTATATATATATATATATATATATATATATATATATATATATATATATATATATATATATATAATATTTAAAATAAATTTATAAAGAGTTTAACTTTTCGAAATTTTTTCATATTTGTGACCAGAAATGATACTTGTATTTTTAATCACAATTATTCATTTTATATTAGATATTCAAATCAAAGAAAAAAAAATTAGAAGAAAAAATTTAGATCTTGTGAGATTTCTTTTTAATTTGCACTGTCTAACATAAAATAAACAATTATGATTAGGAACATAAAAGTCATGCTGCTGCCATAAGCATAAAAAAATCCAATATTATATTCGTAGCATCCTATTTCTATTTGTGGTAGGCCAAGATCACTATTTGTATTTTAAAAATTTTAATTAATTATTGAATAAATTACTATTTTAATTTAACACCTAGAAAATTATAGTTGTCTCAATTTACAAAATCTTAAAAGATCAAATATCTCAATTTAGTTTTTAAAAAAATATATTTATCTTAATTTTATAAAAAATTTAACCTTTTTGAACTCTGTCTAAAACTCCCACGAAAAGATTGCACTAGCTATGGAATGATGTCGGAAAAAGACTGTATGGCAATAAAAAAAATTTAAAATTTGACATTGGTATATTTTACTATTTAACAACAAAAATAATTAAATTGAGACAATATATATTATTTTAGAGATTAAATTGAGATATTTAATTTTTTTAAAGACTAAATTAAAATAAACCTAATTTCTGAGATTAAATCAGTAATTTACCTCTTATTATTCAACCCAATCATGATTTAATACTAATGATATAATTTTCACCTAAAACCGATTCGCTTAATTACCTGATCATTCGATCTTCCCGCAAGCCAACGTCAAATCGTTCGAAAAGCAGCATTGACTCAAATTGAGATGGATAGGTCTCATTCTTCAAAACCCTAATTTCCAAAGCCGATATAAAAGGAACCCCACTATTTCTATTCACAAGGCAAACATGAACATAATCTGAAAGTGCAACATGAACTATCTCTTTGGTTGTGACACTCGAAACATTCTCAAACTCCACAAGATCCCACCAATTAGGTCCAAGGTACATATCAAATCTAGGCAGAGAGTCTTTATTATCGTAATTTCCATACATGAAGCTTGCTCTGATGAGACGCTTGTTAGTGGTTGTACGAGGAAGATGAAAGGTGTAGCAGTTTCTGGGTCCTTCTGGGAAGCTTCGAACATTCCAGAACTGTCTTTGGAGAGAAGTGGAGTTGTGTTGAGAGGATATGGTGTGGCTTATGCCTGTATTTGTGAGGTTGGAATCTGAATTGTAATTGATGCCTGTGGTTTTGTCCATGTAGCTTTCTTCATCCACAAGTCCGCAATCTATGCTGATGAAGCCTGAAGATGATGGAAAGAGAAGAAATTAGATTATATTAACAATTTAATCTCTAAAACATATGAGTCAATCGTTTAATTCTTGAAAATTTAAGTCTGCAATAAATTCGTTAAACATTATTATTAAGTTAAAATAATTTAGTTTCACAAAATGAGTAATTTGTTCTGTGTATGCAATTTATAAAAACTAACATGTTCAATATTTAAATTTCAGAGACTAAACAATAAGAAATGGTATATTTTAGAGACCAATTTGTATATTATTCAAGAAATTAAGAATATGGAGCTGATTTAGTTGATTAAGGAAGAGTTATCAGTGTGGATTTATAGATATATGATTATTAAGATATTATATCTTTGAATCTGAATATATACTAAATAATTAAAACTGTTTATTTTTTAATATCTATATGTATTAAATACATATCAATGAAAGATGTATTAAAAGCAAAATCATGTTTGCTAAATTTTCAGACTTTTTATGATGTCTAATCAGATAATATATTCAAAGCAAATGGTCACTTACAAAATTTTAAAAAATAAAACTGAAATTTAAACCAATCAAATGGACTCAAATTTTCTCATATTTTAGTGAAAACATGAAAATCATGTTTCTCAAATCTAAACCATCCATCGATCTCATATCAACTAGTCAAGATCCAAAAAATAATTAAAAGAAAAAAATAGATCTCATCAAATTTTTTTTTCTTTTAATTTGAATTGTCTAATATGATATGAATGACCCTCTAATGAGAAACATAACTCTTATGAAATCTATTTTTTTTTAATTAAAGACAGAATGTGGCACCAAGGAAGGAGACAAACATTGTTTACATCAACGCTAAAGCTCCCATAGGTCATGGTGGTTGAAACATGGTTCACCAAAGGAAACCACTTTAATGTCAACAACCAATGCGAAACCAAACATCTCCAATTTCAAGCAAACCACGTTTGGAACTCTGTAAATGTGAGTTAGGGTGCCGCAACGTGATACCAAACACTAGAGCTGTCGGGCTGGCCCGCTGTGGACCAGGGAAAAAGTGGGCCAAGCTTTAGACGGATTGAAATTTTGAGTACGTGGCTCACTTTTTAGCAGGCTGGCGGATTAAACGGGCCAACCTGCCAGCCCATTTTTTTTAATACTTTTTAGTTTTCTTTTGTTCTTTTTTGATTTTCTTTTTTTTTTAAATCAATTTAAGCCAATGAAAATATTTAAGGATAATACAACTAATTTAAAAATAACAAAAGTCCTACAATACAAAATAATTCATCAATATTTTCTAAGATGTAATATTAAAAAGATGAAAAATTAAAGGCCCATACATCCACTAATCATTCAATACTCATCTTTTAATTAATATTGTTATACAAATATATATATATATATTTATATAATAACATCATATATATATATATATATGATAGTAAAATAGGAAAACATTAATATAAAAAAAAATAAATTAGGTAGGTTAGCCCACCTAACCTGCGAGTTAGGCAGCCTTTAATTTCAAAAACTTAAAAAGTAAGCTAAAAGGACCTAGTCAACTGAATCCGCTCCACCAAACACACGCTAAGTAGAATCAAGCATTACTCACATGCAATGTTTACCAAACCGGACCGGACCGGTCGGTCGGACCGGTCGGACCGGGAACCGGAGGGGTCACCGGTCCGGTTTGGCCATTGAACCGGTCAGTGGTTCGACCGGTGTTGAACCGGCCGAACTGTAATACCCATGAAAAATAAAATATAAATATTTGTTTACAAACTACTGTTACTATTTCAGTATACGGTACTATTCACCCATATAATACTATTTATGTATATGGTACTGTTCATTTATACAATCAAAATGTCAAGTACTAGATGTGGTTTGGTCATAAGAAAAAAACTAGAAAGAAGTTCTTGGGAGAAAATGACGTTTTATGTGTAAAAATACCCTCAGGGACTAAAGTGAAAGGACTGAATTGAAAAGAAACTTAAAGGTTTAAGGTGAAATGATAGTTTTCCCCTTAATTTTTTCAATAGTAAACCGCCTGCGACTTTTCCGAAATTTGCACAGTAACCGTAAATGATTAACGTGGATTATTTTATTAGAAATGTCATTTTTATGAATAGTAAATTGAATATTTTATTAGTATATAGTGATAAATAGTACCGTTGACTTTTCTTATAAATAGGCTCTTCCATTTCACTTCTAAACTCACACCTTCAACTTCTCTTCTTCTCTCCTTAAGTTTCTCTTACTCAAATGCTAGGCCTTTGAGATTTTGGGCCTTTCCTTTTCAGCTTAGGTAAGGATACTATGCCCTTTCTATGTCTTTCAAATTTAGAAGTTATTTTCTTAAGTATGCTCTGTGGTTGCGGCTTTGGCTGATCTTCCACATCAGAAAAACTGTCCTTAGCTGTTTATATGTTATTTTGATTCTCTGATTACCGAAATAGAATGTAAACTGTGAAGAATACATGTCTAGGAAAGTTCTGGCTAAGGAAAGACCTGGTTTTTAAGTGTGTCCAGTGTGACCCTCCACTCTTTCCTGGGAACTTACCTGGTGTACTCTTTTACAGATTGTATTCTGTATTTCTGGTATGAATAGTACCTATATGTATGAATAGTAACCGTATATATGAATAGTAATCATACGTAAAAATAGTATTCATATGTATGAATAGTGACCGTATGTACGAATATTATCCGTATGTATAAATAGTATCCGTACGTATGAATAGTGACCGTATATATGAATAGTAAACGTATGTAAAAGTAGTATTCATACGTATGAATAGTGACCGTATGTACGAATATTATCCGTATGTATAAATAGTATCCGTACGTATGAATAGTGACCGTATATATGAATAGTAAACGTATGTATGAACAGTATCTGTATGAAAACAATCCTAACTTGTTTTCTCTAATCTTTCATGAAAATCTCTGTAGCGGTATACTGAAATTTATTTGTGTACTCTTGTCCGTAACGACTTAGAGAAGTGATACTCGTATGGAATCGAGGTGAGAGATCCTACCTTACCTTGTTTGCTTATTTAATGTATATATTAAAAGTATACTCTATATATATATGTGACATGAAATTCATGCATTCATGTTATACATTGAAATGTGTAAATATGATTCTGTTGTGAACTTTTCCTGAAATGAGATGCATATGGTTGCCTATGATTGTGTAATGTGGTTGTGTTTGATCTTGATAGAAACGGAAATAAAGTTTATGGGATCCCATAGGATGAAATAAGGGTGGAATGAAATCACTATAGCCACGTGATATTGAATATGATATTAGTCCTTTTAAGGACGGGGTGAAATAAGGTTAGACTACAGATTTGTCCCTTTGAGGACAGGGGTGAAATAAGGGAGGATACGGCAGGGGCCGTGGGGCAACGGCCACTTATTGTGGACGGGACCCGAAAAATGTCTGGGAACTTGATTTAGAATTGTATGAATTGTTTGAATTGTTTGAAATGTGATTTGGTTTGATCTTAAATATGTTGTTAATAATTGCAAGGTCGATTTGCTCACTGAGTTTAAAAACTCACATTGTTTGTACAACCTTTTTGTTCAGATCAGGTTGCCAGTGAAGAATATCCGCTAGAAGAGTAAATCACTTTGGACCCTCCCGCTATCGGGTAGGCCCCTCTATTGTTGTAGATTATGTTGCTCTGTAATCATCTAGGACATCTAGATCAGGGGTTTGGCATTTGGTTTGTATGTCAGCATAATAATATATTTTAGAATCTATTATTATGTGAAAATCATCTCTATGAATTTCAAATAAGAAAATTTGATATATTTTCTTCAGAAATGGTTATTTTGATAATGACTAAACTCATGGGTAGAATTTATCGAAAGGCTTACAGTGATGGGATATTCATCATTGTGCCGGTCATGTGCCCAGAAAACGGGTCGTGACAAAGTTGGTATCAGAGCAATGGTTGTTAGGTCTCCTAGTGATTACAGAGCAAGGTAACCTTAGTGGGACCTCCTCTATCGTTGTGAACCCGGGCACAACTATAGAGAGACGGCTCTACTAAAGGTCCTGTAGGATGTTTCCATTTCCTTTCCCTCCGAGACTTATCTCTTCTTAGGAATTATGTTCTCAATTTTAGTTTTAGACAAATGTGGCTACACTTTTGAACTTAGTCAAGGAAAAGTTGTTATTTGTTTTGATTCCGTTGCTGTCGGATCAAATTTTTATATGGTGGATTTTATAAGCTGAATTCATGATTGATTTTGTGTAGCTATATTATTTTAGGGTACCAGCCAATAAAAGAAATCACTTGCATTAAAAAAAAACTGAAGGATTACATTGCAAAAAAAAAGAAGAAGTTTACTCATGTATGAGTAATCTAAAAGCGAGGTGGTCTTGGATTAGGAGGGTTGTATTGTATCATCACCCCTCGACCATTCCTTGGAGCAAGGGACATAGCAATGTCGCGGAGGGTAGTGTAAATCCCATTCATACAATCAACACTTCTTTGTTGTTGATTGCAGAAGCACTGGGTAGACCAATAGAAGAACCTGTCTATTCTTGAAGTCATTTCTGCATGATTGCGTTTAGTTAACTTCTCCAGGTCTCCTATCATCTTTTTCAGATTTTTCACCTCCTGCTCTAGACAGGCGATTTTGTCCTCCGAGGTATGGCCCGTGCTAGTCTCCTCAGCTTCCTCGATCTTCTTCATTTTCTTCTCCTTCTGCTTCTCTGGAGACCCCTCAAAAGGTCTTTTGCCCTTGTCTTTGCCCAGACTTAAGTTTAAGTCGAGCTCTTCTTCCTTAGCCTCTACTGTGATATCAATGTACTTCCTTGAGGCCATGATTTGGAAAAATTTAGAAATTTTTGTAAGAGTATGAGGCGAGAGGAATACTGGGGGATTGTAGGCTCGGAGATTATTACTCTTTGTGGTGTGGTAACTGAGAACGCTGGGATGATTTTTATAGAGAAAAATTAGGACTTAGAGACAAAGAAGATATCTTTTCACCGCACCCCTACACGATCAACCTATGGATTTCTGCAAGCTGGAAGCCAGAAGTCTAGGGTAGGCGTGCACACCAACAATGCGTCACATTAATGCCAAAACCACGATAGTCAGTATTCGGTGGATTTGCGGCCGATTTTACTCGGTTTTCCCATTTCTCCCGTTGGCATTTTCCGAAATTCAAAGAAGTTGATAACATGGCCATCAAAGATTGCCTTGGATGCTTTTATGATGAACTGAAATGCATTTCTCTATTTTATTGTGTTGTTCTTGAGAGCCTTCAGTTGAGTATAATATACATAATTGATTGAATCATGTTGTAATTACATGTATGTATGTTATTCATGCATAATGAGTGAAGGCTACGATCAAGGAGAATATGTGATGATCCTACATATACTCATAGAGATGTGAAATCAAAATGACTTGGATAGAATAAAATGTGTAGATGATGATATATCTTCATGGTTACACATACTTACATATAATGCTCTCGTGGGCAAATGAAAGGCAGTGATTTCCTTACATCATGATAATGCTTAAGGCATGTGACCGTAAGCAGTTAACTTTGTTTTAAAATATATATATTGATATACATATATTATGTGTAAGTCTAGAGTAAAGACACCGATTAGAATCTAAGATACGGGCAATATGAGGCGACCTAATCATAGAGGGACATCGTGATATAGGATTACAGAATAAAACAAGTTTAGAGGGAGAAAATATCAGACTGAAGAGCGTAGTTAGTCAGAACTTTGAGAAAGGTCAAGATTAGCCAAAAATTTTTTTGAGGAAATCTTTGACTTATGTTAATTGCATTAAATTATATTTACTATTTACTTGCATGTCCGACATTAATTGCTGGCATTGCGACGTATGTGATCTGTAAACCTTATAGCGAGCGGCGTGTAGGTTGTGGTGGCTTTAGCTCCAGGGGCTTCGGGTTGTCTATAAATCTTGTATGCCCGTTACTCTACTCATCGCACCAAGCAAACCTACTTCTTTCATTACATACCTATTTCTCAATTTTCATTCCTTTCTCCTTCGAAGTTATTTCTGAGATCCTTAGAGCAATGGCTGATAATAAGTCTTTTAACTTGAATTTTGAGACTGGCAACGTAGAGCTTGATTTAAATCTAAGTCTTGGAGACAACAAAGGGGAGAGACCTGTAGACAGGTCACCAGAACTAAAGAAGAGAAAGAGGGATGTAATAGAGTTGGAGGAGGACAGCACTGCAACATCCTCAGAAAATAAGCTTGCGTTCCTAGAGCGTAAGATCGAAAACCTGGAGCATAAGATAGAGAGCCTGGAATATAAGACAGAGGACCAGAAGCGACTAATAAATCGTCTCTTTGAAAACCAAGAGAAACTGATAAACCGTCGTTTCGGGGAACTAGCTAATCGAGTTGATAGACATTCAATGTTTGCAACTCAAAATTTTCGTGACCAACAAGCAAGGTGTATTGACTGTATGAACGGAGTAACTTCTGCTCTTCGCCAAATTTCTCAGGCGCTTCCTCCAGAAACCCTTTCTAGGCTACAACGATTAGCTTCCTCCTTAAGGTCTGAAGCACCTTCCTCTTCTAGACCTGGAGCACCTTTTACATTTCAAAAGCCTCCTCGTCCTTAATTTATTTTTCTTTTGTTTGTACCTAAAGCTACATTTGGTGTAAGCTTCACGTATTAAAATTATCTATGTACTAGAAATAAAATTTAAGTTAGTATCTAGATCTTCTTTGTTGAAGTGATTCATTTTACTGAAAGAACTTGAGGAATGAGAAGATATTGGACTTGTTATATTTCATACTTGATTCTAAAGCATAGTATAGTAATATCTTTTTGACTGAGCAGAGTTACTAAAATGATATTTCATTGCACTTCTGAGCTATGGAGGAATGCTGAATAAGTATTTTATGAACCTATATATAGAGAACTATGGGTTTGCCCTAAGCATTGAAGGGATACGACTCTATATGAGTCATTGAGGTGAGAGGAATTTCTATATATATTTATTTTATAATTATGCATGAGGAGTATGTTATTTACTTAACACATTTTCTGGGATTGTTCTTCCTAGAGATTTATGTAATAATTTTACGTGATTTTTCTTTTTATATGACGCATTCAGCTGAGAGTATCGCCTTAAGGTAGAAGGATCACCTTCGGGCAAGAATATTGCCTATGGCCAAAATGATGTCTTCAGGTGAGGTGCTTGTATTCGTAAAAGTTATAAGTTATGTGTGTGATAACTTGTGTCCTGATATTCAGTATAAATTAGAAAGACCACGTGTCACTTTTGAGAAGACACCTATTTGAGGTTTTACATAGAGACAGAGTTCGTCTCTGATCAGATGGTTTAAGTTTGGTAAAGGTTATGAGGATGAGACACTTTATGGTACAAAATGTTGTGGAGAAGATCAAACTGATGAGGAAGAGATTGTTTGCTATTTAGAAAAGGCAAAAATTCCTATGAAAATTATTAATAATACGGTCTAGAGTTCACAGTCGATGCTATAGTGTTCTTGTAAATCTTACCAAGGATGTGAAGAGGTTTGGAAAGAAAGAGATACAAAGGATGAGATATAGACGAAGTAATCACACTTATTTCACTCTTGAGATGAGTTTTGAATTCGGGGGACCGAATTCTCTTAAGGGGGTGATAATGTAATACCCATGAAAAATAAAATATAAATATTTGTTTACAAACTACTGTTACTATTTCAGTATACGGTACTATTCACCCATATAATACTATTTATGTATATGGTACTGTTCATTTATACAATCAAAATGTCAAGTACTAGATGTGGTTTGGTCATAAGAAAAAAACTAGAAAGAAGTTCTTGGGAGAAAATGACGTTTTATGTGTAAAAATACCCTCAGGGACTAAAGTGAAAGGACTGAATTGAAAAGAAACTTAAAGGTTTAAGGTGAAATGATAGTTTTCCCCTTAATTTTTTCAATAGTAAACCGCCTGCGACTTTTCCGAAATTTGCACAGTAACCGTAAATGATTAACGTGGATTATTTTATTAGAAATGTCATTTTTATGAATAGTAAATTGAATATTTTATTAGTATATAGTGATAAATAGTACCGTTGACTTTTCTTATAAATAGGCTCTTCCATTTCACTTCTAAACTCACACCTTCAACTTCTCTTCTTCTCTCCTTAAGTTTCTCTTACTCAAATGCTAGGCCTTTGAGATTTTGGGCCTTTCCTTTTCAGCTTAGGTAAGGATACTATGCCCTTTCTATGTCTTTCAAATTTAGAAGTTATTTTCTTAAGTATGCTCTGTGGTTGCGGCTTTGGCTGATCTTCCACATCAGAAAAACTGTCCTTAGCTGTTTATATGTTATTTTGATTCTCTGATTACCGAAATAGAATGTAAACTGTGAAGAATACATGTCTAGGAAAGTTCTGGCTAAGGAAAGACCTGGTTTTTAAGTGTGTCCAGTGTGACCCTCCACTCTTTCCTGGGAACTTACCTGGTGTACTCTTTTACAGATTGTATTCTGTATTTCTGGTATGAATAGTACCTATATGTATGAATAGTAACCGTATATATGAATAGTAATCATACGTAAAAATAGTATTCATATGTATGAATAGTGACCGTATGTACGAATATTATCCGTATGTATAAATAGTATCCGTACGTATGAATAGTGACCGTATATATGAATAGTAAACGTATGTAAAAGTAGTATTCATACGTATGAATAGTGACCGTATGTACGAATATTATCCGTATGTATAAATAGTATCCGTACGTATGAATAGTGACCGTATATATGAATAGTAAACGTATGTATGAACAGTATCTGTATGAAAACAATCCTAACTTGTTTTCTCTAATCTTTCATGAAAATCTCTGTAGCGGTATACTGAAATTTATTTGTGTACTCTTGTCCGTAACGACTTAGAGAAGTGATACTCGTATGGAATCGAGGTGAGAGATCCTACCTTACCTTGTTTGCTTATTTAATGTATATATTAAAAGTATACTCTATATATATATGTGACATGAAATTCATGCATTCATGTTATACATTGAAATGTGTAAATATGATTCTGTTGTGAACTTTTCCTGAAATGAGATGCATATGGTTGCCTATGATTGTGTAATGTGGTTGTGTTTGATCTTGATAGAAACGGAAATAAAGTTTATGGGATCCCATAGGATGAAATAAGGGTGGAATGAAATCACTATAGCCACGTGATATTGAATATGATATTAGTCCTTTTAAGGACGGGGTGAAATAAGGTTAGACTACAGATTTGTCCCTTTGAGGACAGGGGTGAAATAAGGGAGGATACGGCAGGGGCCGTGGGGCAACGGCCACTTATTGTGGACGGGACCCGAAAAATGTCTGGGAACTTGATTTAGAATTGTATGAATTGTTTGAATTGTTTGAAATGTGATTTGGTTTGATCTTAAATATGTTGTTAATAATTGCAAGGTCGATTTGCTCACTGAGTTTAAAAACTCACATTGTTTGTACAACCTTTTTGTTCAGATCAGGTTGCCAGTGAAGAATATCCGCTAGAAGAGTAAATCACTTTGGACCCTCCCGCTATCGGGTAGGCCCCTCTATTGTTGTAGATTATGTTGCTCTGTAATCATCTAGGACATCTAGATCAGGGGTTTGGCATTTGGTTTGTATGTCAGCATAATAATATATTTTAGAATCTATTATTATGTGAAAATCATCTCTATGAATTTCAAATAAGAAAATTTGATATATTTTCTTCAGAAATGGTTATTTTGATAATGACTAAACTCATGGGTAGAATTTATCGAAAGGCTTACAGTGATGGGATATTCATCATTGTGCCGGTCATGTGCCCAGAAAACGGGTCGTGACACGAACCGGTGCTGAACCGGCTGAACCGGCCGGAACCGGCCGGTTTGAAGGTTGAACCGGTTCAAGTTTTTTTTTTTTTTTTTTTCTGGTCAAAAAAAAAATTTTTTTTTTTCTGGTCAAAAAAAAAAATTTTTTTTTCTGGTCAAAAAAAATTTTTTTTTTAAATGGAGGGGGAAAAATGTAGAGGGAAAGTGAACAAAAAAAACACATGATAACCCTAGTTAATTTTGCAATTGCCAAATATGCCTCCACTTACATAAGCAAATAAAAAAGAAAATCAAAGGAGAGAAAACAAAAAGAAAAACAAAAACTAGCCGAGTCCACTTTATCACACGCACATGGGGGGTAGATTGGACAATTTGTACTACATTGGCCTGAAATTGTGAGCGCATGAACCCACCACTTCCCTTAGCCTCTTATAAGCCCATTAACATATATTAGTATATGAAACTTTTTTCCTTTCTTGTTCTAAGCAATGTGAGACTTACTCACTCTTTTACAAGGCTATTTTACTTAGTTTGAAATTGTGAATATTATGAGTTGTGATGAATTATCAATTTATGGATTAATTTTCTTATTTCTCTCACTTATTGTTATGAATTATCAATTATATTAAGTATTTTAATATTTTAAATTATATATATTTTTAATATTTTAAATTATATATATTTTTAATATTTTTTAATTATCACCGGTTCGACCACGGTTCGACCACGGTTCGACCATTGAACCTTGAACCAGTGGCTCCACCGGTTCAATGACCGGTCCGGTTTTGAAAACATTGCTCACATGTGTCTTTCAGCAAGAGATTTGTTTTCCTACCCAAACTAAACCCGGCTTTCAACAGCTAGCCCTGATCTATTTAATTATACTTGATTTGATCTTTTACCTGTGTCAAGTCTACTTGAGAAATTTTCTCTTGCAATACGTTAAACTAATTCAAAGACAAACATAAAACTCCTAATTAAAATCATGCCAATTTAGAAAAAAGAAAAGAAAAAAAAGTTGAAATAAAAAGTTCAACCTCTTCAAAACTTAAATTGTTCAATTTTATTTCTATTATTGTCTAGAGATAATAATTTGTAAATAAAATATTATATAAACTTCTACAATGATAGAAAATCAAAGGAGCACAAATTTTCAACCTTTCAAAAGTTATGTTTTTCATAATTAAAAGAAAAACAATTCAAGTTTAAATTTAATTTTAGATGCAAGCCTATAAAATGATTTTAATTTGTATCTCTAACACGATAAATCTTGTCTTCTTTCACCAAGAAAAGAACATTTCAGTTAACTTTTTACCAAAAGAAAATTAAGAAAAAAATATAGCTGCAAGTTTAATTAAGAATAGCAATGAGAAGACTTAGACATGAGAGTACAAAATTAATTACCTGATTGATCCTGGGCATCAATGATAACTCCAAGAGTTAAGCAAAGTTGGAAGACAGCAAACCAGAAATGTTTTGCCATTTTCTAAGTGTGTGTGTGTGTGTGTGTGTATGAAAACTTAACAGTGATCTCATTTAGGTTTGATGTATTAAGTATTCATGTCATTAGTATACATTAATTGGTGCCGCTGGATGAAACCAGAAATATTAATTAATAAGCTATATTCAAACATATATGTTTCTTCTTAACGAGACGTACAAGATCTAAAAACAAAACCGGCCTAAATAATGATTTATATATTGGAATGGGAAAAGAAAATGACACTTGGCGATAATGGCACTTGTTTGTAAGAGAACTGAGTCAACGTGGGTTTCAAAAAGTTATAATTATCGTCATGACCTTTTCTATTATGAGATATTATTCAAAATGAGAAATTCTTGTGTAGCCAATGTATTAAATATTCACTTCAGTTTTAAGCACAATTAATTAAATATATACACTTAATAAAATAAAAATAAAAAGTCACATGTAAAATAAGAGAGAAAGACTATTGAATTTCTTCCTTTTCTTTTTCTTTCCTCTTTCTTCATTTGCTAGTTATATCTCAAATTTCACACACTAGGCATTCAACCACAATTTTTTTTAAATAATAATTAAAATAGGTTCTGATTTTATTCAAATCATCTTTCTTTTAAAAAAAAATTAATATTGTACTTTTTTTTTTGGCATTAGGATAATTCATTTGAATTTGGAAAATGTATATTTTTATCCTTAAATTTTGACAAGAATTTTAATTTCATCTCAAAAATTATATTTCATATCAATTTTGCCTCATATATTTTCATTTAATTTTAATAGACAGTGCTAGGTTGTACTGTGGAAAGATGGCAACTTAATACCTCTGAGACAGGGAACAAATACTGGATCTATCTACATATTAATAAAATTGAGACTTCTTTGGAGGGGTTACTATAAAATTAGCGAAGAAAAAAGCTCATTTGGTCAGATAGGATAAGTGAAGCAAGAATGAAATTTTTCAAACACCATTAATTTAAGCTCTCTTGCCCCTGTAGTCATGGAGAATAATAAGTTCATGACTTGAATCGAACGCTATGTGGGTACATTTGTCTTAAGAGGAAATCCAATGTTCACGATTATCTGATATTTTTGGAGAGATGCTATTTTCCAAACTTCAAATGAATTATCAATGCCCCAAAAAAAAAGTACAGTATTATTTTTTTAAAAAGAAAGATAATTTGAATAAAATAAAAACCTATTTTAATTATTATTTAAAAAATTGTGACTAAATGGCCAGTGTGTGAAATCACATCTAACAAATGAGGAGAGAGAAAAAAAAAGAGAGGGAAGAAACTCGACAGTCTTTTTCTCTTATTTTATAGGTAACTTTTTCTATTTTTATTTTATTAAATGTAAATATCTGATTGATTGTATCTAAGACTGATGTGTTAGGTTTGTACCTATAGAAGAATTTCTTTATTCAAAAGATGTCATATCACTAAATAATTTATATAATAAGCTAAAATAATTCCACTCTGGGGCATTAATTGCAGATATGTCATTAAATTAAAAATAATAAAGTAAATTTAAATGAATAAATTAGATAAATTAATAACATCACATTAAATGAATTATTTTATTTGAATTGATTTGAATTGAAGTTCAATAACATTATTTGCTATATAATTATTATTATATTCAATTTATTATGTTCAATATTTAATAATCATGAATTGTTCATATTTCTTACTCTTGTTATATAAATAAATGGTCATTCTAATTGTCATGCATTACTCCTGTGTTTGTATTGTTTATTCTTCATACATAATTAGTTTATATCGATTTTTTTTAATGTTATTATTTTGCTGATAGGAATATATATGTGTTGTTGTCTCTTACATAGTTACAGAATATGATTGATTCTATAATTCTTGCAAAAAGTGCTCAAAGAAAGTAATGTTAGATGGAAATTGATTTTACTGTGAAAAATTAATAATTACGCTTCTTCTGTAGTTCCAAGGTTTGTAATTTTTTAAATGTTTATTAGATATTGTTTCTCAATACCTGTAATTATCATTTATCAATTTTCTATCAATTACGAAATTATAGGTTCAAGGTTGAAATAAATGTCGTCGAAAAAGAGCTTCTGAACTTTGTTTATTTGGTTAGTAACATTATTGATTATTTTTTAATTTTTGATCTTTTACAAATTTGATTTTAATGTGAATTTTTTTTTATGTTGTGCAAAAGTTTAGTGATGTTACTCATACCTTAGAAAAGTTGGATATGTTTGTTGAAAATAGATTTTTATTTAGAGTTAGTGTTGATTCACTTAATATTAGATATATCGATTCAGTCTGTTTAGTTACTTGCTTGACATATGACACTGACCTGCTAAGTCAATGTGTTCTTAGTTCTGAAACAAGTCAATCTTATAATAGAAACTTCGATAGCAATAATGTAAGTAATTTGTGGAAAGTTTATACAATTACATTATTCTGTTTTTTATATGTGCATTTTGCTTCTTAGTTTTATTTTATTATTCATTGAATTATTCATATCATGTTGCGTAGAGATGTAGTTTAGATGTTTCAGAATCTGAAGGAGAAACACTTTATGTTCTATTACACCCACGAAAAGGTCTTTTGCTGAAGTCAACAAAGATAATAATGTTGATGATGATTTGAGTGCTTTTCAGATATCTTCTAACGTTAATAAAATCATGAAGAATAAAAAAAATAATGAGTCTATTAAAAATGTTAAGTGATTTATAGATATTGTTTTATGTATTTTACCTATGACAATATTCTAATCAATAAACATCATGTGGTGCTTGGATTTTTTTATTGTTTTATACGAATATAAAATGCATTTATTAGGCTTTATTATTTCTAATTGTTTTTTTTCTAAGTTAGTACTTTATTGTTTTTTCTAAGTGAAGTACTTGTTTTTTAAATGTGCACAATTTAAACGGTATTTTTATTTATTAATTTATTGCTTATCTACTTAAATATATTTAATTCATTCGTTGGAGTTTGAAATGAAGTAACAAATGTGAATGAGTTAATTATTTATAAATGCCATTAATAAAATTTCGTATATCTTCCAGTAACAATTATCTTTCCAATATTGTACGTTGTTTCTCATGATAGCTTTATAATCAGATATAACAATCTGACGTATCAAATGATGACTGTCAATCCTTTCTCTAGATGACAGAGTACTATTTTTTTATTATCTATTATTAACATTTTTAGAAAATTAAATTAACATTAAAATTTAAAATGAAAAATATGACATATTAACATAAATGAAAAATCTATTTAAAATGTAAAATTAACATTTTTATACCAATATGACTTATTAAATGATGATTGTCAATTGGGAAAATTTAAAATAAAAAAATCTACATAAATTAACATTTTTATTTACTTATTAACATAATAATTTTTTATTGTTTTCAAATCTATTGAATTAAATTATAATTAAAATTTAACAACATTAAATTAATCACATCACATTAAACGAATCAAATGAATTTTGATAATTAAGTAAATAATAATATAAATTAATAATATATTTAGTTAATTAATATAATTAATATATTTGAGACATCATTTTGTTAGTTCGTTGAGTCTTATATAAATTAATACGATACTCTTTAATGTTATATTCTTATTGGGTTTTTTCCTGAATTACTTTTTTCCTAAAAGTTCTACTAAATTTACGTTTTTTTTCCTAAACTACAGTGACTTGACTTTGTCTCTTTCAATTCATATTTGGATAAATTTTCTAATGTATCTAATACTATTTCAAATAATACTCTTAAATCTTATATTTGTTAATATTCTTTAATGTTAATTCTATATTCACTTTTTTCCAAATTAATTCAATTCATTAAAGTACTCTAAGTAATTTTGACATCTCAAATATTGGTTCTGAAATAATGGAGGACATTTTGGAACATATTATGTGATATGTCCTCATTTCCAAATTAACTAATAATCAATCAAACCTTAATAAAATTTCTCAATTTTTTTGTCTATATATTAAACATGGTACCCAATCAAGTTTATGACCTTAATTATGATAGTTGACCTCACTCCCAATTACATGTAAGAATCAATGACATTCCCAATTGAAATTGATTCCATATCACTATAAATTGAGGAGGTTTTCAACAGTTAAACCTCATAACTAATACCACAGAGATCAAGGAAAAAAGAAACTAATGACAAGAAGTAATATGATGAAGAGAGTGAAAATGGTGATGATGATAATGATGATGATGCTTGTCATGGTTGATTTAACATTGCACAACATGAGCTCTCATAGGTAAATTTCCTAATATGTCTAATACTGTTTCAATTAATACTTTTTAATTTTATATTAGTTAGTATTCTTTAATATTAATTCTATATTCATTTTTTTTCTTAGATTCATTCAATTCATTAAAGCACTATAAATAATTAATAATATATAATATAAAATTAATAATATAAATAATGATATAATTAATTAATTAATTAATATAATCTAAAACATCATTTGTTATCAATTAATACGGTAATCTTTAATTTTGTAAGCCATCCATTCCTTGATTTCTCATTGAGAATAGGTGGAATTGAACCTAATAGCTTATTTCCTTCGAAATTTCTGCAATGAAGACAAGTGATTCATCTTATCAATATTCTCAAAATCTTATTAAAAAGACCATAATTTACTAAAATAAAATTTCAGTTTGATCCAGAAATAAGTAACTCACAAAATCCTCAAGGTATCCAGTTGAGACAGAAAATTAGGCAAAGGCCCAGTTAAACTGTTATTTGACAAATCCCTGCAAAATGAATTATATTCTTATGTTTAAGAAATGAGAGTAATGGGACAATCATAGCCGGTTTAAAGTTTAGACCCATTGTAAAGAATCAAATACTTACAAATATTTATCAATTTGAGATTGGAGATGTAGGGAGATATGGTTCCAGTTAACCCACTGGAGGATAGGTTCCCGCAAAAATAGATTGGCAGAGTTGCAGATATTCAAAAGCCAATTAATATAATTCTGCAGCGTTTTAAGTGTACGGTTATCCTATGGCAGACTTACAAAGATGTGATTCTGGGTTGATTAAGACCATTGTTGTAGCTGCAGTTGAGACCATTCCACATGTAAGCCTGTGGGGAGCAAGGATCTCCTTGCCAGTTTCTCTTGATGGAGTAGTAAGCTGACTTGATTTGCATGATGGCGTCAACTATATATGTAAATTGCAAAATAATTCTTTCTTGAAGATAATTACTATAGAGCAAGTATTCTATGGAGTTGAAACAAAGCCAAACTTAGGAACAGTGCACAAAAAATCTTTAAGAAAGCCAAGCACAAAGAAAGTTAAATTGAAAAGCATTTACATAAATGTGAATTTAAAGGCTAAATTTTGAGTAAGTTCAAGTTACCCTAACTTTTGTTTTCAATCAGTAATGAAATGCAGGGATTATAAACTGTCAAGTTGAAGGTTTATTTCAAAGATTGTTATTGGTACCCTAAGAAGCACTGATATTACACTGTCACACTGTTATTAAAACCATAAGGAGGGAGTTACACAGCTAAATTCATTGTGTTCATATACGATTTAGAGAGACGTGTTATATCTTATATTGTCATACGAGTGTTGAATACGTGTCAAACATATTACAGCTAAATATATATAATGTTTAAATACGCTTCAGTGATTCATATCAAACACAATCGTGAGATTTTTTGTACTACTGGTGCTTCACATTTTATACAAGAATAAAGAAAGCACAAGCACGTACCATCATTCTGGTCGGTTTCTGATTGATTGAGAAGCTTCACTTTATAAACCTCAAAGGCATTGATAAGAGGTGGAACCGTTGACGCACTTGTTCTGTTTATCCAAATTTCAACCTCAGATTGAGATCGAGGGGACGCATAAACAATGACAGAAACGCCCAAGAATGGAAGACTGATTGGACCGGTGAAGTGCCTCCCATTGGCATAAATGTCGAATTCTCCAGTTTGATTATCTGGGAGATTCTGGATCTCCGCGAAGTACATGTACACGTAGAATTGAGCAACATCGTCGATTAGGTTATAGGAAAATCCCAAATTGTCGCTCTCATTCGCAGGGATTGCTGCAGTTCTCAGCAGAGTGGAAGGTATCTCGAGAGAGAAGAGAGGTAGATATGATTTTCCAGTTAAATGGCTTGTATGGGTCCATATTCGATCATAAATATCATCTGGGTATCTGGGCACTATATTAATATTGGATTACTCAAAATAGAGACCAAATCCTCGCGCTCCATTGAGATTGGCATGTGAAGTTTTGATTAAACGGTCCTGTTTTATCAAGCAGAGTACTAATTAAGCAGAGATCCATGGACTTTAAAATATACATGGATTGATTATTTATTTTCTAAACGTTTAAATTGATTTAATAAATATTATAAACTTATTAAATATTATTATTAAGTTAATTTTTAAAAAACAAAGTAAATATACAATTAGGTGTTTGTGATTTAGACTAATTTATTCAACTTTTAAATTTCAGAGACTAAACCAAAAAAAAAAAATCTTTAAAGAATAAATTTGTGTATTTACTCAAAAAAATTAAATATCAAAACAATAACACAACAAGAGAGAAACTAAACTTTATTACAACTTTTTTAATAAATATATAGTTTGTATGAAAAAAATTAAATTCAATTACGTAAAACTAAATTGTAGAATGAATTAACTTTTTACACAATATATGATATCATAATTTTATTTTTACCATAGTAGTATAAATTAAATTAATATTAACATGCATCTAATATGAAACTGTGATTTGATTTTTAATATGATAGAAAAGTTGTTAAGAAATTTTATTACTAAAAAGCATGCATGTTATGAAAAAAAAATAATTTTAATGAGAAAAAGTAAATTAGAAGGGAGAAGAGAAAAATATTTAAAATTAAAAGGGTGCCATGTGTAATTTAACCAAATTTCAATATGGTTAGCGCAATTTACCCATTGCAAAATTGAGTACTATTTTCATTTTGCCAATTAAAGTTTAGATTAAATTACACTCTCATCTCCTCTACGTTTAAAATATACACACGTCTGTCCTTTGAGTTTAAAATTGAGATACTTTATTTCAATTTTAAAATAGAGGGATCAAGTTGTAAATAAAATAAGAACTAAAATGAAAAAAAATTAACCAAGGAGAGAGAGGCGGACAAAGGAATGGGTGGGAATATTCTTTCCATATATATATATATATATATATATATATATATTATGTTTGATAACTTAATATCACCTTTTTTTAAAACTAAAATAACCTATGTATACATATTGAATATTTTTTGTTACAAGAAATTAGACTAATTGTAATATCTTATTGTTAATTAACAATAAAAAAAGGGTATGGCAATATGTAATAATTGATATTCTTAGGTTAATAAAAGGCATTAGGTTATCAAATGTCAAAAAGGCATACCTCTTTAAATATAAAATATAAAATTGGCTAACGTACTGTAGCATATTTTATAATTATAGAAGAGAGATCATTTTGGTAGTGGAGGAAGAGGAGTGTAATTTTCAAAACTTATAAAGGAAGAGAATATAATTTATTATATCTTTCGTTTGAATTAATATTAACTTAATACTAAATATATAGGGGCAAAAATGTCATTTTTGTTCTAAAATTTTGATCTAATTAAATTTTAATTTTATTCCATAATTTTTTTATGTGTTAATTTTATTCCTCATCTTTGTAAGTAATTTAAATTTTGTCTCTAAGTTTAATGTTATCTAAATTGTTAATAACAAATATTGATGTTGTTTCTATTACACACATTAGTATCAATTCATCTACCTAAATATATTCATATCAAATATTCTTTTATAACGACAAAATTGCTCATCTTCTACATCTCATTTCTCTCTCTCTCTCTCTCTCTCTCTCTCTCTCTCTCTCTCTCTCTCTCTCTCTCTCTCTCTCTTTCTCTCTCGTAATCGCACTTTCCCCCTCTCTTACTCTCTCTCTCTCCAAATTTGAAGAAGAAGAAAAAGAAAAATTTGTTAAGGTTTTTTAAAATCAAAATCATTTCAATCCCCTCTCTCTCTCTTCATCCAACTTTGCCTTTCATTTTTCTCTTTGCAAATCTAAAGAAGTAGAGGATGAAATTGATTTCGATTAGAACTTGATAAAACTTGAGGGACAAAATGGTACCTATATCGAAAAAAAAACTTTAGGGAAAAAAGTTGAGTCAAACTTTAGGTGTCATTTTCTTCTTTTAAGTTTTATCCAAGTTTTAATTTCATCCTTGAAGTTATTTTTATTTTGCCATTTTCTTCTCAAAAGTTGTTTTTATTTTTACCAATTTCATCCCACATGTTTTCAATTGGTGTTAATTTTGTCATCATCTTCTTCTTTTGTTCAATTGTGCGGAGAGAAAAATGAGAGAGAAAGTAGGATGACAAGAGAGGGAAGATTAATTTTAATTTTCAAAAACCTTAGGAAATCCCTTTTTTTAAAAATATTTGTCTTCCTTTTTAGATTTGTGTGTGGAGAGAGAGAGAGAGAGAGAGAGAGAGAGAGAGAGAGAGAGAGAGAGAGAGAGAGAGAGAGAGAGAGAGAGAGAGAGAGAGAGAGAGAGAGAGAGAGAGAGAGATAGAGAAATATATATAGAGAGAGAGAGAGAGATAGATAGAGAGATAGAGAGAGAGAGAGGATTATTTTGATTTTCAAAAACCCTAGTAAATTCCCTAGAAGTCTTCTTCTTCTTCAGCATATTTGCACACACAAATAGAGGAGAGAGAAAGTGGGAAAGAAAGAGAAAGGAGAAAAAAATGAAGAATTGGTGAACTTTTATCATTTTAAAAAAATATTTGACGTGAACTAGTTGACATTGAGGTGTAATAAAGGACAATTTAAACAACATTAGATTTAAAGACAAAATTGAAATCAATTAAAAAAAATATGGGATAAAATTGATACAAAAAAAGTTTTGAAACTAGATTGAAACTTGAATCAAAGTTAAAGGGCGAAAATTATATATATAGTTCTACCATATATAATTTCAACTTAAAAATAATAATATATATTACGTCCTAAACCTAAATAGCTTAATTACCTTATCATTTGATCTTCCTGCAAGCCAACATCAAATCGTTCCAACAACTCCATTGGCTTAGTTTGAAACAAATAGGTATCATTCTTCAGAACCTAAATTTCCAAAGCTGATATAAACATAATCCGACGGGGCCATATGAACTCTCTCTTTAGTTGTGACACTTGAAACATTCTCAAATTCCACAATATCCCACCAATTGGGTCCAAGGTATAGATCAAATCTGAGCACAAAGTCTTTATTATCGTAGTTTCCAAACATGAAGCTTGCTCTAATGAGACGCTTGTTCGTGGTTGTACGATAAAGATGAAAGGTGTAGCAGTTTCTAGGTCCTTCTAGAAAGCTTCGAACATTCCAGAACTGTCTCAGGAGAGAAGTGGAGTTATGTTGAGAGGATATAGTGTGGCTTGTGCCTGTGTTTGTGAGGTTGGAATCTGAAGTGTAATTAATGCCTGTGGTTTTGTTTGTGTAGCTTTCTTCATCCACAAGTCCACAGTCTATGCTGATGAAGCCTGAAGATGATAGTAAAAGAATAAATTAAGAATACTGAGCTGGTTTAGTAGGGTAACAAACTTTCAACAAGAGATTAGGGTTAGTAACAAGGAGTTCCTTATGAATTATTTATTTTTCCATTGCCTTTCCAATTTCTATCATGGGAAAAGTTTTTCATCCTCCTACCCCATTTCGACATACGAGGAGAGAGATAGAGAGAGAGAGAGAGAGAGAGAGAGAGAGATGAAATGTATTTTTAGAATTTTAAGTTTGAGTCCTTGTGACAGATGATGTGTAGCTTGACATGTGCCACGTGGACCATTTAGTCAACATTTTCCGTCAGGGAATTTAATGGCACTAGTAAAAAAGACATATTTGCAAAAAAAATAAAATAAATCATGAATGACATATTTGACGAAAAAAAGTTAATAGTATAAGTGAAACTTGGTGCAAATATTAGAGACATGATGTATACTTTTGTCTTTAAATAAAATTTATGGGGGCAGTAACTCTACGGGGCAAAAAGTATAATCCCATCCCTATCTCTAAACTGTCATAAGGGAGATTTCTCCTTTGTCTCCAACCTTGTGGGAAAAAACTCCCAAATATGTATGGAGCCTCAAGTGGGGTGGTCCCTATCAAGATGTATCTGGTTTCTTTGCTCTTTTCTCTTTGCTTTTTCCTTGCTTGGCGCATGCACGCTGTTGGATTGGCATGGCCCTCACATCGATCCAACGACGTGTGTGTGCCAAGTAGGAGAAAAGCAAAGGGGAAAGAGCAGAGGATTCGCTCGCTATCGAGATTCTCAAATTAGGAAATATTTTACCATTTCTACAAGAGATTTTTTTTGGAATTATTTGGAAGAGTTTATTCTAAGCTTATCTGGCTTATCTTATGAGATAAGCCCTTATGCACATGTTTGAGAGAACTTATAAAAATAAATTATGGTATAGACATAAGCTATTTTCAGCTTATTTTCATAAATCTCTAGTATAGCTTATGAAAATAAGATGAAAACAGTTTATGTAAAGTTTTCGCTCATAAATTTTTCAACTATAGAAGTAACTTATATATAAGCGCTTATATGATAAGCGCTTATTTTATAAGTACTTAAATAAGTTATATATCCAAACAATGCCTAAATTGTTAACAACCTTAATCTATTTATACTTACTCTGATCTATTTATGATCTCTTTTTGGTTGACATACGCTCAAATCTACATAAAAAATATTCTCTTGATGAAACATGTTCAATTAATTCAAAGACAAACATAAAAAATCTAATTAACGACATGCTAATTTTAAAAAAAACTGTTATACAAATGTTTAACCTCTTGAAAACTTAACTTTTTAATTATTATTTCTATTATTGTCCAAAGATAATCATTTGTCAAAAAAAAAGGGACATACACTTCAACAAACATAGAAATTCAACAGTACAAATTTTCAACCTTTCAAAAAAGTTAGGTTTTTCATTTCAAGTTTAAATTTTTGGATGCAAGCTTATAAACGGTTGTAATTTATATCTCTAATACCTAAAATTCTTGTCTACTTCTACCAAGAAAAATAAATTAACATTTTAACCTAGATATATATATATATATAAATCATGTATGTAAATCAGAAGGAATACAAATTACCTGATTGGTCTTGTCCATCGACAATAACTGCAATAGTTAATCAAGCTAGAAAGACAACAAATAGTAAATGTATTCTCATTTTCTAACCATACTGGGTTCAGAATCCAAATGATTTGTATATGAACTACATATGCTGGACTGGAGGATATATATATATATATATATATAGAATTGAGTCAACGTGGGATTAAAAAATTAATTATCGTCATGACCTTTTCTTTTCTGATTAAATTATTGATTCTCATCTAAATGCACTGTGAAATTTAAGCAGTACTAGACGTACAGATGTCCTGAATTTTGAAAAATTAATGTTAGTTAATTAAATGAAATGTATTCAAATATAGATATAACACCTGTTTAAATTTTTATATCTACTTACTTTAGCACAAATTATTGAAAATTTGTTATATATTATATTTGATGTTGTTATAGTAGGATTATCATCTTTATCAAGTATGAAAACTTTCAAATTATTTATGTTTCTTACTCTTGAAATTGTTACATATATAGCTGTACTGTCACGACCCGTTTTCTGGGCACATGACCGGCACAATGATGAATCTCTCATCACTGTAAGCCTTTTGAAAAATTCTACCCACGAGTTAAATTATGTAGTTATTATCTCTATGTTATCAAAATAATCATTCCTTAATAGATACGAAAAAATATATCAAATTTTCTTATTTGAAAATCATAGAGATGATTTGCACATAATAATAGATCCTCAATATAAAATACATTATTATACTGACATATAAGCCAAATGCCAAACCATTGACCTAGATATCCTAGACGATTACAGAGCAACATAATATATAACAATAGAGGGGCCTACCCGACAGCGGAAAGGTCCAAAGTGATCTACTCCTCTAACAGATATTCTTCGCTGGCAACCTGATTTGAACAAAAAATTTTATGGAGAGTGTGAGTTTTTAAACTCCGTGAGCGAATTGGTCTCGCGTTAATAAAATTCAAATACATTACCAGTCATGCAAGTATATCCGAAGGCTCATACTCAACCAATAGACATAGTTAGAAACTACATACAAGAAGATAAAAATACATCCAATTCAACAAACGTTACTAGTACTCATTAATGGCAATATATCCCAGAGAGCGCACACGGGCCAGCTCACCAATTATGTATATTTCCGCCATGATGCACAACCTCATCCTCTTAGCTAGGGCGCTTCACGGATTTATCACTAATTCGAGCTATATCCCTACTGAGGAAATCGTTGTCTCCACACTCATTGGTCAAGACACCATTTCAACCGGATTTTCCACCTTGCCGTGAGAGGGGGTACTGTCCCGCTCAATCACAATCAATAGTACAGTATTTCATATCATAATCAGAAGCACAATATAATATTCATCCATATAACAGGTATAGTATATAACTATATTATAGGTTTATAAACCATAAATCAACATAACAATTAAACTGTTTTTTAAAAGATTCAAACTTCACATCATCATGAGATACTTGCTTCGTCTTATCCATACTTTTGGATTAATTATCTCATTAGATTCGTCATTCTGAATCCAATTTTCCCCTATGAATCTTGGGAGTGTCCTACGACATACTTTTTATCACCAGTAATGCTAAAACTCTATTAAAACGGGGTCGTTTCACTCACTTGGATTCCGTACGAGTATCACTTCTCTAAGTTGTTACTGACAAGAGTACACAGATGAATTTCAGTATTCTATTACAGAGATTTTCATGAAAGATTAGAGAAAACAAGTTAGGATTGTTTTTGTACATATACTGTTCACACATACGGTTACTATTAATACATATGGTCACTATTCATACGTATAGTTACTATTTATACATACGGATACTATTTATATATATAGTTACTATTCATATATACGGATACTATTCATACATACAGATATTGTTCATACATACAAATACTATTTATATATATGGCACTATTCATATATACGGTCACTATTCATATATACGGAGACTGTTTATACCAGAAATAGAGAATACAATCTGTAAAAGAGTACACTAGGTAAGTTCCCAGGAAAGAGTGGAGGGTCACAATGGACACACTTAAAAACCAGGTCTTTCCTTAGCCAGAACATTCCTAGATATGTATTCTTCACAGTTTACATCCTATTTTGGTAATCAGAGAATTAAAATAATATATAGACAGCTAAGGACAATTTTTCTGATGTGGAAGATCAGCCAAAGTCGCAACCACAGAGCATACTTAAGAAAATAACTTCTAAAATTTGAAAGACATAGAAAGGGCATAGTATCCTTACCTAAGCTGAAAAGGAAAGACCCAAAATCTCAGAGGCCTAGTATTGAAGCAAGAGAAACTTAAGGAGAGAAGAAGAGAAGTTGAAGGTGTGAGTTTAGAAGTGAAATGGAAGGGCCTATTTATATGAAAAGTCAAGGGTACTATTTGTCACTATGTGCTAATAAAATATTCAATTTACTATTCATGAAAATGACATTTCTAATAATACAATTTACTGTGCAAAATACGGAAAGACACGGCGGCTTTGAATTTTTTTATTACTATTGGAAACTTAAAGGAAAAACTATCCTTTCACCTTAAACTTTTAAGTTTTTTTTAATTCAATCCTTTCACTTTAGTCCCTGAAGGTATTTTCACACATAAAACGTCATTTTCTCCTACGAATTTCTTTTTAGTTTTCTCTAATGATCAAACCATATCTAGTACTTGACATTTCGATTGTATAAGTAAACAGTATCGTATATGTAAATATTATTATATAGGTGAACAGTACCGTATACTAGCATAGTAACCATAGTTTGCAAATACGCATTTATATTTTATTTTTCATGGGTATTACATGTACATATATAAAGACTGGACTTGGTAGATACAAACCAAGTGCTAAAAGTGATTAACTTTGACTTTTGTTGATTGTTATTACAAAGAATAATGTTCTTGGAAACTTACTTTTTCTAACTTGAAAAAACAATCTTGAATCTCGTAGAATAATCATCATCCTGGGAATCATGACTTTTTTTTCAATATTTTTTCAGAGATGCTTGTTGCTTCAATGACATGTTTACCAAGTCAAAACACAATCAATCTACTATACCGTTATAAAGATCCATTGATTTTTCAATATTTCTAAGTAATACTATTGGAACATCATTCTTCAACTTTAGTTCGTAACTTGAAACACCAGACAATCTAATGTTGTTTAGAAATTCTTGTGTGTAGAGATAGTCTGTTGTATCAGTATTTGCATCGATTTTACAGACTTCATCAGAACTTAAATATTGTGGAATTTGACCAGTACTAGTTGTATGTGTGTCCTAAATTTTGAACAATTAATGTTAGTTAATTAAATGAAATGCATTCAAATTAGAATTACATTTTATGTTGGAGATAGCTTGAAAAATTCCAGCAAAACTTTAAGGTAGATATGCTTAAAATATATGATAATATAATAAAGAGGAGCTTATCAGTCGATTGGAATTAGGTACCAATCAATTGATGTTTGGAAAAACACAAAAACAACCAATTGATTGTTAAAAGGCAAATAGTTTTCTTATATATAAAGAAGAAATTCATGAAATATGAAGATTATTTTTTTTATTTTTGAAGCATCCAATCATGAGATGGTAAAAACTCTATTTAAGTTTTGTCTCAAAATTAATTAAATAAGGAATTTAAATTTCATAATTTGATCTCTATAATTTTGAAAAAAGTTTTATTTGTTCCTAGTCATCAAATTTCTTTCGCTATGTAAATTTAATTTTGGTACATAATTAATCATAGAATGTTTGTACACATTGTGTTGGGAAAACTACGTAAATTTTCTTAAAACCAGATTTGGGAAAAAGCAAAATAAATGCGGAATAATAATACACAAAATTGATAATGAAGTTTGGCCAATACTGCCTACGTATCCGGGCTACTGCGGACTTCTACTAAAAAAAATATACAAAGTGTTTACAAAACACTTACAACCCACAACCCAATTTCACCTAGAAAAATTGTTCTCAATTTTTCTCTCACAAAAGCTTTTCTCTCTAAGCTTCTTTTCTATCTCTCTCGATTGTGTTATGTTATATTGTGTGAGTGTAAAAGGCTCTATTTATAGAGCTAACCTTCCTCCAATTCTCTTTTATTCGTGCTGCACTGATAAAAAATTTCTTTTTCACTTTCAATGCCTGCAAATTGCTTGCCAAATTTAGGTGCCTAACAACTTTGAAAACATTTCTTGTGGGATCCATATGTCATTTCCTTTCCACCTAACAAATCTCCCACTTGAAGATTGATTTTAATCTGTCTTCACACCTTGGTCAATGCAGCAGCCTTGTCTAGTTTGTTATTCTAGCAGGCCAATTGAAGTTGAACATAACTTCAATTTTTCAATAGTCACCACCTTTGTTAACATATCAGTTGGATTCTTACTTCCTTAAATCTTGTTTAATGTTGGCACCTCATCCTCAAGCAAAGATTTGATGAAATGGTAACGACGATCAATGTGCTTTGTTCTGGAGTGAAATGCTGAGTTCTTTGTCAGATGTATTGCACTCTGACTATCACTGTGCAAAACACTCTCTATTTGGATGAATCCCAGCTCTGTTAACAATCCTTGAAGCCATACCAATTCTTTACTGGCTTCTATTATTGCTACATACTCAGCCTCTGTAGTGGATAAAGCAACAATCTTCTGTATCTGCGACATCCAACTAATAGTTGTAGTACCTATAGTGCATATGTAACCAGTTGTACTTATTCGGTGATCAATTTCACCTCCAAAGTCTGCATCTACATAGCCTTGTACTTTTAATTCACCTTTACCAAAGTACAAATACTTTTCTGTGGTGCCTCATAGATACCTTAAAATTCATTTGACTGCTTCCCAATGAGCTTTTCCTAGATTTGACATAAACCTGCTAACAACTCCCACTACATGGCCAATGTCTGGCCTCGTATAGACCATTGCGTACATCAAGCTTCCAATGGCTGAAGTATATGGAATCTTAGCCATGTGTTATTTTTCTTCTTCTGTCTGAGGGGACTGATCCTTAAATAGACGAAAATGACTAGCCAAGGGTGTGCTGACCGGTTTGGCGTTGCCCATGTTGAAGCTTTGCAAAACATGGTTGATGTACTCTGCCTGAGATAGTTGCAAAATTCCTCCTTGCTTCTCTTTTGTGATTTTTATTCCAAGGATCTTCTTTGCAGAACCCAAATCTTTCATGTCAAATTCTTTTGACAACTACATTTTCAAGTTTCTAATTTCATCTATATCTGAACCAGCTACTAACATATCATCGACATAAAGTAGCAAAATGATATAACTGGACTTACATCTCTTGAAGAAGCAACAGCGGTTGACATTGCACTTCTGGAAACCTTCCTTGTGCATGAAGCTATCAAACTTCTTATACCACTGTCTTGGAGCTTGTTTCAATCCATACAAACTCTTCTTCAATTTGCACACTATATTTTCTTTTCCTTTTTTTGAGAAACCTTTAGGCTGGTGCATGTATATTTCCTCATCTAAGTCTCTGTGAAGAAACGCAGTCTTCACGTCCAACTGCTCAAGATAAAGTCCTTCACTGGCAATAATACTTAACACGGTTATGATAGTATTAAGCTTTACAACTGGGGAAAAAATTTCGTTGTAGTCGATTCCTTCCTTTTGCTGGAATCCTTTGACAACTAATTGGGCTTTACATCTCTTAGAACCATCATGTTCCTTTTTTACCTTGTATAGCCATTTGTTGTAAAGTGCCTTCTTTCCCATGGGTAACTTAGCTAGTTCCCATGTCTAATTAGAGATCAAAGACTTCATCTTGTCTTTCATGGCAAGCTCCCACTTGTCGGTATCTACTGTATGACATGCTTAGTCATAGCTTTCAAGCTCCCCTCCATCAGTCATCAACATGTTGTCCATGTATCTCCTGTTAGGCATATGAGATCGAGAAGACCTTCTTAATACAGGAGCTGGAGTAGGAGGGTTTGGTGTGTCAGACTACTGCTTATTACTCTGTTCAGTTGATTTCTTTGACTGAGGACTCTCAAATATAGGACTTTCTGGGACATCGTCCACCTCTGCATACACTGGACTACTCTGTTTTGAGTTGCTGGTGTCTGTGTTATGACTGTCCTTGTACATCGCTCTTTCATCGAAGATCACATCTTGATGCTGATCATCTTTTTGTTTTCATCATTCCAAAGGCGGTAGCTAAACTCATCCTCACCATAACCAATGAAAGTGCACTTTTTTGACTTGAGATCAAGCTTGTTCCTACCTTGATCACTGATGTGCATATATGCTACACAGCCAAAAACTCTAAGATGTAAAAGTTTTACTTCTTTTCCGCTCCATACCTCTTCTGGTATTTTGAGCTCCAATGGTACCGATGGGCCTCGTTTGATCAAGTAAGCTGCTGTGTTGACCGCTTCTGCTTAAAATTGCTTTGGTAAGCCTAACTGCACACGCAAGCTTCTGGCTCTTTTAGTCAACGTTTGGTTCATATGCTCAGCTACACCATTATGTTGAGGCGTACTTGGCACGGTCCTCACCATTCTAATCCCGTGCTCATAGTAAAACTTCTTGAATCTAGTGTCTTCATATTCACCACCATTATTGGTTTTGAGCTTTTTAATTTTTAATCCTGTCTCATTTTCTACCATGGCTTTTCACATCTTGAAAGCCTCAAATACTTCAGACTTATATTTTAGAAAGTATACCTATACCTTCCTGGAGTGATCATCAATAAAAGTCACGAAATAGTGTTTCCCACTAATGGATGAAACAGTTGTTGGACCCCAAACATCTGAGTGAATAAGCTCGAGTCTCTCCTTCTTTAGGGTTCTTTCACTTGTCCGAAAGCTGACTCTTTTATGCCTTCCAAGTATACAGTCTTTACACATATCAATTTCCCTTGACTGAAGACTTGGTAATTTGCCTTTCGAGTGCATGATCTTCATCCCTTTCTCACTCAGATGGCCTGGTCTTTGGTGCCATAGATTAGGATTTTCATTTGTTGCAACTGCAATCAAATGGCATGCACCTATTGTCTTGTAAAGAGTACCATTCTTTTTACCGCAAGCAATCGTCATTGCACCCTTTTAAATCTTCCAATTATCGCCATGGAAGATCGTTGTGTAGCCATCACTGGCCAACTAGCCTATTGAGATTAAGTTCTTCGTCAGGTTAGGAATATGTATGACATTCTTTAATTTCCATACAGACCCGTTCAACTTAATCTTTACTACATCTTTGCCCATAATCTCACAAGATTGTTCATTACCAAGGTAAACTTTACCGAGGTTTTAAGAGACGTAATTCTCGAAGAGTTCTTTCTGCGAAGTAGCATGGAAGGATGCTCCAGAATCTAATACCCAAGACTCTTCCTTGCTCTCCAAAGAGCATATTAGTGCATCACCTTCTCCTGATGTGGAAGCAACATTTGCCTCATCCTTCGCCTCCTAATTCTTCGGTGCACTCTTGCATTAATTTTTATAGTGCCCGGTCTTCCCACAATTCCAACACTCAATGGTCTTCAAGCTATGAGAACCACGATGATTTCTGGACTTGAACCTCTTGTCCTTTGATTTACCGTGTCCATTTCCTTTGGTTGAATTTCTTCCTCTTGACTCTGTATACAATACTGAAGAGGATGACAATTCACCTGACTCTCTCCGTCGGATCTCTTCACTAAGAACCAGATCACGAACATCATTGAATTTCAACTTATTGCTCCCCAATGAGCTACTCACAGCCATGACAGCAGCATTCCAACTTTCTGGTAGGGAAGACGAAAGTATCAATGCTCGTATTTTATCATCGAACTCAATTTCAACTGAACTCAACTGGGTTGTGACCGTATTGAGTTCATTGAGATGTTGGGCTACCGATGCACCTTCTGTCATCCGCAAATTAATTAACCGCCTCATCAAATGAACTTTATTTGAGGCTGACGGCTTTTCATACATACTGGAAAGCGCCGCCATAAGACCTGCCGTGGTCTTTTCTTTTGCTATATTAAAAGTAACATTGCGTGATAATATTAATCGGATAACTCCGAGGGCTTGTCTATCAAGAAAAGCCTAATTTGCATCTTTCATGCCTTCTGGCTTTATTCCTAAGAGAGGTTGATATAGCTCCTTTTGATACATATAATCTTCGATATGCATTTTCCAAAAGCCAAAGTTTGCACCATCGAACTTTTCAATTTTAATCTTTCCTTCGTTTGTGGCCATCGCTCTCACTCAAATCTGATTTCTTCTAGATTGTTTCTGACAATTCTTGTGAACCACCGTATACTGGAATACTGCTGTGAATAAATTTAGTACCACCGACCAGATTTCATTATTCACGAAAGTTACTATTCACATGAATAGTAATCTTGCAGAAAACTGAAAAATTCACAGCCAGAGCTTTGATACCAGTTGTTGGGAAAATTACGCAAATTTTCTTAAATCAGATTTGGGAAAAATCGAAATAAATACGGAATAATAACACAAAATTAATAACAGAGTTCGACTAATACTGCCTACGTCTCCGAGCTACTGCAGACTTTTACTAAAAAAATATACAAAGTGTTTATAAAATAATCACAACCCACAACCCAATTACACCCAGAAAAATTGTTCTCAATTTTTCTCTCACAAAAGCTTTTCTCTCTAAGCTTCTTTTCTATCTCTCTCGATTGTGTTGTGTTATATTGTGTGAGTGTAACAGGCTTTATTTATAGAGCTAACCTTCCTCCAATTCTCTTTTATTCGCACTGCACCGATAAAAAATCTCTTGCCAAATTTAGGTGCCTAACAACTTTGAAAACATTTCTCGTGTGACCCATATGTCCCCTCCTTTCCACTTAACACATTGAATATATATAATTAAAGTTAATGATAGAGTAATAGAGTAAATGACTAGACTAATGAACTTATATAAATCATTTATGTTCACTAATGAACTTATATAAATCATTTATGTTCCAAATATGAAAATGAAGCATAATTACTATATCATAAGCATTTTTTTTAAAACTTACGTGTTTTCAAACCACAATTAACGAGGAAAGATCAAACTATGTATACTGTTATGTTATGAGAATCAAATTAAAAGGCAAACAAATGTACTGTGAGAATGAATGTAATAATTTGATATTTTGATTTTCTAAAAAACACTTAATTTATTAGGAGGAAGACAAAATCACCGATGTGACTTTTAGTTATAGAAAGGGTCAACTATGCGATTATTTTATTTTAAAATATCAAGATATATAGTTGACCTTACTATAGATAGGACTGCAGAATATGATGATGAAACAGTTTGGTTATGAATAGATTCATATCATATAAAATATTATCATTCTTCATTTGATTCATATCATATAAACAGATTGATTATGAATAGACTCATATCATATAAGATATTATCGTTCTTCATTAACTGACTTTGGAGAAGTCAGGCTATTAACTCCTATATTCAAATAACGTTCTATCTACACAAGTTCAAAAAGACACTCAGCAAAGTGATAATTTTTTACTTAGGATATGAAACCAAATAAAGAAAAAATGATGTTAATTCAAATGGTTTAACATTTATTTCTTTTCAGCGATAAGTTTGAGATTTGCAAATAAAAAAAATTAATATTGAAAAAGTTTTATATCTATGTATTTAAACCTGACTTAAATTAGATTAATCAGAACTCAGTAAATTTTTAAATACTAATAATTTAATAGAAAAAATAAAAGAAAAAAATGAGACTCCATTGTTGACAAATGCATCCCTTTTTTTCTCCTGGTTGCAGTACTAAGTCAATGGTGGGATTGGAGAAAAAAGAAACAAAACTTTTAAGCCTAGTTTTGAGTTTTGACTAAAACACCTTTTAAGTAAATGAATCAACATATAGCTACAGAATTATAGTGACGACTTTAACTGTTGCTAAAGATGAAAATATTTCAAAAAAATTACAATTACTTAAATGGTACAAATCTAGAAGAAAAAGAAACAAGCAGAATAAATTGTATCAAATTTAGAACTACAAGTAATAAACATACAACATTGGTAAAAGATAAAGTTACAGAAAGCATCATAACTTTAGTTTAAGCCGGCATCTTCAAGGTTTCTAATTTCTTGAACTTGGACTGTCCTACCGACCCCTGGGGTTGAGTTCAGTAGTGAGATTCATAGTGATGAACTCAACTGATGGAATGCTTTCACCGTCTTGGCCTGCAGATCCGGTTTGTGCCAACTCTGTAGCCGAACAATCCTTGAGATCTTTCACTACATCACTCATGTTGGGCCTTTCGGTTGGTGGAGACACAAGCCATTGCTATTTCAACAGCTTTCCACACAGAGCCTGAGTGAAAATGGCCTTGTAACCTTGAGTCTGCTATGCTCTCAACATCTCCTTGAGCCACACTTGAGCTAACCCATTGAATAATGTTGGTGTTCTATTGACCAGGGGATCTTATTATTACAGGTTGACCTGTGATTATCTCCGAAAGTACTACACCATAGCTGTACACATCACTTTTCTCTGTTAACCTGTTTCATATATAGTACCTACAACAAGCAGAACATACAGCTTACTTCATTTCTCATCAAAAATTTTAAGAATGAACATGAACTTTTGCATAGGATTTGAATCATGAAAGTTTCAATTTTTTTAGGTAAAAGATACTTTTTACTTCCTTAATATTTATATTAAATTTTAATTTTGTTCATAATATATTTTTTTTCATCTATTTTTATTTTAAATATACTCTTTTCATTAACATTGTTTATTGTGCCAAGTTCCGTGAGTCATGTACTCACAGATGAGTGATGTTCTATTGCCAATGTTGCAATAAGAGGAGTCAAGCATTTATGGTGAACTCTAATGAGAATATTTGCATGCAAATTAGGGCTAGATTTCTTTCATCTGAAGCGCGTTGCGTGAATGAAAACAAAATACTGAGGTATAAATGCAATCAATAATCATCAATTTTAAAGATATATATTTTTATAATTGATTTTTAGAAGATATATTTTTTATTATTTAGTTCATGAAAAATAAGTATTGAACGAATTAATCTTTTAAGATATATATTTAAGTATATGTTTACTGATGTTTAAAAAAATAACTTGAAGTGTGTAGCAAGTTTATGATATTTAGAGACTAAACTGTATGGAGATAAAATTTTAGGAACTAAAAATTGATTTATGTGTATTTAAATTGTAAAGATAGTAAATATAGTGAAAATATCAGTTTTCTTAATAGAATGACCTAGTCAAGATTGTAACTTCTAGTTATATATTTGGAGGCTCAAAGACATTTCCATTGTTTTTTTTTTTAAAAAGTTGTGTAAAGAATAGTTTAATAGTTAATTTTTTTTGTTAAGTAGGTCCTTCAAAAAAAAGTTTCTTAATTAAATTCATAAAGAATCATTTTTATCTCAATTTGAACAACTTAGTCCCCAAACATTGATCGAGTAAAAATGAAATTCCATGTCGTTAGATTGTAGATACTAAATGGCTTATAAAGGGAGGTAAATAAAAACATGGGTACAATAATTTATTAGAGTGACAAGGTAATCCAGATCAGTAGATTAGAAAAGAGAGTAAGTTTAATAAAACAATTAATCTTATTTTATTAAGTCTTATTTAACTTATATAAGGTGATCGTACATGATATCAAGTCTCTTCACTTAGTCCTACCAAATCAATCCTTGAGATCAACAACAACAACAACAACAAAGCCTTATCCCACTAAGTGGGGTCGGCTACATGGATCGCACGACGCTATTGAGCTCTATCAATGACCAACTCTTTAGATATCTCATTTACTAAAAGGTCCCGTTCAATAATTTCTCTAAGTGTCTTTTTTGGTCTTCCTCGACCTTTTTTCATAGGGCTCCAAACCATCTGCTCAACTCTCCTAACTGGCGCTTCCAACGATCTTCTTTGCACATGCCCAAACCATCTTAAACGATTTTCAACCATTTTTTCCTCAATAGGTGCCACCCCAACTCTACCTCGTAAATGATCATTACGGATCCTATCTTTTCTTGTATGACCACACATCCAACGCAACATCCTCATCTCCGCCACTCCAATTTTATGTTCTTGTTGTCCTTTCATTGCCCAACATTCACTCCCATATAAAATCGCTGGTCTTATAGCAGTACGATAAAACTTTCCTTTGAGTTTATCAGGTACTTTCCGATCACAAATAACCCCTGATGCCATTCTCCACTTCAACCACCCAGCTTGTATCCTATGTTCCACATCTCTAATAACTTCACCGTCATCTTGTATAATTGATTCCAAATACCTAAACTTTGACACTTGTGATACGGTCTGATCACCAAGCTTAACCTCCAACTCGTTTCTAGCTTGTCGCTTGTTAAACTTACAATGCATATATTCGGTCTTACTCCTGCTCAGACGAAAACCATTCGATTCCAAAGTAGCTCTCCATAACTCAAGTTTAGAATTAATCTCTTCCCTTGTCTCTGCTATGAGAACAACGTCATCTGCAAAAAAAAGATGATGAAGAATAGTCTTTCCCCACAAAGATGACACTTAGCCTATGCAAACCCACTTTGAGAACATTGCTTACTCATGAAGTTAGAGTGACCTTTGAGTGGTGTTTCTCATATTAACCATGCATTAACTCTGAGGGAGGAGGCATCTCTATCACACCCTCCTTTACCTCAAATTTCTTATGAAATAAACATTAAGATACTTAGTTAACTGTGTAATAGATGGATTCATTAGAAACTTTGAAACACTTAGCTCAACAAAGCATATCATTGGGAGAGGTTAAGCTAGGTGACTCAAGGCCAAGATACATGGTTTTAAGAAGATTTGACACACTTGGAATGCTTAACTTGAGCATTTGATGTATCTCATTTACTGTTCAGTAGACAAATTCAAAATTCAATGGACATTCGTCAAGGGGGACCCTGTCTTTCTTAATTACTTTTTCTTGAATTAGATAAGGTGCTCCATGACTGCTTCCATTTTTTTAAGAGAGAGGACACACTTCACTCTTTAAATAGAAAGGGGCGCCCTCCCTTGTATGCAAGAGACGCTCATACTTAAATATTGGAACTCCTAAAATATTCGCTCCATTTTGATCACTGACACAATCCCCCATCCAGTTTTGTAGATCGAATGTGGGGACACGAGAACTTAGCATTCTTTGTTGTTATTTGGATTGGGTTTTGGGAGTCCCATTTTGAGCATATATTTTGCTAAAATTTCTACAAAATCTAGTTTATATATGGCTTTATGATTAAATGATTTGAGATAGGAAAGAATTGCATTCTATGGAAATGATTTGGCCCTGTGTAATGGTTATGCTGTTTCCATGGAAATTTTCTATAAATTGATCTTGACATGAACTAGAGATGTAACAACAGGTTGCTTTACGCTTATGTTTGAGTTTATCTCATATACCGTGTCAGTCATATGTTCAATTCGGGCAAGACAATAAAATAGAATTTGTTGCATAATATTTTGTTAAAAGTAAAATTGGCAACAACACAATGGTCAAGAAATCTTCGCAACTCCCTCCCTGCAAAGCTCTTATGTACAACAAAGAAGAAAGGCATCACTCCATACAAAATCATACTTCTCTTTCAAATTTGCTTACCTTGCAAGAGAACTCTCTCCGCTGATTTCTCCCATGGATACAATTTCATTTAATCCATTGAATGTACCCCCAGAAATCTCCACAGGCAAGCATTGTATTAATTCCATCACGACCTGACTCATAGTTGGCCTATTAATAGAAGCAGGTGCCACACAAGCCATTGCTATATCTATGGCTTTCCGTGCAGATGTGATGTCATATTCACCCTGCAATCTTGAATCAACAATACCATCATACTGTTCTTCAGCAAGCCGTGAACTTACCCATTGAATTATGTGAGTTCTGTCATTAGTTTTCGAGACAGCTGGTCGGCTTGTAATTATCTCTAACATAACAACCCCAAAGCTAAAGACATCACTTTTTTCATTCACCCTGTTTGTTATATAGTATCTGCAGGACAAACAATTAAAGTGAGCTACATAATCAAATATTATCAAGCATAATCTTTTTTTAATGAGAAAAATGATTCCTCAAAATAATTATACTACAAAAAGATGTGGTTCATCAACTCAAGTAACATGTAATTATATTTGCTATGAAGTGGAAACAAAGAGGAAAGTTTTTACTTAATCATAAGGAACTGAATTTTTTTTTCCCTAACCCAAAACAAGAAGATATATGACATTGAAATGATAATCGACAACTTACTCACGGTCCAGGTATCCTAGTGTGCCAGCAATAACTGTTGAAACATGAGTGTCACTCTCATCACGGAAGATCCTAGACAACCCAAAATCAGAAATTTTAGCACGGAACCTTTCATTGAGTAAGATGTTGCTAGGTTTAACGTCTCTGTGAACAATTGGGGGCTTGCAACTGTTATGCAGATACTGCAAGCCTGCAATTAAAGTTCCAGTTTAAGCTAATACCATTTCACCAACATTCCTTTTTTTATTTTTTTTTTATTTTTTCATTTTTAGCATCCTTACCTTTTGCAGCATCCAAAGCGATTTGAAGTCTCTGTCCCCAACTAAGAAAATTTTGGCTTTTATCTGCGTCAATGCCCCATTGAACACAATTTGGTGAGAAATTTCAAGATCCCAGATAGGTCTAATGGGTAGAAGTATGAAAATCTAAGACCTTGGTGGTCAAGACTGAACCAGCATCTTTATGCCACTTTTGTCAAATATTTTATTTAAAATCTTTAATACCACTGCCAGTGTATGAAACTAAATAATTTTGTAAAGGAGATGATAATTGACACCTGAGAGATGTTGTGCCAAGTTTCCGTTGGCCATGTACTCACAGATGAGTGCTGTTTTGTTGCCATCGTTGCAATAACCAATAAGAGGAGTCAAGCATTTATGGTGAACTCTAGTGAGAATGTTTGCCTACAAATCAGAGCTCAGTTTCCTCCATCTTAAAGTGAATTGAATAAATAAAAACAAAATATTGATGTTTAAATGCAATCAAATCAATAATATATGCATAATAAATAATTCTGCATACCTCTGCCAGAAATTGCTGATACCCTTTGGTTGAGGGAGAGAGTATCTTCACTGCTACTTGCATGTCACCTATACAGCCATAGTATACCGTTCCAAATCCTCCTTTTCCCACAACCTTCTCAAAGTTATTGGTAATACTTACAACCTCAGAGTAGGTGAACTCTTTCTTCTTTGGGTCCACGGTCTTATGTTTATTAGAATCACAAGAACTCATCTTGCTCAAATTTACGATGCCTGATCAGAACACAGTATTATTGGGTCACTAATTTATTGCTGTAAGTTAGTGCTGGTATTATATATACAAAAAGTAAAAACTTCAAGCAGTTTGATGTGTTGATGAAAATTGTTTTGACTGCTTTCCATGGTCGAGAATGTCACACCAATAATTTTCCATCAATACATTTATGTAAATATACGATATTTAGAAAAAAAAAAAAGATGAGAAAAGAAAAATGGAAGTGTCTTCCAAAAGTAATCTTAATAAGTAGCCCAAAAGTTTCCTTGACCTTGTGTAATATAATGTTTTAAGAGTCTAGAATTAGGGGTGAGCAATGATAATTTTTACAGTTGAATGATATTGCATGCTAATAATCTCCCAGACTAACAGAGCATGTATTACTTTTTGAAAGGCAATATCAACTTTATGAGCATAATTTATACAAGCTGTTAATCAAAAAGGTAAATTTTACAAAGACTGTGTTACCTATGACAAGAAATAAATTAACCAGCTAATTCCTTGTCATGGAATATTTTCTATTTCAAAATACCAAGAAAGACACAAGAGTTAGTAAACTTCACCTCGTAGTCTTTTCCTGAAAATGAAGAGCAGCGCTGCTAAGAGGATAAAAGCTCCACCAAGAGTAACCACCAAAGGAATTACTACCTTATTCCTTTTGTGGCATGGACCTGAGATGCAAATATTTGGATTTCCACCAACTCTTTCATTTGCAACAAAAAATACAGAACTAATTATGCACTACTTCCATATGAATTAGAACTATGAAGAATGGCCGGACATAAACCAATATAATCCAGATAGAACATGGTGCATGCTATGGCATACCTTAATATAAGCGATCCATTCCTTGATTTCTCAATGAGGATTTCTGGAACTGACCCTGACAGCTTATTTCCTTCCAAATTTCTGCAATGAAAAACAAGTGTATGATTCTATCAATATTCTCAAAACCTTGTGAAAACAAACCAAAGTACACTAAAATAAAATTGCAATTTGAAACATAAGTCACTTACAAAATCCTCAAGGATTCCAGTTGAGACAGAGAATTAGGCAAAGGCCCCGTTAAACTGTTATTTGACAAATCCCTGCAACATGAGGATTAATTATATTCTTATGTTTAAGAAGTGAAAGAATGGGCCACTCCGTCAGACAGCTGATTTAAAGTTTAAACCCATTCAAAAGAATCAAATGCTTACAAATATTGTATCAATTTGAGACTGGCGATGCTAGGAGATATGTTTCCAGTTAACCCACTGGAGGATAGGTTCCTGCAAAAATTGATTTGCCTAGTAGATAATTAAAAAAAACAAAGAATTAATATAATTCTGCAGAGTTATAAGTGTATAGTTCTGTTGTGGCAGACTTACAAAGATGTGATTCTGTGTTGGTTAAGACCATAACTGTAGCTGCAGTTAAGACCATTCCAGATGTAAGCCTCTGGGGAACAAGGATCTCCTTGCCAGTTTCTCTTGACGGAGTAAGCTGACTTGATTTGCATGATAGCATCAACTATATATGTATATATAAGTAGCAAGCACGTGTTAAAATGTCAGAACAATTGTTCAATAAATTACAGAATAATTATTTCTTGAAGACATTTACAATAGAGCAAGTATTCTGTGGAATTGAAACAAAACCAAACATACGAACACCAACAAATCTTTGAGAAACAATGCCAACAAAGAAATAAAGTTAAATTGAAACGCATTTGCATGAGTGTGAACTTCAAGGCTAAAATTTGAATAAGTTAAATTGCCGCGTTAACTCTTATTTTGTTAAGTGTGGAATATGCATCAAACACAACACGACTAAATGCATAATATTAAATGCAATTTGAAGTGTGTCATCTATATTTATATATATATATATATATATCAAACCGAAAAGGACTTCTGCTTTGTATTACTGGTGCTTCGTAATTGGTATCAGAATAAACAAAGCACAGGCACGTACCATCATTCTGGTCGGTTTCTGACTGATTGAGACTCTTCACTTTATAAACCTCAAAGGCATTGAGAAGAGGTGGAGCCGTTGATGCATTTGTTCTGTTTATCCAAATTTCAACCTCAGGTTGAGGAAACGAATTCATTTTGACATTAGCGCCCATAAATGGAAGACTGGTCGGACCCTCAATGAGCTCCCCATTGGCATAAATGTCGAATTCATTGGTTCGATTATTTGGGAAATCCCGGATCTCAAATATGTACGTGATCAAAACGTAAAATAGGGCCTCATCGTCTCTTAGGGTGTAGGAAAATCCTAAATTGTCGCTCTCATTCGCAGGGATTGCTGCAGTATTCCGCACAATGGAAGGAATCTCCAAAAAGACGAAAGGGTTGGTCGAGGAACGAGAGGTTGATATGATTTTCCAGTTAAGTGGGCTGTATGGGGTCCAAATTCGATCATAAATGTCATCTGGGTACCTGAGTCAAAAATAAGACTATTTTAATAATTAATAATTGATTTCCTAAAAAATATACGATTGAGTGTTTAAATTCTCTACACCATTTAATTTTTCAATCTCAACCTATCAGATACTGATATTAAATCAATCCCTTAAAAATATTATATTAACAATTTAATTTCTAAAAAATACATTAGTTGAATATCCAATTTTTGAAAGTAAAAATTTTGTAGAACATTTATATCTTAAATTTTATGAACTTGTTAAATATTATTATTGAATTAGAAAAATAAATAATATGTAATTTAGTTTTAGAAAAAAAAAACTAATTTATACTGAGTTTGAAAATTTTAGAAATTAACTTGTTTATTCTAAAATTTCAAGGAATAATTTGTAATATTTACTTTTAAAAAAAGTGAATATACAATTTAGTCATAAAAAAAATTAACTTGTGTCAAGTCTATAATTTATAGAAATCAAGTCAATTAACTGGTAAATTTTAAGAACTAAACCATGAAAATTGAATCTTTTAAAAATTAATATATATATATATATATATATATATATATTAGTTTCTTTCATTAAATCAAATATTGGTTCATCACTTTATAAGAGACTAATTTCTTTTACTAAATCTAACTTTTTTTAGCAGGCCAATTTATGTATTTACTTAAAAAAAGTATATTTCTAAACATTAATTATGATTTTTTATTTTTTTAATTAGATTCTTCAATAAATATATAAGATGCGTAAAAAAATTTTAAATTCAATTATTTAAAAGTAAATTGCAAAATCTAAACATTTATCATATTTTTATTAAATTTTTAATTTAAAAAATAAAGGTTGTAATTAAATTCTTTTTTAAATGAAAAACTAGATTTATACATATATTGGTAAAATTTTATAGGTATTTGCTCCAAGAAATTCATGAAATGTGAAGATGATTTTTTATTTTTGAAGCATCCAGTCATGTGATACTAAAAACTCTATTTAAGTTTTGTCTGAAAATTAATTAAATAAGGAATTTAAATTTTATAATTTGATCTCTATAATTTTGAAAAAAAAATTAATTTGTTCCTATCTATCAAATTTCTTTCGATCGCTGTGTAAATTTAATTTTTTTTTGGTACATAATTAATCATAGAATGTTTGTACACATTGAATATATATAATTAAAATTAATGATAGAGTAATTGGGTAAATGACTAGCCTAATGAACTTGTATAAATCATTTATGTTCTAAATGTGAAAATGACGCATATTACTATATCATAAGCATTTTTTATTTAAAACTTACGTGTTTTCAAACCACAATTAACGAGGAAAGATCAAACTACGTATACTGTTATGTTATGAGAATCAAATTAAAAGGCAAACAAATGTACTGTGAGAATGAATGTAATAATTTGATATTTTGATTTTCTTAAAAACACTTATTTTATTAGGAGGAAGACCAAAGCACCAATGTAACTTTTAGTTATAGAAAGGGTCAACTATGCGATTATTTTATTTAAAAATATTATGGTTTTGTCTTATTCTAATAACTTAAGACAGTTGACCTTATAATAAATGATAATCCAAACTAGGATTAATTTGGGAGAATATCATTATCGTTAATACATAGTCGACCTTCTAATTTCATTTATCATAGCTATTTATGCTTGGTACTTTTTTTAATCTATATGTCAATTCACTTCACTCTTCTGAATATATATATATATATATATATATATATATATATATATATATATATATATATATATATATAATATTTAGAATAAGTTTATGAGGAGTTCGATCTTTTATGATTTTTTCATATTTGTGACCAGAAATGATGTTTTTATTTTTTTTCAAAGTTTCAAAGATTGCACATCTCTTTTTTCATAAAAGATAAAATATAAAATTAGAATTTTAATTCATTTCTTGTATTATTCTTAGGTAAAAATGATAAATTTAATCATATTATAACTAAAAATAAAATTATAGATTGATTTAGAACATCAAACCACGAGAAAAAAATATAAAAGTAAAGAATAAATATTAAAGTGAATAAACTAAAAAGTTTATAGGAAATAATTTTGACAATTAGGGAACTAGACAAAGTAGAAAATGAGTTTATATCAAAAATTAGACAAAAAGAAAATTTTGACTAAGGATCAAAGTCAATAAACTTAAACTTTTAAAAATTTAAAAAAATTTTGGGTGTCCACAACCAAAAACTTTTTTTTAAAAAAAATTTTTTGGATAATCCACGTGGTAGATACTTTTTGCCACGTGGCAGTCCAATCAGCAGCCTACTTAATATTTCATTAAGTTGACTAATGGTGTTACAAAAAAAGGACATATGTGATATAATATGAAATATATGGGATATAAGTGGGCCAAAAAAATTTGGAGCATAGATGAAACTAGGTACAAACCTTAGGGACATAAAATACTTTTTTGCTTTAATATTAACATTTAATATAAAACTGTTACTTTAATTTTAATATGAAAATAAATATTATTAAGTAACTAGATGAGACACATGTGGAAAAATAGTTAATTTCAGTGGCAAAAAATAAGCTAAAGAGGAGCAGAGTGTAATATTCAAAACTAAAAGAATGTTTAATTGTGTAATTTCAAAACTTTGGGAAAATTAGTGTAATTTACCCAATGCAAAACTTGGTACTATTTCTATTTTAAAAATTACAATTAATTATTGAATAAATACTGTTTTTATTCAACTCCTAAAATATTGTAATTGCCTTAATTTACTGAATCTTAAAAGATCAAATATATCAATTTAGTTTTTAAAAATTTGTATTTATCTTAATTTCATCAAAGATTTGACCTTTTCAAACTTTATTTGTAAGTCCCAGGAGAAGCTTGCACTAACTATGGATATGATGTCGGGAAAAGATTGTATGGCAATAAAAAAATTTAAGATTTGACATTGGTATATTTTACAATTTAATAACAAAAATAATCAAACTGAGACATATATTATTTTAGAGATTAAATTGAGATATTTAATTTTTTTAAAGACTAAATTAAAACAAACCTAATCTCTGGGATTAAATCAGTAATTTACTTCTTATTATTCAACCCAACCATGATTTAATAGTAATGATATAATTTTCACCTAAAAATAAATGTTAAGTTTTATAACTTCAACCTAACTAGCTTAATTACCTGATTATTCGATCTTCTCGCAAGCCAACATCAAATCGTTCGAAAAGCAGCATTGACTCAGATTGAGATGGATAGTTCTCATTCTTCAAAACCCTAATTTCCAAAGCCGATATAAAAGGAACCCCACTATTTCTATTCACAAGGCAAACATGAACATAATCTGAAAGTGCAGCATGAACTATCTCTTTGGTTGTGACACTCGAAACATTCTCAAACTTCACAAGATCCCACCAATTAGGTCCAAGGTACAGATCAAATCTAGGCAGAGAGTCTTTATTATCGTAATTTCCATACATGAAGCTTGCTCTGATGAGACGCTTGTTAGTGGTTGTACGAGGAATATGAAAGGTGTAGCAGTTTCTGGGTCCTTCTGGGAAGCTTCGAACATTCCAGAACTGTCTTTGGAGAGAAGTGTTGTGTTGAGAGGATATGGTGTGGCTTGTGCCTGTGTTTGTGAGGTTGGAATCTGAAGTGTAATTGATGCCTGTGGTTTTGTCTGTGTAGCTTTCTTTATCTACAAGTCCACAATCTATGCTGATGAAGCCTATGGAAAGAGAAGAAATTAGATTATATTAACAATTTACTCTCTGAAAAACACGAGTCAATCGTTTAATTCTTGAAAACTTAACTCTACATAATTTGATCTTTAAATGTTATAAACTCATTAAACATTATTATTAAATTAAAATATTTTAGTTTCACAAAATGAGTAATTTGTTTAGTGTTTACAATTTATAAAGACTAATTTGTTCAACATTTAAATTTCATAGACTAAACAATAAGAAATTGTATATTTTAGAGAGCAATTTAATTTGTATATTTATTCAAGAAATTAAGGATATGGAGCTGATTTAGTTGATTAAGGAAAAGGTATCAATATCAATTTATAGATATATGATTATTAAGATATTATATCTTTGGATTGGAATATATACTAAATAAATAAAATTGTGTGTTTTTTAACATCTGTATGTATTAAATACATATCAATGAAAGATGTATCAAAAGCAAATCATGTTTGCAAATTTTTAAGACTGAATAAAATATATTAAAAGCAAATAAGCACTTAAAAAATTTAAAAAAAATGCAATTAATGAACTGAAATTTAAACGAATCAAATGAATTTAGATTCTCTAATATTTTGGTGAGAACGTGAGGGACATGTTTCTCAAATCTAGATCATTCATCTCATATAAGACAG